>OY971424.1:23000000-23150883 GCA_963853865.1 Helleia helle
ATTATATACAAATATAAAATGTGTGAGTGAAGCGGCACGAGGCCTGTGTAATGTTGGTAGTATCAGTGCCGCGTTTAAAATTACAATAAAATAGCAACATAATGGCGCTAAAAACTAAACAATAGTGTTTGTTTTAAAAACTTGATCTTTATAATATATTGTGATTGGTTGGCGAATCTTATGGATTACCGTTCTGGAGTGGTTTTCTTAGTAGGGCTGTTCTGGCGGTTTTCTATAGTGTTTTTTTTTAAAACATAATCTTTGTAATATATAATGTAATTGTTTGGCGAATATTGTGGTGGACTGCCTTGTGTGGATAGAATGGGGAATGATAGTTGATTGATGGGGGCTAGAGGGGCGAAGCCGCGCTCCTTGGGGTTTCCCGCCATTTCTCCGTATTACAGACCGAATAATTGTATTTTATATGGCTAATAGCCTAGTAGCTAATGCCTTTAAATGAAAATAATAAAAAAAATACAAAAACCTATTTTAGCTATATTTTAATTGATTGTTCTCTTGATAGTATAGGGGACATAAAACAATATTATTGTAATTGCCTAGTAGGGAAAAGAACAGTGGGTTGCTGTTTGTCATGTAATATCAATAATATGGTACCTAAGCTGGGTAAGACATCAAGAGAATTTGATACCACCTGCACGGTATTTAGATGATATTCAAACTCGTCTTCTTGAATAATAACCGTATGAAACATCTTAGATCTAGTTGGATGTTGGTTGGATGGCGTAATTAATAGTTTCCCTACAATAATATCTGGTATATTCTTTGGTAAATCTAATCTACAACGAGGTCTTATAATTATTTTCCTAAAGTAAAAGTAGAATATGGACTATGAATAATTTATAAACAAGCTGGAATATCATTTTTTGTTCAATCAAAAACACCCTACAACTTTTTTCTCCCATGGATCAGTCATGAAAATTTTAGTTTTTTCGAACAAGTATGAACATATAAATAAAATAATGAAGTATTTGTTACTGTAACGTCGGGCCCAACTTTCTATGAACTTTCGCCCGTCTCCTTTGATATGAAGATACTTTGAAACTTAACGTAGGACTTACAATAGTTCTTATCCTGAAAATCCTTAAGGAACGGAAACTATGCGTGTAAACCCCCGGGACTGTCTATATTCTAAACCATGGCACAAATTTGGGTGAAATTTGATAAAAAGATAGGTACTTTGGAACTTAACATAGGACCTAAAATAGTTCTTATCCTGAAAATCCTTCAGGAACGGTAACTTTGCGGGTAAAACCCCAGGACTGTCTATCTTCTAAACCACGGCACAGATTTGGGTGAAATTTGATATAAAGATACTTTAGAACTGAACGTAGGACTTAAAATAGTTACGTTTAAAATTACAATAAAATAGCAACATAATGGCGCTAAAAACTAAACATCCCCCCGCCCGAGAAAGGCTAAAGCCTTTATCAACTAAAATCAACACCTTGGTGATGCAATAAACCGCAACATGCACCCCAATATAAAAATGAAAACCGCAACTTACTTACTTAAACTAGATACATTAAAACAGTTCAGTTACCACTTAATCGTCTAAAGGAAGTCTACATATTTTGACGACCGGACGGAGCATCGTACCTGTACTAATTTTATCAACCGATGCATAGCGAACCGCCGCTCTGCTACCGTCAGTGCCCCCAGAAGCCGCTCTTGCGACCTTCTGGCATTATTAATGAAGCGAAAACAATATGCTACGACCGCCAGTAGCATATTCAACTTACTATACCGCGTAAATATGCTGTCGTCTTCAACAAGTCCCGCCAGAGCGCGAACATTTACCTTCGGCTTCCGTAAGCCAGGTAATGGTTCATCCGCTTTCGTCCATAATATTTTTGGGCCAGGTGTCCGCATCACCTGTCAACCAAGCAGGTCCCCACCATAAGGGATGTTCAATTAGATCCGATGCGCGACAACCGCGACTCGCAACATCGGCTGGATTCATATCCGAAGACAAGTGTCTCCAGGTTATGTCCAATCTGCAATTACCTATTTGTGAAACCCGATTTCCTTCAAATGTTTGTAACAGATGGGGCGATACCTTTAACCACGAGAGGACAATAGTACTATCGGACCATCCTAAGACCTTATCTATCGCCACATCTTCACTGATAGCAGTGACAACGTACTTAAGCAATCGTACTAATAATGCCGCACCGCTAAGTTCAAGTTTGGGTATGGTTAGTTTGGATTTTACCGGCGCTACCCGTGATTTGGCCATCATCAAACTAATCTTATCCTCCCCGTCACTTCCTACGGTTCTCAGATAAACTGCTGCGCCGTATCCAAGCTCTGACGCATCTGAGAATCCGTGCAGAGAGCACGACTTGATGTTCTTTAATACAAAGCGCTCCAAACGCAACTGTGTGATCAGTGGCAGCTCCTTTAAAATGCTCTGCCACTCCGCTATGACATCCGCTGGGGGTTCCGCATCCCACGATAAGTTTCCTAACCACAGCTGCTGCATGAGAATCTTGCCCTGAAGGATAACTGTACAAATCCATCCTAAGGGGTCAAATGTCCTAGCCAGCGTAGATAGGATCGACCGCTTCGTACAACCGCTAGTGTCACCGAGTTTCATTCGGTATGAAAAACTATCAGTGTTTGAATCCCATTGAATGCCTAATACCTTAAAGAAGCTGGGCTCGTCCGCATTATCAAATATCTTCTTAGGCTTCTCTAAGTGCTCCACGTCTATGTCACTTAAAATCTCCGGGCTATTAGAAGTCCACTTACTCAGCTCGAAACCGCCAGAGCGTAGTAAGTTTGTCAACTCAGCCTTTAGTTGACCCGCTTCCTCTATGGAGTCCGCTCCTCCCAAAATGTCGTCCATGTAGACTGAAGAACGTAGAAGACGCGCCGCCGCCGGATATCGCTCTCCTTCGTCCTCAGCCAACTGCCTCAGCGTCCGAATCGCCAGGTAAGGACTGGACTTCATACCGTAACTGACCGTGTTGAGAGAGTATACTAACAACGGTAAGTCCGGTGACTCTCTCCATAAAATTCTCTGAAACTGCCTGTCAGTTTCTTCTATCAGTATCTGCCTAAACATCATTCTAATATCCGTTGTGAAGACATAGGCATGTAACCTAAACCTACAGATGATATCCGCTATATCCCGCTGTAGCTTTGGTCCCGCATGCAGGCAGTCATTCAAAGACACTCCATTGCTAGTAGCACAGCTAGCATCGAACACCACTCTGATTTTCTCAGAGTCTGCTTTAAATATTCCGTGATGTGGAATCATATAACCCGTGTTCGCATAGTCCTCTGGTTTACCGCCACAGAGTGACATATGTCCCGTTTCCGCATATTCCCGCATAAAATCTACGTATTTCTTTTGAAATGCTTCGTTCGCATGAATCCGCCTTTCCATAGCCAAGAACCGCTTCATGGCCAATGGGACCGAGTTTCCGAGCTCAGGTCTGTCAGATAAAAAAGGTAACCGAACTTGGTACCTGCCGCTCTCATCCCGCTGATGAGTCATCATAAACACCGCTTCACATTCCAAATCTTTAGGAGCTTCGACCTTTGTGGGAACGTCTTCCACTTCCCAAAAACGCTCTAAAATCGCATCCGTAGTTGCGCCGCAGTAGAACGTCTGAGAAAAACAAGTCGCCTGAAGATAAGGATTTGGTACCGCAAACGTCACCGGCCCGGTTAATACGTGACCGAACACCGTATTCATAACCCGGGGTAAGTGATCGCTAATCCTGAGACATCCGCCGCCCAATAGAATGTCACACAGTAAATCCGATCCGATTAAAATGTCAATGTCCCGACTGACATAGAACTGTTCGTCCGCAAGATACAGTCCTCGATAATATTCCGCTAACTGGACTGGCAATGAAAAGCCAGGTAAATTACTGGTTATCTTGTTCAAAACCGTAGCCGTAGTAACGAGCTTCGGCTGCTCCGCATATCTCGGAGTCATGGTCAAAATAACCGCGCCTCTGCAACCGCTAACAGGGGCACCGCTCAGTCCCGTGACTGTGACCACGTTAGATTTAAACCGCTTTAAACCCAACCGCGCCGCGCATGATTCCGAAATGAAGGTACTTTGACTGCCGCCATCGAGCAGCACTCTGGCCTCCTGATAGTTTCCGCAACCGTCTAACACCCTCACAACTGCCGTCGCAAGCAACACCGTGCTTTGGTAAGCAGTTGTCTCACTACTAGCGTTATACGCCATCAGTCCAGTGACTCCAGGGACCGCACTACCTGTATGCTCACTGGCCGAAGGCGCTCTCGCACTAGGAGCAATATCCGAAAGGGGAGCCGGGTCTCTACTTGCCGCGCGTTGATCCCCTTTCGATCCTACCGCTGGTTGATCGAAGTGTAACCAATAATGATGCTTGGGCGAATTGCATTTATAGCAATTGACGTTATAAGTACATTGGCCAATATTGTGATTATTCAAGCACCTAAAACACAACCTTAGGGATGTCACCTGACGCTTCCGCATAGTAGGCTTCATGTTTAAAAACTTCTCACATTTATTGATGAAGTGTCCGACTTTTCCGCATAGTCTACATGACGCCAAACCCGCATTACTAAGGGCCGCATGAGCCTTTACCGCATGACTCTGCCCCCCTCCGCCACGTCTAACCGCTGATGACGTGCTAACTTGGGGTTCAACACTAGATTCCAAAATCAGTCTCTAAAAACTTCAATAAATCCGCAAAGGTTGGCAACTCCTTGTCGGCATGCTTGTCCTCAAAATGCTTTTTTAAGTTAATATCAAATTTTTGAAAATTGAGATAAAACAATAAGTATGACCAGGAACTAACAGGAAACTTCATCTTTTCGAGTGCCTTAGTATTTTCCATCAAATTATTCAACATCAATTTTAACCCGTTTAATCCTTTACTATTTACGTGCGGTGCACTCAATAAATTATGTAATAAGCGATCCGCTAGTAATCTTTTATTATTATACCGCGTGTTAAGCAAATCCATTGCTATCGAGTAATTATCCCCCGTAATCGATAAATGTTGAATTAATGTTTTAGGTTCCCCCAATAACGCACCCGCTAAATAGTACATCTTTTCAGTTTCCGATAACGACGTGTCACTATCCACTAGTGACTGGAACAATTCCATAAACGGTACAAACTCCTCGATCTTTCCCGAGAACGTAGGCAATTGTAATCGCGGTAGGACCACCCTGCTACCCGCGCGTGAACTAGAATTATTGTTATTACCGCCGTCGTCTTCCGATTTAAAACTGAATAATTCCAAATACCGCTGTTTGATGAAATAGTATCTCCTGTTATAACTCTCATACATCTGTGTATGAGAAGCGAGGTCGAAATCCTCCGTGTCCGCCGCCGCAATTTGGATTTCATAATGCATATCCGTAAATGACTCGAACACCTTATCTAAGTCCTTACAACGGACCATAAATTCCCGCCTTTGTTCAGCCGACAACTCCGTGTTATTAGCTAGCGCGTCAGTCATGTCAATATTCCGAGCCGCCACCTGATATTTCATTTGACTAAGTACTAAACGCCTAGCCGCTGCCATGTCTGTAGTCATATAAACATACAAATGCAGATAGACCTAATAAAACACCTACAAGCACGATACTCTAAGGAATCTAAATCTAATCTAAAAAAAAATAAAAAAAAAATAAAAGGAAAATAATAAAATAATAAGAAAATGTATATCAAATCTTAATTATACCTATTCCGCTCCGCTTATAGCAATAGGTAAATAAAATAAATTTTGTATTAAATATTTCCGCAAATATTAAAACAAACTTTATAAAACACCAAAATAACAATAACTACCGCTAGTTATCGTTCCGCAATAATAAAAACATATTTTGGTGTAAAAAACATAACCGCAGAGAAAATATAAAAACAAAAAAATAACAACCGCAATTCCAACCAAGACGAGAACCTAGGTCTGTTCTACCGCTATCACGTACTCGTTACCGATAAGCCGCGATGATATATAGTTGTCTTCGCAAATTTCCGCTACGTATACCAGACAATTATTAGAACAGAACTGTTTTAATATAATTTTACACACAAACACAATATTTATCAAAAATAATTTTTCACTTAAGTGCACAAAAAAATGATCAGTTCTTACCGCCAATAAATAGCAACCGCAATGCCATATAAAAACAGAACCGAGTGCAATTTGTGAATGATGTGTGGGTATTTGAAATATAAAAGGTGAATTGTAATTATAGATGGGTGGGCTTAAATACATATAAAATATGATGCAACTAACACTAAAACATATAATTTCCCCTAAATCTTGTGTGTAGTGTAGTGGTACGAATCACAATATACCGCTTATAGGTTTGGTATATAATATTTTCGTCCGCACGAAAATATATATAACCTGGTGTAAAATTTGTTGGAGCTTATCAGATGTACCAGTGGTGTTAAAACTAATAAAAATTCGGAACGAAGGACCAGAGAAATGTATAATAAACCATCCCTTGCCCACCGATGGGGGATATGGTTCATTTACCTACCGCGTGCACTGGTTCAGTGCTACCGCAGTTTCAACACCTCAGGACACCCGATAAGCTCGTGTAGCCCTAGCAAACCTACATAATATATATAATATAAGCCCTACACTCACCCCAATGAGCCGCAGAACACCAAATTTACACTTTCACCATAGTTTTCCTATTTTTGATTCGCGCTGGTCGGCCGACACACACTATCGATCCGCCATATTTTTCTGTTCTTCTTTGCCATCCTTTTCCGCTAGATGGCGCCGTACGTTCCCGCTCAAATTTAGCCCCGTAAGAGCGAGATAATTATATACAAATATAAAATGTGTGAGTGAAGCGGCACGAGGCCTGTGTAATGTTGGTAGTATCAGTGCCGCGTTTAAAATTACAATAAAATAGCAACATAATGGCGCTAAAAACTAAACAATAGTGTTTGTTTTAAAAACTTGATCTTTATAATATATTGTGATTGGTTGGCGAATCTTATGGATTACCGTTCTGGAGTGGTTTTCTTAGTAGGGCTGTTCTGGCGGTTTTCTATAGTGTTTTTTTTAAAAACATAATCTTTGTAATATATAATGTAATTGTTTGGCGAATATTGTGGTGGACTGCCTTGTGTGGATAGAATGGGGAATGATAGTTGATTGATGGGGGCTAGAGGGGCGAAGCCGCGCTCCTTGGGGTTTCCCGCCATTTCTCCGTATTACAGACCGAATAATTGTATTTTATATGGCTAATAGCCTAGTAGCTAATGCCTTTAAATGAAAATAATAAAAAAAATACAAAAACCTATTTTAGCTATATTTTAATTGATTGTTCTCTTGATAGTATAGGGGACATAAAACAATATTATTGTAATTGCCTAGTAGGGAAAAGAACAGTGGGTTGCTGTTTGTCATGTAATATCAATAATATGGTACCTAAGCTGGGTAAGACATCAAGAGAATTTGATACCACCTGCACGGTATTTAGATGATATTCAAACTCGTCTTCTTGAATAATAACCGTATGAAACATCTTAGATCTAGTTGGATGTTGGTTGGATGGCGTAATTAATAGTTTCCCTACAATAATATCTGGTATATTCTTTGGTAAATCTAATCTACAACGAGGTCTTATAATTATTTTCCTAAAGTAAAAGTAGAATATGGACTATGAATAATTTATAAACAAGCTGGAATATCATTTTTTGTTCAATCAAAAACACCCTACAACTTTTTTCTCCCATGGATCAGTCATGAAAATTTTAGTTTTTTCGAACAAGTATGAACATATAAATAAAATAATGAAGTATTTGTTACTGTAACGTCGGGCCCAACTTTCTATGAACTTTCGCCCGTCTCCTTTGATATGAAGATACTTTGAAACTTAACATAGGACCTAAAATAGTTCTTATCCTGAAAATCCTTCAGGAACGGTAACTTTGCGGGTAAAACCCCAGGACTGTCTATCTTCTAAACCACGGCACAGATTTGGGTGAAATTTGATATAAAGATACTTTAGAACTGAACGTAGGACTTAAAATAGTTCTTATCCTGAAAATCCCATGGGAACTATGCGGGTAAAACCCACGGACTGTCTATCTTCTAAACCACGGCACAGACTTGGGTGAAATTTGATATAAAGATACTTTGAAACTTAAAGGACTTAAAATAGTTCTTAGCCTGAAAATCTCACGGGAACGGGAACTATGCAGATAAAACCTCCAGACTGTCTATCTTCTAAACCACGGAACAGATTTGTGTGAAATTTGATATGAAGATACTTTAAAACTTAACGTAGGATATAAAATAGTTGTTATCCTGAAAATCCCACGGGAACGGGAAATATGCAGGTATAACCCCAGGACTGTCTATCTTCTAAACCACGGAACGGATTTGGGTGAAATTTGATAGATATGAAGATGCTTTGAAACCCAACTTACGACATAAAATAGTTGTTATCTTGCAAATACCACGGGAACGGGAGTTATGCAGCTAAACCGCCGGGACTGTATATTTGTTAAACCACTGAACCAATTTGATATGGAGATAGTTTGAGACCCAAGGTAAGATGTAAGATGTATAAGTGTAACAATAAGTTTTTTAGATGCGTCAATAGATGGCGTTAACACAAAATGTAGATCACGCTATCTAATTCAAGATGCGAATCCTAATGAGGGTCGCACCTTTGTATTGCACGCCTTTCAAATGAATACTCTATCCTGTATGTAATATAAATTATAATTGTTTGTAAATTCGAACCATATTATATGAAAAATAAGATTTAAAGAAATACTTCTTACATGCGGATGAAGTCACGGGTAAAAGCTTTGAAATAATATACGGTGTTACATAAAAAAAAACAATTTTTGTCTGTCTGTTTGTTCCGGTTAATATCTGAAATAGCTAAACCGATTTTGACGAGGCTTTCACTGGCAGATAGCTGATGTTATAAGACGTAACTTTGGCCATAAAAATAATCATCATCAATCCAAACGGCTGTAAATCTAAGTAAACGCGAGCGAAGCTGCGGGCAACAGCTAGTACAGTATATTTTTGAACGTCAATTGAATCTACCACCGGTTCCAAGGTAAGCCCGCCGAGAATAACCGGCGAAACAAACTCAGTGGAACTAATCTTTTCAAATAATATATTATATTCTATAACAATTTTAACATCTTATACTGAAATGCCCCGGAGGAACGCCTTATTCCCAGGGTGTGGTATCTTCCATGAAATCTTTTACTTTATAATATCCTTTACCACACATATGCTCTTTAACAACTTTTTTGATTTTTTTTATACAAAGCTTTTGAACGCTTTCTGGGATCCAATTGTAAAAGCGTATACAGTTGCCTTTAAAAGAATTGCTTACTTTCGAAAGTCTAATCATTGGTGCATGTAACCTGTGTCTATTACGTGTATTCCTACTATGAATATTACTTTTCTTACAAAATTCATTTATGTTTTTCCGGACAAACAGTAAATTTTCTAAGATGTATTGAGAGGTGACAGTCAGAATTCCTATTTCTTTAAATTTTTCTCTCAAAGATGAATAGGGAGGCAACTTGTAAATTGCACGAATAGCCCGCTTCTGCAGCACAAAAATGTTGTTTATGTCGGCAGCATTTCCCGATAAAAGTATGCCATAAGGCATAATGCTATGAAAGTAGCTAAAATATACTATCGCGCTGTATCTTCATCAGTAAACTGCTTTTTTTTATCAGTGCATATGCTGCTGAACTGAGTCTATTCGCCAATTTAGCTATGTGGGGACCCCACCGCAGCGCACCGCTGGGACAGACTCCTCCCAGGCCTCATAAATGTGGTCAATTAAGTTAACGCCAGCGTCTGTTGTGGAGAGACCTTTTCTAAATCCGAATTGTTTTTTTTTTTTGTGCAGTAACATATTGGTTTCAAAGTAATATAGTAACTGGTTTAACATAATTTTTTCAAAAATTTTACTAAATGAGGGGAGTATTGATATTGGTCGAAAGTTTGTAACATCTGATGTACTGCCAGACTTAAAAAGAGGCAAGACTCGACTATGTTTCGTTAAGGTTGAACTAGTTGACAGCGCCAACTCATCGGTAGGCGTGGCCTAAATTATTGCTGTTTCAACTGACATGTGTGCGAACGGGAAAGAGTCAGAGAAGATTTTTTTTTTCCGGAGGGATCTATGCTAATGGCCCGAAGGCTCTAATGCTTTATCGGATTAGTGTGAGCCCATTCGGATCACTTTTGATTTATAAAGTGGGGGGTTGCCCCCCGCCTACCGTGCAGTCTGCGAACACACGGCCTCCTGGCGTCGGTTGTGTACTCAGAGAAGAGCAGTGAGAGAATATCGCACGCGCGTGTATAATATAGTACTACACCGAAATCTACATAACTAATACACTAGAAATCACCGCGACGCATTATTTTGATTTTGCTATATCTCCTAAGAAATTGGAAAGCTATTTACACAAATGTGGTATTAATCCTTATCATTTTAAATATGTTAGTTAGCTTGAGCATTTCATGAAGTATATTTTTCCCGTTTACACCATGCAAATGAAATGCATATCTTAGGAGATATAGCTAAATCAAAATAATGCGACACCGTGATTTCGACAGAGCCGCGCGAGCCGGGCGCTCCGTGATGCCGCGCCTCGCGCCCGAGCCGGGCCCGGCCTCCGAAAGTTAGGATAATTATTATTATTGTATCAATGTATGGTAGAATTGTGTACCCTAAATATGCCTACTGAAAAGTCCGCGATGGCACATAATATGTATATATTAGTTACCTAAATATAACATACTACCTATATCCATTTTAATACTTTAAAAAATGGCAATAATAAAGCGGTAATGTAAAAGCTATTTACAAAAATACGGTATTAATCACTTCACATTATAAAATAAAGTCCTACGCCCGTCCATAGATAAATAATCATCATCAATGCGTATACGGCTGTACATCTAACTTACGCGGGTGAAGCTGCGGGCAACAGCTAGTGCCTAGTACGTACATAAATAGTGTATTCTAAATATGCCTACAGAAAAAGCCGCGATAGCATAATATGTCATTATGATACAACATACAACTATGTATATCCATTTTAATGTTTATAAAATACCAATATAAAGCCTTATAATGAAACAATTTTTAGATTTTATCGCGGTTTATTAAGATTTTTACAATCCCGACGTTTCGGATACTTTACAGCAATCATGTTCATGAGAGGACTGAGGTGTCATACGTCCTAATGTTACAAAGTTATTCGAAACTACCATATCGCACCCTTAGTAATATAAGGGCATAATTTAAAATATTAGTTTTTTGGGAAATCGCATTTACAAATTCCGATTTCTGCCATTCCAGATTAATTTGTGAATAATTTGCTCATTATTTATTTTAAATTTGTAAAATTTGGCCAATTTGGTATTCGATAAATGCACTATCATATTCCGTGATATAAATTAGGAAAAGCAATAAATTCGTCAAATAATAAGTAATTAAAAAAACGTCTTCGAGTTAAGCCCATATAGTACAAAAAAACAAGAAAGAAATGTCGACCTATTTAAGTTTGATCCGGTGTTTTATTAATATGACTGTCACTATTTAGTTATTATTCAAAGTTGGTACCCTATATCACAAGAAAAACCGCAAATCAGAAGTTATTGTTTCCATTTTACTTATAAATAAAACATCAGATAAAATAAAATTAAAACTTTAATATTAATTATGAAAGATAACATACAATCTCTGTTAAATGAACGGTTAAACATTTGAAACATAATGACATGAACTAATATTATAAGTAAAGTACGGACATTTATGTTTATTTAGCCAATATCACACTTATTGTTTATAATATATCAGAATAATTATTATAATAATTATAAAAATATCCATAACAAAAACGACATTCAGTCTCAGAAATGAATAAATAATCAGTCTCAAAAACACTTAACAATTATTCTTAGGTTAGTAGCTACTATTAGTAGTAGTAACCAAATTATAATTATTTATTTAAAAGATAAATCAACATTGCAATAGTTATACTTTAAAAAATTAAATTAACATGTTATTATAATAAGAAGCATAGTATGGATCTATTAATTGCTTATCAATAAGATCCTTGAGATCACTCTTTTTACTAGCACTAAGCTGAAGCGGCTCTAAATACGCCTTTTGCAAGGTTATTTCCTCAATATCTGGCAACCTTTTTCTCTTATTTCGTACATTAACTTTTTTAAAATCATCCTTATATGAACACTTGTAATAAAAAGAAAAGGGGTCATCTTTGGTAAATTTCAATACTTTAATACTGTTCCATACCACATTACTCTTCTGTTCGTCGGTATTAAAATTATAGCCCCAATTTTCTTGCAATTTCTGGAGATCGTAAAAAAAAATGTGGTTCAAACTGTGAACTACAAATGGAGTACCGCTTTTCTTTGCTCTTTTGATAGCTTGTATGTACTGAACTGGGGAGTATATTGGTCCAGTTTTAAGGTCTCTAGCTATTTGTTTTTGAATTAAACTGTGTACATTGTCAGCTTCATTCTGTGTGTGGCCTTTTATGAGATATTTATGAGTTATTGATTTCAAGTTTTTTATATTGGCTATAGCATATAAGTATAAACATGTTAGATATTTATTTTTGTTTTGGCCGCAACAGTTGTCAGAAAAAAATGTTATATTTATTTCTCGGTCACCAGTTTTTTCAGACACCATCTGTAAATAATCAAGAACACAGCTCCCTATCTCCGTAGCGCCCCTTTTGGCTTGAGTCTCATCCCAAAAATAACAATGGACATTCCCATAGCTTTTGGAGATATCCATTGCCGACACGTTATCCTCATGAATTTTTTTTAATTCAGTAATAGTAAAATTAAAGCTGTTTAGTTTGGATTTATAATAAAATGCCGAAGTCTCGCCATTCGGGCTTTGCATAATGGCTTGTACATCGTAACATACACAAATATTGCACTCATCGATATTCTTTCTGTCGTTATTTTTTTCTTCTCTGCTTAATTCTTTTTCTTCTAAATGGGAATCATACTTATATCTCAGTTCTTGCTTTTGTTGTTCAGAAGAATTATGGAATTGTAAACAAAGATCGCATTGATCTTTTTTGGGCTGGTAAAAACCAAGGTTAAATTTTGTGTTAAAAATCTCATAAAACGTGTGATAGAGCCCGGCTACGCGAGACCTTTCCTTTTGTAAAGCTGCGAAATCTCTGTACAGCTCTGCAATACTTTTACCACTGCTAATGTATTCTCTACTAGTAGACGATCTTAGGTAATGTGACTCAATACGGGGTATGGAGTCGATGAAGTTAATAATGTCATTTACAATCTCATCACTTACCACCTTGTGATGGCTGTGTTTGCCGCGTTGGTCATTTTTTATAAAGCCACCAGTGTTTCTGCTCTCCTCCTGAGCGGTTCGAATCATCTTATGAGAAATATCAAGAGTATTAATAAAAAATGTTTTGCATACCCTTACTTTTTCATCATCGACTAAAAAATAGAAACCGTGGTTTGGATTACGTGGTTTTTCAGCATTGGTATACTTGTACCTAGGTGTAATCTTTGTACTATTAGATAAAATATACATTCTTTGCAATTGCCTATCTCCCAATGCCCAAAATACATTAAAGATCTCCAACCTCTTAGAATCGCCAATACGATCACTGCATTTTAGTCTACATTTTTGGGTACAGGGCGGTTTCATATTACGAGCAGGGATCGATTTCTTTGAATGTACAGATACATAGCTTTGTCCTAAATTTCGTTTAATTTTTTGTGTGTTTTGCATCCATTTAGTTGGATTAGCTTTACGTTTCCTTGATTTTGTTTTAATGTCATTAGGTGTCATACTTATATTGTTAGTATCAATCGACGTCAAAGATGCTCTGCTCAGTGAACGTTGATTAAGGTTTCTTTGATTGTAAGTGGGATCGTCATCACTGAGGTCTACATCACTTTCCTCCGAATGAAGTGGAGAAATTCTGTAATTACGTACTGGTACGCGGGATTTAATTGATGGTGACTCCTCGGAATTCAGTGGCAATGATATGGATGGCGAAGAAACATTAGCTTCAAAAGACGTACCCAGCTGCGGCTCAACATGTTCAGCTAAAGGTGCTCCCGTATTATGACTTTCCGAAGAGCTTTTACTAGATGAAGTAGTGCTTGAGTTAGAGCTAGAGCTCGAACTGCTGGAGCTACTGGAGCTAGAAGAGGAGCTTGAGCTAGTAGAGCGATGGCGTGGGCTGGCTTTCTGGGGAGAGGTTATGAGATTTCTCTCTTCTATTATATTATCACTTACTGCAGATGAAATAAAATTTTGTGATGATCTTTCCTCGTGACAGTCATAAGGACTAGTTGCTTCTTGTTGGGTAACATCAGATGTGCTTTTTTTTGGAATACTGGATTGCAATTGTATATTCTCTTTTTCTTCGATACAAATCATCTAAAAATGTAATAAAATGCAAGATAAATTATGATTTTTTACTATAATAAAAAACCGAAACACTAAATAGATTATTATAAGTTAAAATAGGTACTTTTTCAGTTTCAAAAGATTTATCCTCCTTACTATCGCAATTCAATCGACGTTGTCTTGGTAGATTCAGTAGATTCATTATTTTATGTGACCGGGATTCCATATTTCTAAAAAATAAACAATTTAATTTCATTAATAATTTAAATTTAAATTATCAATAAATTTATAAGTAACAAAGTTATAAGTAAAACACCTGAAAAGTCACTATATTATATAATTAAACATTTAAACATACAGTAAGTAGCTACAAAAACAAACACCAACTTAAGTAATCAATTTTTTATTTTGTAAATTACGTTCATTTGGCCCAATTCGAATGATTAAACGAAGATTTTATTTAAGTAAGGGTATAAAACAAAGTGTGCCATCGCGAATAAAATTATTTTCGTATTATAATGAAACATTACGATATACTCAATAAAAAAATCTTATTATTTTCCAATATAGTGAACCATCATAAATTAGACCCAACAATTTACTACATTTTACGTAATACAAAGGCTCAACCACAAACTGTTCCATATAATACAAAATATTTAATACAAACTCACCTGTATTTTTTGTCATAGAAGGGTACAAAGACGAATTGCACAACGTATTAACGATCCACCTCGGTCAAGTATGGGCACGTTACTGATTTCGTCCTTCTAACATTAAGAGCGGGGGACGGGCGGGCCGAGTGTGAGAAAGACACAAATATTGTTAGCGGGATATCATTGTGTTTTTTCTCTTTTTGTCAGTGCCAACCGGTAGATAATTTCATTTTGTGCCTTTACTTTATGATAACTCATTTCACAAAAATTTTGGATTGTGCCCTTATATTACTAAGGCTGCGATATGATACATCAATATTTTGGTTAGTCCTATATATACGCAGAAAGTGCTAACTGTTCTGTATCTTTAATCTGTGACACATTACCTATGCTTGGAATTTTATTCGTTAATATAATGGGATCCCAAGCAGGTGGTAAAAGCCAGCCATCTTCTCTATTTAAATTAGGATGTTTTTTTTAATTTCAATAGCCTCACGGATCATCCTTGGTTGGAATCGGTGTTCTTTTGCGAGGACTTGTGGTTTTTCAAATCTAATATTATAATGGCGTGCTTCGTCAATACTATGTTCACAGATGAAATACTTAGTGAGTGAAATTCGATTAAACATTAGAAAATAATATAATTATAAAACGGTTAATGTAAAAGCTATAATTACACAAATACGGTACTTATCATCATTACAAAATATAAAACAAAGTCCTCGGCCGCGTGTGTCTGTACGCGATAAACTCAAAAAAGTTTGGATTTTCATGCTGTTTTCAACTTGACATACAGTAATTACTAAGACAGGTTATAACTTATAGTATGTATATTATTTACACAGTAATTACACTGCCTGTCTTGCCCTTCTCTCCGAAACACAGCAAAGCCGTTTCACGGGAGAAACAAGCAAGACGGTGGTACCCATGCAGCCGGGAGCGCGGCACAGCGCTTCCCTCCCACCGCTACTTATATACACTTTATTTAGCGATTTAAGCGTGGGTACTTTAACATTATAAACGGTTAAAAAAATAAACCGTAATGACTTCAGTTATTATTTTTTCCTTCAAAACTCTATAATAATTTCATTCATCATTTTAATCATAAAAATATGTCATTAAAAAACTGCTGAAATTTACATAATTTATTAGTATTAAATAAATCTAAATAATATTATTTTACACTCCCAAAATGTCGAAACTCGTAGTGGGTGTGGTTTTGGAGCGGCCGAACAGGCGCTCATAACCGCTTCAGTATGCGACGACGGTCGCGCGCCGCCACGCCCGTGCGCCGCTCGCGCTTGGCCCGCGGTCCCTCGCCCGCCTCGCCCTCCGCCCCGCCCGCATCACCACTCGCCCCGCCTGCGCCCGCCGCCGGCTCGCCTGCTGGGATGCGCCCTTCCACCTCGCGCTCCTGCTCGGCGTCCTGCAACAACACCACGCGAGGACACACTTTAGATATTCAAATTCAATTGACGTTACGTAAACACTATATTATTGATGGTCCCTATTACAATGACAGTTCTACAAAAATCTATTGTTCAGTAGGTCAGTTCAAAGACTATTTTGACGAAAAAAAAAAAGACTGGATGTTCGCAGTTATTTTGTTATGTATTCTTTTTTAAGTACTAACACAAACAAAATTTAAAACTTCGCGACTTTTTTTTTTTTTTCTTTATTGTTAGATGTAGTAACAAATTATAGGTCTTACAAGAATATACAGTCCTTACATCTTACCATCACTATGGTGTCCAATAATTCATAATAATAATGCAAACATAATTCTTATCAGTTTTAAAGTATTAGTTATATTATTTAATGTTATTTTAATTCTAGATAATGTCCTTGTTTCGTCTCGTAGTGGACGATTTGCGATTTTGAATAAAATCAAAACTGTACTTTTTCAATATTTAATTATCTTTATGGTTTATTACAATAATCTATGTGTTGTCCTGGCCGAATGTCGAATGAATACAAAAAAGGGGAGAGGGGTGACAAAATGGCGGGATTTATACTAATAATTAACTAGCTTCACACCTAACTTCAGACCAATGAATAAGTTACTATTGCTATTTTATATCGTTAGGCGTTCCTTAACATACTCCCCCCCGTTGAAGAATCCAAATTCTTCAGCTCTGTATATCTTCATCGTCAAGCAAAGGGCAGAGTCGAACTAGGGGGCGGCGATAACATCCCGTGGTCGTCTGAACATCAGCAACGCGAGAAATCCCATCTGGACCAGGATACAGCTTGGCTACTCGGTGGAAGGGAGTCTTCGCTTAGGAGTACCAAATCTGCAACCTTTAACTTCGCCTTGTTTGTCTTCCATTTGGTTCGTGTTTATAGTTCACAGATGTATTTCTTTTGCCACCTTAGCCAGAAATATTGTTTTATCTGCCCGAGGCGTGCGTAGCGTTTCAATTGTGGTTCTTCTTTGTCCTCCGAACTAGTGGATGGCAGCGCATTTAATGATTTTCCGATTAAGAAGTGCCCTGGGGAAAGGAAAAGGAAAAATCGTCAGGGGAAGCGGATAGTGGACACAAAGGGCGACTATTCAAAATAGCCTCCACTTGTGCAAATAGAGTTAAAATCTCTCCAAAAGTTAAATGCGAATTTCCCATGACCCGTTTGATGTGATATTTTGCCGATTTCACACCGGCCTCCCATATGCCGCCAAAGTGAGGAGCGTAAGACGGTGTGAAAATGAATTTAATATTTTCTTGAGATGCAAACTCAGTTAGTGCAATGTTTTGTATAGTGGTG
Organism: Helleia helle; assembly: GCA_963853865.1. NCBI lineage: Eukaryota > Metazoa > Arthropoda > Insecta > Lepidoptera > Lycaenidae > Helleia > Helleia helle. The sequence continues at coordinate 23,017,850 of OY971424.1, forward strand.
AAATTGTTGAGATTCCTTGCAGCCCCTACAAAATTGCGTCCGTTATCGGAATAATTCTCCGTTGTCCCGCCGCGACGCGAAATAAACCTATGCGAGGTCATAATAAAATATTTTTTCTGAAATGTTTTTCTAAATCTAATAATCGCCTTTTTGCAAAATTGTATGTTCCCCGCAACAATCAGGTGAATCGCGAAGTGGAAGCCTTATACTAAATCTACCGCAAGGAAGTCGAAATATATGTGACTGAAAATGGTTCTCACAAGCTAATTCTGTTTCACTTAAAATCGTTTTCTGTGGAAGTTCTTCTAACTCCCAAAATTTTGCTAGTGACTTGTTAACTTTATTATTGTTCGAGAAGCTATTATCACTGAGTGACTGCAGAGCACTTGTTGAGTTTGATAAGAAATAGGTTCACCAATCGGCCCACCAATCGACCCACCAATCAGCCAACCAAAAGTAGAATTCTGCAGTACAGGCTTGTTTGCGCCCAAAGAAACACGATCGTTTCTCATGAGTTGCCAAAATAGATCGGCTCCTATTAGTACATCAACAGGAGCGGGCTGATTGAAATCTGGGTCAGCCAATTGCAAGTGTGATGGTATGTTTATTTTTTGTAAATTTATAGGTGCCTTAGGCACATACCCAGTAAGCCTGTCAAGCACAAGACAATTTAAATTAGTCATATAATTATTGTGAATAGACTTTAATTGTATCACACATCTTTCACTGATTTTATTGTCTGAGTGACCAATACCAATGACGTTCATAGAAATAGGTTTCGACTTAAGCGAAAGTTTTTGTTGAAGCGATTTTGTAATTAAAGATGACTGACTGCCTGAATCCAATAAAGCGCGTACCTTAAGTGCCTCTTTAGTCATTGGATTCAAAACGTATATTTGGGCAGTAGACAAAATAACCTGATTTGATTCTTTGTTAGAAAATTTTGTTATGGTCTCCAAGACATCATCATGGGCATCGTTGGTCTTTGGTGTATCAACTGGATGCAATAATGTATTATGTCGTTTTTTGCATATTTTACATGTCCCCATTCGACATTCGCTTATAGAGTGACCTTGCCTTAAGCAATTACTACATAATTTATATTTTGAGACATAGTTCAATTTATCCTTTGTAGATTTAGAATTAAATAATTGACAATCATAAATCCTATGATTTTGATTGCAGATAATGCACTTATATGAAATGATATTATCATTTTGATTGGTAGTAATAAATGATTTTGAGATTGGTGGATCACGCTGATGATGATGATGATAAATGGCAGGTTTTGAATATTGCAGCCTGCTATTACTGTTCCTCGATACGTTATTTGGGAAACTAGAATTTTGGTCAGTCTTATTATGCCGCGTACATTCAAGAACGTAAAGCACGACCGATCAAAAATTTATTAAACTCATCCAAACTCGGAATTTCACCTAAATTATTACGTTGTTCTTCCCATTTGACAAGTGTTTGCGTGTCGAATTTGGATGAAACCAAAAATATAATCAATGTATCCCAATGATCCGTCGGTTGGCCTAGACTGGCTAAAGCGCGCAGATTCTTTGATACGTGATCAACTAAAGCGCGTAATGATGTGTCCGATTCGCGATTTATCTTTTCAATGTTAAATAATGATTTAATGTGGTGATTTGTAAGCAACCTTTTATTATTGTACCGAGCTGCATCACCTTCCAAATAAGAGACCAAATAATGAAACTTTTGTATTAATGGTATACCTACGGTTATTGTTATGAACTAAATTATTGAATGTATCGCGAAACTCAAGCCAACGGAAAAATGATCCATCAAACAATGCAATTTGTATTTGCGGCAAGGTTATATAATTTTCATTATTATTATCGAGACCGTATTGAGCATCTTGAAATAAGGATTCACGACGTTTTTATCTTGTTCTAATTTCTTTAACTGATTTTGTTCCTCCATCAAGTTTTTTGCCATCGCGGTACATAGTATAAAGTCTTGCTCAATGCGTTATCGTTCATCAAGTTCATTATCTAAATTTTCGGCATTTATTAATTCTATTTGAGTTTGCAGCTCATCATATTTAGCTGACAAACTTTCAAACCGGCTGACTTTCAATGAAAGTTCAGCTGCTTCAATGCTTTTTAATTGAGATTGCCTTGTAACATTGTCTAAATAATTTTTGAATTTAGTAATTTGTCCTTTTATAGAACAGCGTTTTATAATTAAACCCCTAAGCGCGGGCTCTTTCGGTTCGGACATACTGAATAATTCGTTAAGTAATGCGTATATTAATTTGAATAATTTTAATAAAAATAAAAAGGAAAATATGAAATTGAGTATAACTTTAAATTACAAGGCACCTCTTATGAAAATAAATAATGTAAGTAATCTTATCTGACGCTCCTCAATCGGCGGACAGCAACACCCAGGAGACCGGCAGCGTGGCGATAATTATCGGCTGATCGTCGCGAATACGGCAAATACCACCAACGCGGAACTTCGGAACTTCTAGTGTACCGCAACGCTGAAATAGTCAGCCAAATCGTCTGAGTATCGCGTAATAACTAGGGCGAAATATTAATATTGCGTTCACAGCATATAATTTGTTGATTTAATATATGTAATATTGCAATAAATATAATAATTCTAATTGAAATCAAGAAAGAAAAATAATAAAATAAATGTGGGTACATCGAAAATTAATGTTTGCAAAAGTAGAATGCTATTTTGTAAAATTTGATGAATATAGGATTAGGTTGTTTAGGATAATATGGATAGGCAAATAGGAAAATACAGGGCACTTATCTTTTGATGCTGCGAGGTGATGCTTTAGGTGCGTCACTGCCCGGCTGGATAAGATGGCCTCTGCGTCTCGAACTTGCTTTCTTGGATTGAATTGTCCTGTCACGGTCGCCAATGTTTCGTCTCGTAGTGGACGATTTGCAATTTTGAATAAAATCAAAACTGTACTTTTACAATATTTAATTATCTTTATGGTTTATTACAATAATCTATGTGTTGTCCTGGCCGAATGTCGAATGAATACAAAAAAGGGGAGAGGGGTAATAAAATGGCGGGATTTATACTAATAATTAACTAGCTTCACACCTAACTTCAGACCAATGAATAAGTTACTATTGCTATTTTATATCGTTAGGCGTTCCTTAACAGTCCTATTAATAATTAATTAATTAGTTTACAACAAATCTCATATTATTAACTCATTATCTTTTAAATATTCATCCACCCCATAGTAGCATTTGGTCAATAAAAGATTAAATAAACATCGCTTATATAAATTTATGTTTTTTGTTTTTAATTTATTTGGTAAATGATTATATATTTTTATTGCCACGCAATACGAATTTCTTCTAAAGACTTCTTTTTTTTGTGTACACGTAATTTATTTCCATGCCTGGTAGATCTATTTGTGTGTTCCGATTTTTTCTCAAATTGATTCATATTATTTTTTACAAAAACACATATGTATTTCATAAATATAGGTAGAGACATGGTAGAGGCAGGATATTATGACGTTTAAATAACGGCTTACAGCTGTCCATAAAATGTGAACCGAAAACTGCTCTGAAAACACTTTTTTTGTATTATGAATACCTTTTGTGAATGGGTAGAGTGGCCCCATAGAATTAATCCATACCTAATTGTTGATTGCACGTATCCATGGAATGCTAACAGGGAAGACTCTTTGTTACTTAGCAATCTTAGCCTATTAAGGACAAATACAAAGCGATCTAATTTGTTACTGACACTCTCAACATGTGATTTCCAGTTGCAGTGCTTGTCTACTTTTATGCCTAGGAATGTTGTTTGTTCAATAAAATCAATTTTCTTGTTATTTAATTGAATGTTTAAATTTAATGATTGTCTATTGTATGTTTGAAATTCTATTATCTTTGTTTTATTAATATTAATATTTAAATTATTTGTTTTTAACCATGTATTTGTCGCTTCTAATGAGTCGTTTGTTTCTTTCTCAAATAATTCCATGTCTTTATTATTTGTTTTGTCATTAATTATTAGCATGATGTCATCTGCGAAAAGTATTATGTCGTGTTTAATTATTTTAGGCAAATCGTTAATATATAGGAGAAACAGCAAAGGTCCAAGAATGCGCCCTTGAGGTATTCCGTACTTAGTTATGAGATATGATGACCTGTATACTGTCCTATATTGGATAGTCTTTGGATTTAATTTCGTTATTTCAACAGATTCTTTTCGTTCATCGAGGTAGGTTTTGATCCAAGAAAGTGTATTACCTCGTATTCCATATCTGGATAATTTATCTATAAGCCTTTTATGACACACCCTATCGCTTTAAATGCTTTAGACATATCTAGGAACACTGACACTAATCGGTTTCCTTTGTTAAGATTTTCAGTTATTGACTTTGTGAGTTTGAAACATGCTAAACTGGTGGAGCTATTCTTTCTAAATCCATATTGTTGTGGAGCCAATAATTCATGTTTGTTTATAAAATTGTTAATTTGACTATGCATTATTTTTTCGAAAATTTTAGCTATTATTGGGATTAATGTTATTGGTCTATAATTGTTTAGGTCACATTTATCACCCTTCTTAAACAATTGTTTTACAACACTAATTTTTAGTCTTGAAGGAAAATAACCATCCGCAAATGATTGGTTAACAATGTGACTTATGGGATAAGCTAAGTAAAGAGCACATTTTTTGAGTATTTTGGTATTTATACCATCATACCCAGTCGAGTTTGAATTTTTTAGAGATAAAATAGTCTTGTAAATTTCTTGGGGCACCGTAGGTTGTAAGAAAATTGAATGACTGGTACTGTTATTTTCTATTGTATGTGTTATTTTTGACACATTGACATCATTTGCTGTATCATTTAACTCGATAAAGAATTGGTTGAAAAGATTTACAATTTTATGTGGTTCGGTATGTTGTTGATTTTCGTATATGATGGCTGGGATTTCTCTACAAAATATATTTTTATTATGTTATTATGTGTACTTTGCCATGATGCCTTACATTTGTTCACGGAATCTTTTATGTATTTTGTGTTATCGATTGCTTGCGATTTATATATACATTTTTTAAGATTTTTATTCTCCTTGCTCATATCCCTTTTTTTTCTCGAACCAGTATTTTGGAGCGCCTTTTTTAATGGGGATATTTATTAATATATTTTATATTGGATTCTAATGAATTGCCATTTATCACCGTAATAACGTTCGTAATAAAGTAAAGATTCTCAAGGCAGGTCGGTGCTCCGCTGTAGTAAATCAATGGCTAGCTTGTGGGGGGTAGTGATGTGGCGGACCAATCAGCGCCACAATACTGAATCGCGCAATCAAAGTTCCACAGCTCGTCGCTATACATACAACGGCTGAATTAATACCAAGTGGGCTTCGGCCTGACCGAGCATTCCATCTCGCTCGGTCGGAGATCTCCCCTCGGGGCTCACACCTATAATCCCACAAGCTAAATGCTAATGCCACTAGTAGACAAGAGATAGCGTTTTATTCAGTGGATACCATTATCCAAAACGGCTCTGAGTTCGCAACTCATAGCCAAGGAACTGTTGGCGTTCATACAACACGCCATAGACACGATGGATGAAGTTAGGATCTTACAAATATGTAAGACTAACTTCAAAGATGACATAAGCAGTGGAAGGCGGTACTGCTGTGCGAGGTGCTAGACAAATTGGACCAGATGCCGTCTCGACGGAGAGACGGAACTGAGAAGAGCAATCAGGACATCATCACCTTATTAAAGGTGACCGACCCGGACGACGTGCCGAGCTTCGTAGCGAAGGAATTGCACAAGCTGCCTGTAGTCACGTTCGACCACGTCGATGTCAATAGGCTCCTTAAGGTTATACTATACTTTGCGCGTCCTAAGAAGGTATGGGTGACAGATATTAATTGACAATTGTAATGAAGTTACCTAACGAAAATTAATCGATTAATAAAAAATATCGACAGATCGTAAATGTTATCAATTTTAGATTTGTAAATTAAATTGCTGAGAAACGGGTAATTTGTAAATAAGTAATAATAAAATAATAACTATTGAAATCGTTTATTTTTATTATACAATACAGTCGAAACTCGAAGATTGCATGATCTTTTCTGAATCCAAATCTTCTGCGACGGCAATAATCAACTGTTGGTCGCGAATTCGGTCTAGGCGGATATATTTCGTCCAGTCTTTATATATCGTCCTTTGTGTGTAATCAATTACTCTTTTTTCAATGAATAATTTTTACAGTGGGATACGATCATATGATGGCCGCTCCTATTCATCGATTTGATGTCGATTCAACAGTGTCAATCTCTATTGACAAAAATTCAGTTCTAGCATCTGACATTTTAATGAAATATTTTTTTATTTTATTTTAATAATTAAAATTCACAGTTATTAATATTACATTAAATAATGAAAATAATAATATAAATAAATATAAAAAAAAAACATTTTTCAATTGATGGAAAATAAATTATTTCGTTTGCTTTTTTATTGTTTACTAGTAAAAAATTTGCGTAGCAAGGAAATGAGAACTGTCACGCATACCTTCTTAGGACGCGTGAACTATAGTCGACGGCGCGAACTCTTAACAAATTGATTGCTATCTCACCTGACATAGTGCGCGAACATTTGTGCTAGAATGAAATGCACAATGATTCATTCCGAAAATGTCCTTTTAGCAGAACAGTTATTATAGAAAATCTATTAAGTGTATCTTTAATTAGAATAAATTTATTTCAACTTTTGAATAACTAAACTATGTATGTACGGGCTTTATTTAGCTTTCGTCATCTGTATACTATTTATTTTCGCCCAAAGTTAGGCTAAAATCAGTGTTGAAATACGAAAGTTTCGAAGCTTGTATTTTTTAAATGTATGTTTTTTTACGATTTTGGGTACATACAGACATAGATAACGACGATATCAATTTATATTATACTTAGTTTTTTATGGTCAACGTCAAACATTGTATTAATTACTGTTCTGCGTTTGTATGGAAAGATGAACGACTTGTGTAACCTTAAGAACATCATCTTGTTGACGTTGAGGATGTTCTGGATGCTCTTCTCAGTTTCGTCCCTCCGTTGGGACGGCATCTGGTCGAATTTCCCCAGCACCTCGTACAGCAGCCGCCTGCCACTGCTTATGTCATCTTCTTTGAAGTTAGTCTTGCATATTTGTAAGATACTAACTTCATCAGTGTCTATGGCGTTTTGCATAAACGCCAACAGTTCGTTGACGGAGTTGCGAACTCATTGCGACGCGAGCGAGCACCGGTTTATAGCCGCGCTAAACAATAATTAAAAAGGTCTACATTGCACCTGTATAAGGCACGTTCGTATACGATGCGCGATGCGACCGAATGCGCGTTTTATTTTGTGGGAACTTTACTATTTCTGAGTACAAAACCAAACATCTTAGATTCCCGGCCAATGTTATTCTCTAGATCTGGCATTTAAACATTAATTTACTATCGTATATCACCCCGAGGTCTCGAATAGTGTCAACTTCATTTATTGTATATTCATTTATGTAATATTTAGATTTTATGACGTGGTTTTTTTCGGGTATATTTTACGTCTTTAAAGTCTTTTTTAGAAATTAAGTGCATGCTATTTTCATCACACCACTCGAAGATTCTGGTAAGGTTCCTTTGTAAATTAAGTAATTAGTAGTAAAATAATTAATAAAGTAGTCTAATTAAAATCCTCCTTTGACTTAATATTTCTAAGAAACTGGAGATTATTGGCATACATAAATACTTCAGAGTATTGGAAACAGTTTGGAATATTATTAATGAAGTAGTTAAATAATATTGGACCCAAAATCGAGCCTTGTGGGACTCCCGAAGAGATGCTTATCATTCTTGATTGGAAGCCGTTGACTACTAAAAAAAAGGTCTTTCTGATAAATAAGAGTGTACCCACTTGAGGAAAGTGCCAGAGATCTCATAAGCTTGTGATTTTTCTATAAGTATTTTGTGGGAAACCCTGTCAAAGGCTTTCCCACAAAATATTTATGACATCTGCTTGACCCTTATCAACTGTTTTAATAATGAAATCAGTGAAAGGCACTAGATTGGAACTAATAGATCTTAATGCAGTTAACCAATGTTGCCTATCGCTTTTGAGTTTTGAGTTTGAGATGGTTTTGTACGTATGGGCAGATTAGGGACTCAAAAATTTTGGCAAATGATGACAGGATGAATATTTATCTGTACTTAGATAACAAATCGCGGTCTGACTTATATATGGGAACTATTCTAGCCATTTTCCATACATTATAATAATTATATAACTATTTCTTCACTTTTTCCATATATTTTTTATACTAGCTGTTTCCCGCAGCTTCACCCGCGTTAACTTAGATTTACAGACGTATACGGATTGATGATGATTATTTTTATAGCCTAAGGATACTCCTTATAACATCAGCTATCTGTCAGTGAAAGTCCCGTTAAAATCGGCCCAGCCGTTTCAGAGATTAGCTGGAAAAAACAGACGAACAGACAGACAGAAATTGTAAAAAAATATATTTTGGTATATGTCCTGACTCCTGAGCATACATCCATATGTATTCAATAAGAAGGGGTTATTTTAATATTACAAAGGGGTGATGGGCGGCTGATATATGCTCAAGTGTGCAATGTTGAGCAAGATATGTCTAGCCGCCAAGCATCATTTCTACGTCCCCGTCGTTCACCCTGGTAATATCCGGATCTACTAACAGGCATTGCACACCACCAACTACCCTGGGATCCGGGTAGCTAAATGTAATGACGCTATCTCGCTAGTGCACTCCAACACGGCGAGAGAATCCCTATACCATCATCCGTGCTCCTACATCATAAATATCCACTACACCCACTTCCTCTAGATCCCTCACCCATCCTTTCCTCTCCCCCAATCCAAGGTGTCAGACGGACCGTGCCGAGGGATGCGTGGCCAAGGGGATGCTTGGTTCCAAACGGTGTCTCTCCAATGAGATGGCAATCTTGGAGTAGTAAGTGGCCTTACCCGAGCAAGCGGGGCTCTGCTCGGGCTGACCTTTTAGATCCCCTGCTACTCGTGGGATAAGATGGAGAAAGAATCAAATAATACAAATAACCCAACCCCTTCAACGGAAGGCGTCGAACTTCCAAGTTCGCGCAGACGCGTCGAAAGTGAGTCGCTCGCGAACGCTTTTGACGCGTCACTGAAATTCTCAGAGGAAGCATTGCTGGAGTCACCTACCCCGTCCCCTAAAAAGGATGAGGCCCAAGGTTCCGGTGGTGCAGGTAGTAGTAGCAACAAAGACCCGAACACTTGGCAGATTAGCCGCAGTAAGTGGAAGCGGGAGAAGCGGAAGCTAAAAAGACAGATCCAGGAGGCCAGCTTGGCTCCAGCGTCGCAGGGCTCTCAGGCGAAAGCCTCGACGAGCGCTGGGGCGGGGGAGTCAAGGAGGCCGCCGAAAATCAAAAGGCAAGGGACGGACCCTGAAGAGGGCCTGTCGCAGCAGCGCCCGGCCAAGCGACAAAACCGAGGTGAGGCTCTGACCGAGGGACCGCGCTGCTCTGCAAAGGAGCAGAGCGATCTCGCGGTCATTGTACACCGGGAGGATGGCGCTAGGGTGGACGAGGCTGCGGCGGACCTCATCAGAGATAAGCTGGCGGACCTCATATTCGCCAAGATGGAGGATACCCAGGATGACATGGGGAGATCCACTGCTTTTGCGACGTCGGGACTGGTGTCGGAAGGTTTCTTCCTTGTGACACCGCTCACGATGGAGGCGAGGGAGTGGATCCTGACATGCGATTTTGGCGTGTACAATGGAATCCCACTAAAGGTAAAGCCACTGAACCGGAGCAGAGTAGCAGTCTGGCTGCCCGGTAAAGTGGACTTAAGAGCACCAAAGTTTCTGCAGGGGCAGAACGCGTATAAGACCGAATTGAAGATGTCGGAGTGGACCCTTATCTCTAGGGAGAAACTCCCTGCTGGGGAGAGACTGGTGATGGGGTTCCCCAACGCCATTTTCAAGGAGGACTTAGGACATGTCTGGCTCAATTACCAGGCCACCCAGGTTCAGGCCCGATTGCTGCGTACGAGCAGGCAGCAGGCGAAACCTGATGTGGCCGATACCGGACATGGTAGCGGGTCTAATGTGGCGGACCAGACGCCACAAGCAGTGTGCCCTGGAACACGCATCGGGCACACACAGGACACAAGCACACAAACAGACCCACAGTACTCCACAGAGGAGTCGCTGGGGGGTAAGGGCAGACATTGCGGTTGTGTCTGTTCGGGAGCAAAAAGATGCGCCCCACAGCTCCTGCGATCAGCCCTGCCCGTCAGCGGCCCAAGCGCAATTACAGACACAGACCTGGGACCTGTGCAGACCGCCTCGCTGAAGACACCTGAAGATCACCATAGTGTGACTGACGGTGATCAGAAGCGGGGCCCGAAGCATTAGGTTCCGGGCGGCACACACACCTTTTTACACACACAATGACTCTACACAATAACACTACACAAGCACACACACATACAAACACAACACAAAATAAAATAAAGATACTTCAATTAAATTTGCACCATTGTCGCGAAGCCATGACAGAGCTTTGCAGATTTGTGGTATCAAATAACATAGACATCGCCCTGCTACAAGAGCCATATGTAATTAATGGCCGTGTTGTTGGCATCGGCTGTCTGGGTGGTGAAACTATCTACCATCGTGTTGGTGAGTCCAACCCCAGAACATGCATCTATGTTAGCAACAGAGCTAGGGCGCTAGGACTAATGAAAGTTGAATGTTACAGAGATCTCACAGCTGTACTAGGCACACTATGTATGGCAGATGGGAACACAAAGAAAATGGTCTTCATGTCGGTCTACATCCCGAGCGAGACGGACTACGAACCACCAGGACAACTCATAGAAGAGACAATGATAAAATATAGAGGTATGGGTATCCCGGTTGTTGTAGGCTGTGATGCCAACTCCCATCACAAGGTGTGGGGCAGCACGGATTGCAACAAGAAGGGAGATTTATTACTTGAATATATTCTTAGCACTGACCTAGAAATAATTAACGTAGGCAGCACACCCACGTTTGTAACTAGAACAAGGAAAGAGGTTCTTGATATTACATTAATGTCAAGCGATGCCTCCCATCTGTTGAAGGACTGGAAGGTTGACACCTCTTATGCTTTCTCAGATCACCGAAGAATAACATTCCATCTGGACTGCCAGCTGGAAGTAGTAAAATTTAGGAACAATAGGAAAACAAACTGGGATACGTTCGATCTAGCGTTGAGAGAGTGGATTCCCGGTAAAAGAGAATTAGGAGAAAAGGAAGAAATAGAGCAAGAAGCATGTAGGCTTGAGAAAGCTCTTAACGATGCCTACCTCAAAGCCTGCCCCCAGAAAGAGATAAGACCTGGGAAGGGACAACCCTGGTGGAACAAATCCCTGAACAAAGCAAGGAAAAGGACTAGAAGGGCACTTAGAGTCGCCTTGAACAGGGACGACGACGAAAGCTGGAGGAAATACAGAGAAGAACGCAACAATTTTAAGTACCAGAGCCGCAATGAAAACAGAAACGGGTGGAGTACATACTGCGAAAGCGTTACAAAACAACCAGAAGCGGCCAGGCTGGTAAAAACGCTAGCAAAAGACAAAACCTGTAAATTAGGAAGCCTAAGGAAAGGTGACACCCTAGTAGTGGAACCCAAAGAAATACTTGCAGAAATGATGGCCACACACTTCCCGGATAGCACAAGCTATTCAGAAGAAGACATGGTTGTCACATCCGGTGAGAATCTAGCAGAAGCGAAAGCGGAAGCGGAACTGATTATCACCGAAGAAGCATTAACATGGAGCATTTCATCATTCCTACCGTATAAAGCGGCGGGACCCGATGGCGTCTTTCCCAAGATGCTACAAGTTGCCCTTAGGTATATCAAAGATGACCTACTCACCATATACCGGAGTAGTTTAGCAACAAACTACATCCCCAGTAGCTGGAGAAGAGTCAAAGCCGTCTTCATACCTAAGCCAGGGAAGGTTACATATCACGAGGCGAAATCCTTCAGATGTATAAGCCTTTCTTCGTTTGTATTGAAGACACTCGAGAAGATACTAGATAGACACATGAGAGCAGGGATAGAAAAGAGTTCAATGCCGCTACACGCCAACCAACACGCCTACATGGAAGGGAAATCCATTGATACGGCATTACACAACGCGGCAATAAGAATTGAAAGAGCTATAGAGAATAAAGAATATGCCCTTGGCTGCTTCTTCGATGTAGAGGGAGCCTTTGACAAGGCCACCCCTCAATCCATTGTGGAAGCACTTAACAGAGAGGGGATATCTGGACAGATAACGGGATGGATAACTAATATGTTAAAACATCGCTCGATACAAGCTGACTTAGCGGGAACAACATGCACCATTCGAGCAAGAAGAGGATTTCCACAAGGAGGATGCCTGTCTCCGCTCCTATGGTGCATTCTCATAGACGTATTAGTATCAAAGATAAACGCCATGCACATTTACATACAGGCGTACTCAGACGATGGTCTAATTCTGGTCACAGGTAAAGTACTGAGCGTGACCAGAGACATAATGAAGCGAGGAATCGACACAGCGCTACGATGGTGCAGGGATAAAGGGCTAAACCTGAACCCAGCAAAAACCAAGCTAGTGTTATTCACAAACAAGAGGAAGATTGATAGCATGATTCCATTGAGAATCGATAACGAAAATCTAGAGGTAGTCAATGAAATAAAATATCTGGGAGTAATCCTAGATAGAAATCTGAACTACAAAGCCCACGTTAAAGAGATCTGCACAAAATCCAAATGTGCCCTTGTGCAATGCAGGAGAGCGATAGGTAGAACCTGGGGCATGAAACCAAATGTGGTTCATTGGATCTACAAGGCCATAGTACTACCAAGAATTCTACATGGAGCCTTAGTGTGGTGGCACAAGGCACAATTAGGAACGAACAGGAAAGAATTCACAAAAGTACAGAGACTAGCCAGCATCATGATATCGAGCGCCATGAAAACAACACCAACGGCGGCTCTAGAGATGATACTCGGCCTCAACCCAGTTGATCTCACGATCAAGAAGAAAGCGACTGAACAATGGTTCAAGCTTAAGAGCAACAAATATATATAGGTGACAAAGGTCACGCCGAAATAGCAAAACAGTACGAAGAAAATCTATCCATGATTTTATCAAACAATGATTTGATAAAGAAGGAGAGAATCTTCGACAAGAAATACAGGATAAGCATAGGCTCGAGAGATAACTGGAACATTAACATCGACCACCCAAAAACAACGATGGTCGGCTACACGGATGGATCCAGGAAGGAATCGACAAAGTTATCAGGGGCTGGCGTATATATTAGCCATCCAACTGAAATGAAAGCATCGTTCAATCTAGGCAGATTCTCCAGCGTATTCCAAGCGGAGATATTCGCAATACGAGAATGCGCCAACATGATTAAACAAAATATCACTAGCGCACAGAGGATTGAGAAGGCAGTCATATACAGTGACAGTCAAGCGGCATTGAAGGCCCTCAATAAGAGGGAGACTACCTCAGCACTGGTCAAAGAATGCAAAAACACCCTGCAAGATCTAGCAGACCAGACTGAGATAGAAGTTGCCTGGGTACCTGGACATGAGGGAAATGCGGGCAATGAAGAAGCAGACAGACTGGCGAGAGAAGGTGCCGATGAGACGTTCATAGGCCCTGAGCCGAGACTGCCAATAGCACACAGGATAACAAAAAATGTTATAACCCTGAGAATAAACAAAGAAACAAACCAGAGATGGAATGACACGAAGAGCTGTAGACAGTCGAAATTCTTCATCTCGACGCTTGACAGCAAGAAGACTAAAGAGTTGCTCAAACTCAATAGGAGCAACATTAGAAAAGTTGTGGGAATATTGACGGGACACTGCCCACTCAACAGACACCTGTCAATAATGAAGCTAGCAGAGGACCCTCTATGTCCTAAGTGCAAAGAGAAAGAAGAGACCAGTCTGCACTTCATAACGGAATGCCCAGCATATGCATACGCAAGATGGGAGCTGTTTGGAGCGGACGAGCTGAAGAAGGAAGATTTAGCATATCTAACCATAAGGCAGCTAAGTAGTTTTTGTAGATCAACACGTAGGTTTGAGGGGGTGACACCAGAGGGGCAAATGATAACCCGTCCCCGCATCTAATCCCAGAGGCGAGCCCGGGGAATTGGGTGAAATGGTCCCGTTAATGAGGACTGATCACCCGTCTGGTCTTGCTGGCGTCCCCACCCCTTAAATAATAATAATAATAATATTACAAACAGACACTCCAATTTTATTTATTTGTATAGAGTATTTGATTTAGATAAAATTACACGACCGGTTTCGACAAAGTCATCGTCAGGTGTATGAATTTCCACCAAGAACCATCAGTACAATCAATCGAGAAGGAAAGAAAGAAAGAAATAACTTTATTGACACACACATACGAGACAACAACAAATAGTTTAAATCTATCGAATAATATACACTAATATGCTCTTACTATTTTAAATTAAACTATCGTGTGCCTCAGGAATGTGCCGAAATTGTTCGGTTCGGCATAAGCCAGATTCCCATGGTAAAAATGGTATCTGACACCGGTTTTCAACCAAACCACAGGTAGAGTGCGTTACTGATGTCAGTTGCCTACTTATAATAAACTAAAAAATTTAAATAGAGAATTAAAATAATAATAAATAAAAAAATGCAACCCAAAATAAAACAGAAACTATACAACCACCACCGTAAACATATACACAATTATACCACCACCACACACATAAACACGTATTATATTTATATATAGGGTCAGGGATATTTATACTAAATGTAAGAAAAAAGAGAGAAAAAAAAAACAAAAAAAGACGACATCATCAATTAGGTATATGGCTGAGGCATTCGCGATCATCTCTGTTTTTTGCTGTTTTACAAGGAACTGCTTTAAATGCCGTCGGAACGTGTTAAAGGTGTTAAGATCCCTTATTGGTGGCGGCAAGTTATTCCAGATCTTCGCTGCCGAGTAGCGAAAGCTTCCTCTAAACGCTGCAGTTTTATGTGGGTGTATCGAAAGCTGCTGCGAGCACTGCCTGCGTGCGGTCAGCCAGCTCAACCTTTCATACAGATATGGTGGTACCTTATATTTGATGACTCCAAACAGTAAACACGCAAGGTGGAGTTTGCGCCGTGCCCTCATTTTAAGTACCGACCGATTATTAAAATAAGGCGTGACATGGGTTCTGCATGGAATGGAATAACAAAATCGAGCGCACGCGTTTTGAATTTTCTGGATCAGTTTCCTTGTTCGAGCCAGTAAGCGAGGTCCGTTATTTTCACATACAGACGGAAATATTGCAGTGTCCAAAGACTTATTATAAATTAAATATAAGGAAAGGGCCAGTTGTAATGCGCAAGACTTTTGGTACAAGACAAGAATAATGGTGGAATGCCATCAGGGCCTGCACCCTTTCTATCATCTAAACTTTTTAATTTTTCCAATACATCGTATAATTAATTTTAATTAGGTTGTTATTGAACCATAATGGCAACTTGTTTTTTTTTTAAATATTTTAGTGGGTGTCCTGGTGTCAAATCCAAAGCAGATATCTTATTTTCTCTTGATGAGTTAACATTACGTACTGGTGTGGAATCCTTCCTTGAATGTTTTGGTCCCAGAATGTTGGCATTGCCATTCAGCGTAACCCACGGAATCTTTAGGTATCTCAGGCATAGAAAGGCAGCGAAAGTGATATATATTATATATATATATAGCTTCCTTAGCTATATATAGCATTAGCATTATTAGCACAATTAGCTGTTTTGCAGCATTTACAGCCAATAATTTTATCATTTCTATCTATGGTATTATTACTGCAGCATTCAAATGAAAAAACTCTTGTGGACATAAAAAATTAACTTGGTTGACTGTTAAAATAATAAAACCAAAAAAAAAAAGAGAGATAATAGACAGACATAGGTATATTCAGGTTTGTGTAATAACTAATATTACAGTGGTTTTACGCCTTTTTGATTTTTTTGGTGTATTTTATAACAAACTTCCAATGTTTATTACGATCTCCAAAACTTTGAAAACAATAGTCTCTCTCTTTGCTTTAGATCATAGTTTTCAGTACACTTGTAACATTTATTTTCACACTAGCAGAGCCCTGTGATTTCACCCGTGTAGTTCCTATTCCCGTGGGAGTACCTTCAGGCATAAATTATAGCCTATATGTTATTTTTGTTGTTGTAAAGTTTCATTATTATTATCACTTATAAATGCATTCAGTAGTTTTTGCGTGAAAGAGCAACAAACATACATCCATACATACTTACAAACTTTTGCGTTTATAATATTAATAGGACGACTTTCCTTCATTTTTTTTCTCTGAACAACATACCAATGCTCTTTGTGAATAAGTCTTTTCTTTCCTTAACTGTTCAGTGTGGGACAGACCGTTCTTCAGTTTTTCCTGGAAGCTTGGAACCCTTTTGTGTAATCGGTGTCACAAATTTTGTGGAAGTGTCTGTTACACTTGAAGGTG
The DNA here is from genome assembly GCA_963853865.1 of Helleia helle. Lineage (NCBI taxonomy): Eukaryota > Metazoa > Arthropoda > Insecta > Lepidoptera > Lycaenidae > Helleia > Helleia helle. The sequence goes on from OY971424.1 coordinate 23,034,467, forward strand.
TTGGAAGGTTATTTTTTTTTATTATTTAAATAATACTCACCAGGTTATTTAGGTATGAGATAATCTTGAAAATTACTTGTGTCTTTTATAATCTGATAATTATCTTGCTTATTAGATTTTATTCGATCTAAAATCCGTTTAGTATGTTTCAATATGATGGAATTTTAACTTATTTACTCGCATAAAAAATGAAGAAAAAAAAAATAGCGACTTCATAAAATTATTATTATAAAATTTAAAAAATAACTAACAAAATAATCGCGTTTCTTTATTTTTGTACCTACAAATCAACTTGTTCTTCTCTAATGTACAACAATTTTTGTGTTTACCACGTCATTATTGTTACACGTCATTATTGTTACATGGGTTGAAGTAACTTACTTTTGAAGTCGGTGTTGTGTTTGTTGCTGTAGTCTGTACTTATCTAACTTGGCTGAGACACAACAAGACTAAGATACTGACATGTGCGAACTAGGCTTAAGCCGCAGTTTTCATACTCGTTATGAGCCGCGCGGCCTATGTGTATGTACAGCGTGCGTAAAACTTGTGAAAATGAAAACAGCTTCCTGTGCCTAAAGTATTTTTAAATAATTATTATGTGTATATTCTAGTAACACTGTCCTGTCATATGGTATAAAGAAATCCGTCATACACAACCTATATATATGTCCATGACCTGGTCAGACATCTACACTCGTACAAATTATCTGCACTAATGTAATTAATAATCCCGGCATGCGGGTCCTAGTGAGTCCAGTGTGAACTTTGCCTCCCGTGACACTCGATATGGTAGCAAAGACAAATCTTATTCATAGTTTATTCGTTGGTAATACCTGGTCGGCGTGGGCGTGTGTGGTGGCGCGCGCGTGTATGTCGGTGTAGAGGCGCGCGCGCGCGGCGTAGTCGTCGTAGCGACTCTGCAGCAGCGCGGCGGCGTCGGCGTTGAGCGCGGAGTCGGGATTGGGCGCAATGAGCAGGCACTTGACGGCCAGCAGCGCGTGCTCCAACCCCAGCTCGGGCCGCCAGTCGCGCTTCAGCGTATTGACGCACACCTCACCCGCCGCTGACACGTTGGGGTGGAAGATCTTGGTTAGGAAGTATGCGCGCGGCGGCGCCGCCGGGAACTCGCGCCCCAGCACCAGCCGCACTCGGAAGACGCCGCCCGCGTACGGCGTGCCAGCTGCACAGTTAACGTTCAATTGTACATACATAGTCTACACAAGTACTAAATACGGTTCCGATTCTTCTTAGTCCTTTTTGGCCAATTTTTTGTTTAGAGATATAGCAAAAACTGAATTACAAAAAATATTAAACCAGTTGATCGAACATAAACAGAAATCTATTGTGGGATTTCCCGTTACACACAACAGAATTTCTGGTGTATGGTGCGATGAGGCAAATCAACTATTCTGGAATGTTATGCAATTTAATATTATTTTAAAGATGCGAGTGGCAGGGAATTTGCTGTCTCAGTGTCCATTGAAACAGGCTTAATAAAAAATTAGGTGTTTCATAACAGTAAATAACGAATTACTTATTAGTGAAGTATACTATTCAACCTTTTTAAAAAATCTGTCATCTTCATTCATACACATGTACAAAGAATGCAAAGATTAAAAGCCTTAAACCTACACCACAATTTTTTTTGGATTTCATTGCTATAATTTAGATGAAATCCAAGTAAGACATAATTGTAGTTTAACAACTTAACGAGTCTCCTTTTTGAAATTCAAGTAATAGAGTTCAAATATGTCTTATGAATACATTACAGGGAAAAAAAATGTTCAAGTTATGGAGTCTAAATTTGATTTTAGCATATTTAGGGATACAGCAGAAATATTGGCATTAGTTTTTCGACTTACTGCTTACTTATGAGTTCGACTTTAACAAGGTTCAAGTTAAAGAGATGCCTTGTCATATGATCAGCGTAAGGCTCCAACTGCTTGGTTGCCTTATCATGACAAAAAAATATGTAAGAGCAAGTGCAGTGAATGATGCACGGAATTCTAATTCCACTAATGTAATTTTCTTTAACGTTAAAACTAATACACAAAATTTCAGATTTGTAGAAATAAACTTAAGTAAATGATTTGTAATAATTCTACAACTCTTCTTTCACTTTTTCCACTTTTATATTATATTTATTTAAAATAAAAGTGGAAAAGAGAGTTGTAGAATTATTATAATACATGAATTTCCACTAAGAATCATCAGTACAATCAATCAGTTATAGTAAATGATTTGGATTGAAAGTGTGTAGAAACTAAATAGGTACATACCAGGTCCCTCGATGAGGGCAACGACATCAGTAAAGTCGTCGTCGCGAAGCACTAGCTTAATGCCCGCGGGAGGGTTTGCCGCCAGCCGTCTGAGCTCTCGGCCTACTCCCCTCAAAACCTGCGGACACACGTTCTCCACGTTCGACATCGTCCAAAGAACGTTGAGCAGAAAAATAACAATTCTCTACGGACACCGAGCAATGCTCAGTGTCAAGAGTTTTACACCATAGCGGAAAACATTTACTGGCTGCTTAATTTTTCCTTTTCACCTCTTCAATAAACGGCGTCGTCAAATGTTGTTTACTCTCATAAGTCGTTAAATCAAAATGTTTTCAGTAATTTAATCAATGTTTTAAGTCTTGTTTTAGATGCTACTATAGCTATAATCAACATTAATTATTTACTGAAATGTGGTAAATAATATACAGATTCAAGGAAATCAAACATAAAACAGCAAATATAATGTTCGTTGTCGGTTGTAGACATTACCACAGACTATTTTGATAGACATAATGACTTTTTTTTGTTAGTTTTGTTCCTTTTGGAAACGGCTAAGACAAGAGGCCATGCTTCTAAGTCTGTCGTGTTAATAATATTTTCTCTGTGCTTTGGAGACACAGCGGGAAATCTCAAGGAGCGCGGCTTTGCCCCGCCCCATCAATCAACTATCACTTCCCATTCTATCCACCCATAATAGTCCACAAATACAATATTCACCAACCAATCATATTATAATATATTACATACATTACGTTTTTAAAATAAACACTATAGAAAACCACCAGAACAGTCCTACTATAGAAAACCACTCCAGAACAGAAATTCTCCACAATATTCGCCAACCAATGACAATGAATACAGAAAAGTTTTTAAAACAAACCCTATTGGAAACCGCTCCGAATGAACTCATATCATCTGTGTATTTTGCCGAAAAATCTTGATTTACGTATTTACAGGCTTTATTGACTAAAATAATAGGACACTTAAAAAATACTATATAGTCAATTTTTTTAGAACTATCCAATTTAGTAAACAAACCCTGTTAATATTAGCTTACGGACATTTGTAAAACTCCATTCACTATTTATTTCACTGAAAAGTAATATCAATTTATCATTTAAACACAAAACTTAGAAAATACGATTATCGAAAGCACAGATAATATATTATATTATATAATACAATATTTTTCAATCTGATATTTCATCGTCTTTTTATATAAGGCCAATAGGGATGTGGTCAATATATTTTTATAGTGAAGTGTATAAGCGATTGAACAAAATGAACTATAAAAATAGACAGTGTTCTCTACCTATATTTTAAAATTTCATATATTACAATTTGTTAATAGATTATAAAACAATGTTACCGTCATGCGATTTGTTATTATGTTGTTACATTTTGTTTTTTTTTTTTATATTGAGCGCAAAAAATGCTTACATAATATTGCAAATGTCAAGCTTTTATAATACTAAAGTATTTATTGTAAGGATTTTATTTTTATTATAAATATTTCTGGATATCGATTTCATCCTGAACATTTAACACTATCCCATATAATATAAAAGCACTTAGCACTGGCATAAAACTTAACTGAAGTTTACAGAAATATTTTGTGTGACTTTAAAATGAGAGTTAGGATTACTGAATGAGAACTTCATGAAAAATAATGGAGAACACAAAAGGGTCAAAATATTATTATCAAATACACTTAAAATCGGAGTGTATGTACATCATGTACATTACATTAGTTTTTATTTCACTTCAATACATGCAGTATTTCCAAAGATAAAAAGACGAGAAGTTTCAGCCCTTTTTTTGAAATTCCGAGATCACGCGCGCTCATGCTATGACGTCACACCCTCGTTGTCGTAGTCCGGTGCGTTGATCCTAGTACTAAATTACGCGCGTCTCGTTTCATTTTGTTTTGATGGTCATCGTTTTCCTATTACAAGTGTGCTTGTATTCTAAAGAAATGATATCAAAGATTCCTTCAAAGTCGATGGTTTATTTTCAAGCCATTTTGTTTTTAAGATTTTCCATAGATGTCAAAAGAAAATATTTATTATCGGTCTCAGTACTTTTATGATAAACTTTGTTTCTTAAATTTACCCGATTTTTTGCGTTTCGTTTTTAACATATCTTCTGTGGTACTTAGATTTTTATCCTTGTCACACCTTTTAAGGGGTCAATCACAATATCTTGAACTCGAGGAATTGAATCCTCAATATATTATATTTCTTCAACGTTATGTGAAGAAGACTCAATACATTCACTTGAGGAAGTTGTCTGTTTAGCAATTTAAAGTTTTTTACAACAGATTTTTAACTGATTTTGACAAACCTATGAGGCACTATGCCTTTATCGACCGCACTTTGGTTCAGGTCTTGACGTGGCGGTGGGGCTCAGTAGCCTAGAGTGAGCCACCACCTAGTGAGAGAAGCTAATCGAGCTGAGGGGGCTCTTTTAACCCCTCTCATAAGAAGAGGGACAAAAGAGCAGGGGGCAAGGGGCGAGGTCGGAAACCTCACACCATTGTACTGTCCTGACGTTGGAAGGGGTTGTTCTGTGGCGCAGGACAACCCCTCTGTGGAGGTGGCGTCAGTCCCCTGGGGGACTGACTAGCCGTCGAGGTGCCCTGTTTGCTCATTAGATCCGGGGCACCTCACCAAAGACGGCATTGATGGCACTCGCCGGGTTTTAGTGGGTAGAGCTGCGTCCACTTACCAGCTTTTGGGCGCAGCGAGTCCCACATACGGGCATGGGAAGACCTACTCCCCCGCGGGATGCCTCAGAGCATTTCCCAGCGTTAAAGAAAACGCCACCTCCACAGAGGGGTTGTCCCGCACCACAGAACAACCCCTCCCAACGTCGGGACAGTACAATGGGGTGAGGTTCCCGTCTCGCCTCTGCGTAATCCAGACCCCTATATACATAATTAAACAATCAAAAGAAGACAAGTAGGTACGTTAAGTAGGTCAACCGTGGCAAGAATAAGTAGAGAAGAAGGATAAACATATTATTTACAGATATCGAAACGGCCTTCACATCAGTGGGCTTTAGTTTTAGGGTCTATTGAATCAACTCTTTTTACGGCTGTCGTCTTTTTTCCTCATTCTAAGGTCCTCAGACACATAAAATAAGAGTTTATCAGGTGTTGTAAACGTTGAATTAATGCATAAAGGCACATACAGTACTTTTTTTCCATTTTTAGCACAGAGAACTTTATAATGTGGTGGCGTTTTTTTAGACTAAATTTAAATTTAATTTTAACTATAGTTTATTTTACATACGATTACTATCAACTTGTGTGTTTATGTTAATTGTGGAAACTGTTTTGGTTTTATGTATTCTTATTTTTCTTTTGTAGATTTAAGTATAATTTACTGTTTGTTTCCTTAATAAAGAGAAAAAAAAAAAAAAAAAAAAAATTCATTTTTAATGCGCAAAGTCACGCGAACGAGAGCACTATAACTGTCGAATGAGCGAGGGTGTGACGTCATCAGCTAGTCAGCGCCCGTCCGCGTTTTTAAAAATCTTCGGCCGAAAATACGCACTTTGATTGTAAATATCTCAGCCATTTTTTAAGATATGATAAAAGTAAAAACACAATTTTTTTCGTAATTTTTTGTAAAATTATTTGGCATGTAAAGTAAAAAACGTTTGTCAGGTCCATTTTATCAGTCTTTTTGTTTAGATGTTCGAGATAGGGCGCCGCCCGCGCAAGTATTTTTGATCATAGTAAATACAAATAAGGTGACAATAATACTAAGTAGGATCGACTTTTTTTCTAGGCACTGGCTGCTCTATTATGTTAAAATTTTATTTGTGACGTCTTTTTGTCGACCATTTACAGTTAACCCCCAAATACTCAAACTCATCTCAAATTTAAGACATATAACTTAAACTCGTGTTGTCCCTCTTTTTTCTTTGAAACTGACACGTCATAGCATGAGCTTAAGTAGGTATGTCTTAAATTTGAGATTCGTTTGAGTATTTGGGGGTAAGACTCTAAATGAAATGTGGTATCGTTAAATATTTCAATAAAAATGAATTTTACTTTTGTCTATGGCTTATTAATATCGTTCATGAGGAATGGCGGGAAGCATCGGGACGCGCGGTTGTGTTTTTTTGGTTTCCCGTTAATTAATTGTTATTTTGTGTTTTGTCCATTCAGAGTGGTTTTCTATAGTGTTTGTTTTAAAAACTTGATCTTTATATATTGTGATTGGTTGGCGAATCTTATGGAGTACCGTTCTGGAGTGGTTTTCTTAGTAGAGCTGTTCTGGCGGTTTTCTATAGTATTTGTCTTAAAAACTTAATCTGTGTAATATATAATGTGATCGTTTGGCGAATATTGTGGTGGACTGCCTTGTGTGGATGGAATGGGGAATGATAGTTGATTGATGGGGGCTAGAGGGGCGAAGCCGCGCTCCTTGGGGTTTCCCGCCATTTCTCCGTATTACAGACCCAATATTGTATTTTGTATGGCTAATAGCCTAGTAGCTAATGCCTTTAAATGAAAAATTATAATAAAATATATTGTTCATTCCAAGTTCCAACCCAAGAGAATGTATAGTCCATTTTTTTAGAAGTGTCCAATTTAGTAAACAAACCGTGTTATTACGTAGTTCACAATTTTTCGGCATTTATCACTCACTTTCACGACATATTAGCTTACGGACATTTGTAAAACTTCATTTACTATTTATTTCACTGAAGACAAACATCAATTTATCATTTAAACACTTAAAAACTTAGAAAATACGATTATCGAAAGCACAGATAACTAATATTTTTCAATATGACATTTCATCATCTTTTTTTTATAAAGCCAATAGGGATGTGGTCAAAATATTTTTTGGGGTGAAGTGAATACGCGATTGAACAAAATGAACTATAAAAATAGACAGTGTTCTTAAACTATATTTTAAAATTTCATAAATTACATTTTGTTAATAAATTATAAAACAATGTTACAGTAATGCGATTTGTTATTAAGTTGTTACATATTGTTTTAAAGATCTAAGCATACAAAAGGACATAGGGACAGAGAAATCGACTTTGTTTTATACTATGTAGCGATTAAGACTCTAAAATTAACAAAAATACCTCTAAGGCCACTTTTATTTCCTTATCTTACAGAAATTGCGAAAGACTTAAAAGAGGAACTAATTTCTAACAGGTATTTGTGTTTTGAAATATAAATTTGTAAATTTGTTTTTTATAAAGATGCTCGACTAATATTTTCTTTACATTCTCCTTTTTTAAGAGAAATATTCAATATATTATCAGTTTTAGAAATAATTCCAGCAACTTGGTATCGTTAAATATTTTAATAATAGTGAATTTTACTTTTGTCTATGGCTCATTAATGTTATTCATTCCTTTGCTCTTTGTGTCACTTCACTAAACTACACTATGACTCTATTTGTCTGTGGCCGGAAGTACGCCATATTTGTTTACCATTTTGGACACTTCTAAAAAAATGGACTATAATCACTACGTTGTTCCAACTTCCAAGTTCATTCTTTTGCTTTTTGTGTCATAGCTTTTATCTCATAAGTCAGAACTCAGAAGTACGACCTATTATTTCTTAATTGTTTACCATTTTGGAATTTGGACACGTTTAAAAAAATAGAATAAATTTACTTAATATTCTGTGATCTATTTTCATGTGAAAGATCTACAGATAATAAAACGTTGTACATATATGTATAATTATTAATTTATATTGTACTCTTTGAAAGACGGGAGACTTTGCGGGAGACTCAAGACCACAGAACAATATTACCCTAGCGGGAAGAAGGTAAACTTCATACAAAAATTATAACCGACTTCAAAATAAAGAACTAAAAAGTAATAAAATAATCGCGTTTCTTTAATTTTTGTGTCTACAACTAATAATCATCTTATACTTCTACTAATGTACAATTTTTGTGTTTACCACGTCTTTATTGTTACTTTTGGAGTCGGTGTCAGCTAAGTTAAATAGGTAGGTACAGCAACAAATACGTCACCGTCGTCAGTCACCGTTGTCGTATTTATTGTTGTAGGTTCCTACCTACCTACCTTGGCTGACACCGACTCCAAAAGTAACAATAATGACGTGGTAAACACAAAAATTGTACATTAGTAGAAGTATAAGATGATTATTAGTTGTAGACACAAAAATTAAAGAAACGCGATTATTTTATTACTTTTTAGTTCTTTATTTTGAAGTCGGTTATAATTTTTACTTAAAATTTTTATTTCTTCATTTTTAGTAATTCATTAAAGAAAGACATACAGAGAAAGAAAGACATTTTCGCATATTGAACCGTATGAAGTAAGTTCAACAAAAGCTGTAAATCGTCGAGGAGTTCCGTCGACTGTCTATGATTTCATCATCATATGAAATCATCACCCATATGGGTGCAAAGTTCTCATCAGTATAAATTAATTAAGTCCAATCACAATGTAGCTACTGTAAACTATTTAGGAGTTCCCTTAACTGCCCTTCGTCTTCATCATCAGACCCTCAATAATAGTCACAATCCATCTAGGTGTAAAATTCTCATCAATACAAATTAATCAAGCCCAAATACAACGTTACTGAAGTAAATCATCAAGGAGTTCCCTTAACTGTCCTTCATCTTCATCATCAGATCTGTGATAGCATGTATCACCCATATGGGTGCAAAGTTCTCACCAGTATAAATTACAGAGATAGACATTTTGGCATATTGAACCGTATGAAGTAAGTTCAACAAAAGCTGTAAATCGTCGAGGAGTTCCGTCGACTGTCTATGATTTCATCATCATATGAAATCATTACCCATATGGGTGAAAAGTTCTCATCAGTATAAATTAATTAAGTCCAAACACAAGGTAACTACTTAAACAATTTAAGAGTTCCGTTAACTGTCCTTCGTCTTCATCATCAGACCCCCAACCACAGTCATAACCTATCTAGTTGTAAAGTCCTTATCAATACAAATTAATCAAGCCCAAACACAAGGTTACTGAAGTAAATCGTAGAGGAGTTCCCTCGACTGTCTTTCAGCTCCAGCATCAGATCAACTCTAGACCTTCATTAAATTGTAGTGCTTTAAAATGCTTAATTAAAAAAGTACTAAACGCGCTAGTTGCTCCTACGATTTTCGAAAGTTCCCCTCGATTTCTCTGGGATATCATCATCAGACCCTGGTTTCCTTATCATGGGACCATTTGGCAAATATACCCTTTCAAACAAAAAAAGAATTTTGAAAATCGGTCCACAATTGACGGAGAAATCGGTGTACATACATTTAAAAAAAAACAGGCCGAGTTGAGAACCACCTCCTTTTTGTTGAAGTCGGTTAAAAAAGTTTAGGACAGGACACAGCTGCCATCTCTGTTAGTCCCACAGAAACTGTTTGAGCGGCAATTTTAAATAACCCTAAATCCTGATTAGCATGGTTTTTTATTCAAAATAGATTATACCTACTTTGGCTTCAGAATTGATATCGACACTTCCATAAACAGATCTTATAAGTGCCCTGAATCAATTCAAAAGTTAAATTATTCATGATATCGCATTAAATAAAACAATTATAATTTTGTGCTAATTTTTTATTCACCTCAGTTAACATTTACTATTTCTATAAACAATAATATACAATCCCAACAATTTTTATACGTTAAAATTTCCAACTGCTTCCTTCAAAATAATAGTTTTATTGATATTATTATCACTAATTAGTAAAATAACACGTAATTATTGTCTTTGTCACTAAAAGTCCTATAACACTTTCACTTCACATGATTACGGAGATGACTGGCTGAACTCAGCTCAAATGCAGAAAAACTTCAACAAAACGACAGTAATTACTAATTACATTTATACGTAGACAGAGAATACTATAGACTGCTGGATAATGTAAAATGTAAAAAAATTAACTTTATATATATATATATATATATATATATATATATATATATATATATATATATATATATATATATATAACTATATATATATATGATTATAATAGTATTTAGATAATAATTGCATCATTTTAAATTTTCTAGAATAGGTTAAGGATTCAATTTAATTAAGTTTAAATATTTTTACAAAATTGAGGCTGGACTCCGCAACAGGTGACGTAAAAAAGAGGTTGTAGGAGAGGAATGGAGTTCCCTCTCTATCAATCCCTCTTCCCTCAACTCCCCTTTGCAGCTAACTCATATTTTAGGAAAAATGGGGGAGAAAGAAAAATTATCCCTGAAAATAGTTAACACCTGGAAAGTGAGGAACAGAGGGTGGGAAGGGATAAAAAGATGTTCCTTTATTTATCCCATCACCTGCCTTCTCGCTAGGTAGTATATTTAAGAAGAAAAGGGGAATGGGGAAGGAATATTTGCATTAATTACAAAAATGTAGGTTTTATTTCAAATTAAACAAAGTTTAAATAATGTAAATATTCATTTGTATCTACTATTAATACCTTAAGTTACCAATTTCTCAATTATAAATTGTTACTCATAATTTAATCTTACATCACAGTTTCAGTTAATCCTGACATTCGGAAGAAATGGATTAAAGCCTGTGGTCGAAATGACTGGATTCCAAAGAAGTGTTCAAAGATTTGCTGTTTGCACTTTGATACAAAACATATCTTAAAAAAAAGGAAGGTATACTTACATACACCCTGATGCTTACGTTTTTTACGTTTCTGTGTAAAAAAATAAAAAAAATACGTGTTCATATAGATATCGTTTTTGTTTAATTTTTTATGCCAATTTTTAACCTATAATATGTAAATAAATCACATCTATTTGAACTATTTTTATATATAGAAAATTAGTGATAAAAACAGTTTAATGGATGTGCATTTTAATTATTTTTATCACAAATTTTCTATACTCTTATTTTCTTCCTTTCCTCCTTTCCTTTCCAGTACTCTTATTTTTATAGTAAGACTTTTGAGAATTTTATGTCAAAAGTCCAGATGTTTATACTAATATGACAATTTTTTTGTTTCATATTTATCGACTTTATTTTATTATTTACTAGCTGTTGCCCGCAGCTTCGCCCGCGTTAACTTAGATTTACAGCCGTACGCGGATTGGCGATGATTATTTTTATAGCCTACGTTACTCCTTATAACATCAGCTATCTGCCAGTGAAAGTCCCATCAAAATCTGCCCAGCCGTTTCAGAGATTAGCCGGAACAAACAGACAGACAAATATTGTAAAAAAGGTTATTTTGGTATATGTACCGTGTACACATCCATATATATTCAATGAAAAGCTGTTATTTTAATATTACAAACAGACACTCCAATTTTATTTATCTGTATAGATTTATAGATACCTATCCAGTCCTAATACATTAGAGTTCTAATATACATTTTTATAAAAGATCATAGGGTCTACCGGAGCTAAAAGTATGCCCTCGTATCAGTTTAAATTAAATACGCAATAAAGAATCTCAAACATTCGGGCACAGTATAAAATAATTTGTCAAAACAAAAAAATACCAATAAAAAAATAATAATATGTGTAATGTTTTATTTAGCTTGTCATGTTTTTTTATATTTAGCGTTTTGCCTATAAAGTAGGCAAAAGGTTTTTGTATAGCAACCCCCATTTCAGACGTCACTTCAATATATCTATCTCATGTCGCCACGGCTGGCAGCAGTCTATAGTATTCTCTGTCTACGCATTTATATTTCAAACTATGAAAACCTAAATGAAAACAAACAAAGCAGACATTTTATAATTCCAAGTAAAAACTTCAACACAGACTAAACTTCAAATGTAGTAATGTTACCATTGCATAAAATTATAAAAATTTTCACTATATATATTTTATTTTAAGTTTATTTACTTTTTAAACACCAAATGCTCAACAATTAATGTTTTAAAACTTATAATAATAGTAAAATATTTTTACTAATAATAATTCTTCGGCTTTGTGAAGTTTTTTTATTATGAAAGACCCATTTTTATTTATAGGCTTGCAGCACTGAACAATCCCCAAATAGGTCTCAAATAATGTCGAAGTTGACCACACCTGCTTAAGACTGATCGTGGGCTTTATTTCAAAATCTTTAATATTAGAATGCCGGCAAGTAGTGATAGCTCAGATCCAGATGATATTGACACATTAGACTCATGCATAGCCAAATCAAGCTTTCGCGTCAGTGTATGCCTTAAAAGATATTTCAAAGATATACGAGCGCTTTGCTTTCTTCTTATAACAAGAAAACGAACAGTAAGATGGTTAGAGAGACGCATAAGGAAATTATTTGACCTTAGCGGAACTTTTCATCTGCAAACTCGAGGACACTTACTGCCGTCGTCTGAACGACTGGGTATACTTAACCCTGATGATCTTGTAGAGTATGTACATAATTCCTTGTAGTATGATGAAGTTTCATAAAATTTTATACACAATTTTTTTATTTGTTATAGGGTCATTCCACTTGAAATAGAAAGTCATAATTCTGTACAAAATGAAGGAGGTTTGCATCATACAAAAAATAATCTGGATTCTAATGGACAAGACATACCTGATATAGGTGCTAAATCAAGAATTGAAACCTTTTCTGAGTGTGAATTAACCACCCATGAAAAAGCAAATAATTGCCAAAAACACCTAGAAATAGAAGAAAGTAATTTATGTTACCAAAATGGGCATCAAGATAATACTATACTTGACTCAAACTTTACTGAAAAGATAAAATCTGACGACAACAAACTACAAAAACTAAAGCAGAATGCTCTTGCCTTTTTGGAGAGCAAATACTATGATGTTGTTCCTGATGAAACTCAGATTATACAAGATACAGTAATCCCTCGTAAAAGAAAGCGGGTTAGACGTAAACGTCAAAGGGTTATATCATCACCAACTCAAGAATTACTAGAAGAGTCAATGGAGACTGCACATGAATTACTAAATAATACTACTACAGAAATAGAATCTGAAGACTACCATAATCTCTATGATCACAAAAGAGATACACATATTTCTGATGATAGTTCTTTGACAACATCCACAATTATTGCACATAATGAAGTTGCTTGTGTACGAAAACCACGTATTGTACAATCTTTAATCAATACTTCATAGACTGGATGGGGCTTATTAAAACTTTCCCATTACAGTCAATACCACTTCACGTTTATATACATATTAGTAAGTGTTCTTCTGAGTAGAACATCCACTGTATAAATGTAATTGAACTTGTTGCATTAATTTAGTTTGTCTTAAGCATAATATCTCAAATTCATAATGTTTTTGCAAGTGTTTATTATTTTGCATTTCTCACATTATGGCAATCATTTTATAGAGAGACAACCACACCTGGTAATTTAGTAATTTCTATTAACATGTAACAATGTAAACATGTTTTGCTGTTCCTTTTAACTTTGATAATAAATATTTCACTTTATAGAACATTAATGTATTGTATGTCCGTATGTAGTGTACACAGGTTTATGATGATAGGTCCCTACCATACTACGTACAATATCAAGCCTCAAGACTACTAACAGGTGACTGATAGCAGGTACATATTGTAACAAATATAAATGTTACAGTACCATCAGTCACAGTACTGTCTGCATCATTGCTCTTCTTTTCGTGTCCCGTTACCGAGCAGACCACACATGCTGTTTTATTTTATTTTATTTTATTTATTTATTCGTAACTTAGATATCAAAGATCCATATACAAAAAAAATAAAAGAAAGAAAAGCTTATAAATAACTTATAACTATGATAATTACAAAACATCAATTAGAATTTATCATTAAATCATTTTCAAAAAATTATTTTATAATCTGAAATATCAAAACATTTAATAATTATTTAAGTTAGATATTATTAAAAAGATATTAATTAATTTTATAAACGGACTCAATTTGTGGATGTGACAGGGCGATTACCCAATGCCTTTGTAAGACACTGTCAGGTCTGCCATTTTACATTTGTTAAGGTCCTAGGCGTTAGCCATTGCCGCCGTGGCTGTACCACTTGGTCGACCAATCCAGCTGGGAGCCCAACAAGAAGCTGTTAAATATAGGTACCAGAGGTTCCTATGTTCCTTTTTTTTTTTTGGTCTCGTTGGGGATTGCGTTTATGTGGGACTCATTGCGCCCGTGAAGATGGTATGGTGAGCGCAGACTCTACCCACTAAACCCCAGCGGTGTTATGAGAACACCGCTGGGGTTTTCGGCTCACCCAGACTCATGTCGGCGCGAGAGCTGTGGACATCTGCACCGGCCACACACGCGTCCCCCCCTTCTCCGCTTAAGGCACCCTGAACACACAAGGGTGCCTTATAGCTCGGACTTTGCGCGCGCGGCGAATCCCCCGACCGGCCGCGCACAAGTCCCTCACGGCAGTGCGACCGCCTGTCGCCGCCGTGCTCTCCTGCGGGAAGAGGCGCCAGTGCGCTCCCTCTCCCGCTCCGCCTCCTCCTTCTGCGACATCACGCCCTCGCAGAAGGAGAGGACCGCCTGCCATGCGCTCTCACTGACGGTCATCGCTTGGATGACCGCAGGGAGCGACAGGTCCGCGCCAACCTCGGCGATGAGGGGCGCCCTTGCCTCCGCCCAAGCTAGGCACTCCGCCAGGGTGTGGTCTGCAGTGTCTTCACTGCAGCCCTGGCGAGTCCTCCGCCCCTGCCACCTTCCACAGATACCGTCCGTAGCAGCCGGGCCCCGTCAGGATCTGCGCAAGGTGGAAGGTGATGATGCAGTGCCGCCGATCAATCCACTGCTCTAGGATTGGACCGACGGCCGACACGGTGCGGTGTCACGCACTAGGCTCCTCCAGCTTTCGCAGGCGGCTCCGCCAGGACTCCTCTTCTTCGGAGGTCTCCTCCTCCTCTTTCTCTCCTCGTCGTCTCCTCCATGTCTGCGCCAGGGCCCTTGCGACCATGTCCCACGGCGCTGAGCCCGCCAGTACGCACGCAGCCTCGTATGAGGTCGTACAGTACGCACGGACGGCCCTGGCGGCCATTACTCTCTGCGGACGTCGCAGCTGAGCCACTAAAAATGGCAAAGGGTTAATGTGCCAAATGGTCCCATGATAAGGAAACAAGGTTCTGATGATGGCATCCCAGAGAAATCGAGGGGAACTTTCGTATTTTTTTAAGTAAGCACTTTAAAGCACTACAGTTTAGATGCTGGAGCTAAAAGACAGTCGAGGGAACTCCTCGATGATTTACTTCAGTAACCTTGTGTTTGGGCTTGATTAATTTGTATTGATGAGAACTTTACACCTAGATGGACTGTGACTGTGATTGGGGGTCTGATGATGAAGGCAAAGGACAGTTAAGGGAACTCCAATGGTTTACAGTAGCTACTTTGTGGTTCTGTGTTAGAAAGATCCGGGACAATCCCCTTCAAGCGGCTGAAGGCAACTCGCAGTGGTTTTAGTGGGGTATACCGGCGCAGGGGGGGGGGGGAGCGCCGAGAGTCCCACATATCCGCGGGGACGCCCCATCCCCGGGTGAATGCGCAAAGTATTTCCACTGCGTCAAAAAAAGAAAAAGAAAAAGGTTAGGTTAGGTTTTTTTTTTATTTTTTTTTATTGTCCGGGCGCTTAATGGCCCGGCACGCGTGTCGCCTCTGACGTAATCAGAGAATTATTTTATTTCTAATATTTATTAATTCACAAATTTGTATAAAAACATGTTTGTATATAGTAATATAATATTACGTAAATGTATTTTTACATTTACATACAATGTCAGGCTATACAGTACATTTAACAGGCTCTCTTATATAAAACAATATTAATTTCAACACTAATAATATTACAATCTTTCGATTGCAAGCACACTCTTAAAATCCAACTTGCAGTGTTGAAAATGTATACTTGCAATGTAGACATTCAACACTGCCTGTTCCTTGCAATAACTTGGCTTGTAATCTTAACGAAATATTCAATAAAACCTTTTCTTAAATCATTTTCTACAATCAGCCTTTCAACATTATTCTGGCTAATTTCACAATCTAGAGCCTGCTCTGTGTCGAATCGCACTCCTGCTGTCACGGGACATTCAAAAAGGATGTGGGCAACAGTTTCTTCGACTCCAGGTTCGCAGATTCACGATGGGGTAAGGATACCCCATCGTACACTTAAAACGGTGCAGGTAACCTGAAAAACCACCGTGCCCCGTCAGAACCTGGGTGGCGTCCAGCAGGATGCGGGGCCAAGTTGTAGGCCGTTTTTCTTTCTACCTCGCCGCCTCCTAGCGCTAGCTGGGGTACTCCTCTCTTCGCCTCATACAATGACGCGGCTTCGCGTATGCGAATGTCGAGAGGCAGTAGCCCAGTCAGCGCCAGCGCTGCGTTCAGCGAGACGGTGCGGTAGGCTCCACACAACTTTTGGGCGAAACCCCTTTGGACTGCATTGAGCTGTTTTTGCATTCCAAGTTTATTAGTTGCCGGGGCCCAGGCGCTGGCAGCATAGGAGACAATGGGCTCCACCGTGGCCGTGTATATGACACGAACAACCTCCGGATGGAGCCCCCAACTTACTTTGGCGGCTCTTGACAATTGCTTGTATATGTTAATAGCCTTCCTACAGATGTTCGAGGAATGGCTATTAAATGTCAATTTATGGTCTATAGTGAGCCTCAATATCTTTATCTCCTTTTCCATGCCAATATCCACCCCTCCCATGGTCAGCCGCGGGACGTCGAATTTAAGTTTCCTCGTTAGCAACATCGCTTTGGTTTTATGCGGAGCAAAGGTTAACTTATTCTCGACGCCCCACGACCGAACCAGCGAGAGGGCCGCATTGGCACGGCTTTCTACCTCCAGCGCCGTGCTCCCGACAAACACCATCACAACATCGTCTGCGAAGGCCTGGCAGTCATAGCCTCTATCTTCTATATTCTTTAAAAGCGGGTCAAGGAGAAGGTTCTAGAGAATGGGGCCGCCGATCGACCCCTGCACACACCCTTTTTGGGTGTTTTTGATGTATTCATGTCCAGCGTACCTGACACGGACTTTCCGGTCCTGCAGGTAGCTGTCCATGATTCGCCTCAGATTAACAGGGCACCCTTCTTCAACAAGTCTGACTTTAATAGCCGGCCACCAAGCGTTATCGAAGGCCCCCTCTATGTCCAGCGACACCACAGTGACGAGCTTTTTGTCTTCTAGACCATTTCGTATGCGGTGCACCAGGTCATAGAGGGCGTCTTCGGTGCTCTTTTGGGGCATAAAGACGTACTGGCGGGTGCTCATTTTCGGCAGTAAGTGCCATTTTAGCCTTCCGACTATCATCTTCTCCAGAACCTTACCCATGACCAGCAATAGACCTATGGGCCTATAAGATTTAGGGCTAGAATAATCGTCCTTACCAGGCTTCCGCAAGACTACGACTGTAGCTTCTTTCCATATGGTTGGAAAGTGGCCCAACCCGAGACATTTATTCATTAGTGCCAGGTGGAGTTCAGGATCTTTAGCTACCACTCGGCTGCATATATCCGCGGTAAGGCCGTCCCCACCGGGGGCCTTCTTCGGGTTGAAACTTCCCACTGCGGCCTTAAGCTCACCCATCGTAAACGGTGGGTCATGAACTTCATCATGGACACCATCGTTTACGCGGTTTGCTAATGCTCGCATATGCCTATGGCTCGGATTATCTTCAGTTTCAAGGTCTTCCGGATAGAAGGTCTCCGCTAGGGTTTTGGCAGAGTCAGCGGGGTCTAAACACACCCCGTCTTTCACGAGTGGCAGATCTTCTTGCCGTCTTGTCGTTTTACTGATGACTCTATATATGCCTTCCCAGGTTAGGTTAGGTAAGGTTAGGTTTTTTTTTATTTTTTTTTCTTTTCCCCGCGGGGGTAAAACCGCCCCACGGGGAGTTTATTATTATTTTACCAAGCGCACGCACC
The DNA here is from genome assembly GCA_963853865.1 of Helleia helle. NCBI lineage: Eukaryota > Metazoa > Arthropoda > Insecta > Lepidoptera > Lycaenidae > Helleia > Helleia helle. The sequence continues at coordinate 23,052,630 of OY971424.1, forward strand.
GGGAGCGAAGGGACAAAGGGCCGGCGAAGGGAAAAGGGTCAAACGAAGGGCGGCGGCGCAAAAACACACGCGAACGAGTGGTCGACTCAGGGGTGGTCAAGTTAGGGGTGGTTAGGTTAGGGGTGGTTAGTTTTTTTTTTTTTTTTTTTTTTTAATTTTTTTTTGGCGGGAGCGCTTTGCGCCCCCGCTGCTGCCGTTTTCCCCCCTTACACATGCTTTCTAATAATTATTATTTTTCTAATTTTTCTAATGATTATATATATTTTGTTTGGTAATTATACCTCTGTCCCTATCTAATGTCTGTGGTTCATTTATAATATCTATAAGTAAACATTTACGTTCCTACTTTTCATTTAAATCTATAAATACAATTTCAATTTATGTCAGGTTGTTGAGGGGTGTAAAAAGCCCCTCAGTCAATTGGTTAAAACTTATTCTAAATTCTACTTTTAATTTTCTAAATACAATATAATAAATCGGTAATAATAATTTCAATAAAATATGTGCAATCATATACAATAAATGTCAAATTATTTAGAGGTGTAGAAGGCCCTCAGTCAACTAATTAAAATCTATCCTAAGTTTAAAATTCTTAAAATATTATTTACATATTTACCAATTTCAATTTACAATAGTACTTCTTTAATATACTTAGATACCTAAAACTATTTAGGGTGTATAGTGCCCTTGAGTCATGTGTGCTAATAATAAATAAAAATAAAAAATTTAATATTTGGGGGATGTAAAGGTCCTCCGTATGTTCCTAATCTAACCTAACCTACTGAGCTCCACCATCCTTGTTTCTGGTCGCGTTCCTCTCGTTCGTAGTCCTCACTATCATCTCTCCGTATGTTAAAAGAAGTTTCCTCCCGTTGTTTTTATTAATTATGTCTGGGACGGTCTCCATCCTCAGCTCGACTCCCAGTTCCTGCTCCAACTCCATTCTCTTCCTCGCATAAATCGGGCATTCGAACATGAGGTGGGGGACCGTCTCTCTCATACCCCGCTGACAGAGGCACGAGGGGTCCTCCTTGCACTTGAATCGCTCCAAGTAGTCGGAGAAACCCCCATGCCCCGTCAGCAGCTGCGTTGTATATTTATTTATGTTTATTTTCCGGACTACTCTATATTCCATCTTTATGTTAGGGAGGAACATCTTGGTTAGTTTGCCCGTCTCATTTTTCCTGTATTCATCGTCCCACACGTCAATCGTTGCTTCTCGTACGCAGCGCTTGACGTATGAGACGGGGCACAGATCGTAGTGCGGGCGTACTCGGGATCCCAGAGCCGCCTCCTTGGCAAGCTGGTCGGCCCTCTCATTTCCCTCGAACCCCCTATGTGCCGCAATCCAGAATAATTTTATTTCCTTATTATTTCTGGTGCATTTCCTCAGAATGCGTCTTGTTTTCACTGCTAGGGGGTGGGGAGAGTCCAGTGTTACGGCCTGGAGAGCGGATCTGGAATCACTGAAGACGCCCACTCGAAGCGCTTCGAGCCTCACCGCCTCCTCTACCGCCTTAGACAGGGCCAACAGTTCGGCCTGATAGACGGTGCAGTACGATGAGAGAGCAAGCTTGACGGTCTTAGTCTCGACCGCGCCATTCCAGATGGATAACGCGGCTCCGACTTTTCCATCGATCTTGCTCCCATCGGTGAAGATGCGCACATCGTATGATAGGCTAACATCTTCACTACTCTCGCCGTCTATCATCCCGAACTCTAGCCCCGTCTCGGAAGCCGGATGGTCTGCTTCCAGGGCGGGAGACATCCGCTCGATCTCCCTGTCCCCTAGCACTGGGTGAGCTAGCCCTCTCCTGGCCTCATACAGGGTGTTAGCCAGATCTGGGACACTCCCCTTTAAGCGGCTGAAGGCATCTCGCAGTGGTTTTAGTGCGGTATACCGGTGCCAAGTTTGGGGGGGGGGGCGCCGGGAGTCCCACATATCCCCGGGGACAACCCATATCCCCGGGTGAATGCGCAAAGCATTTCCACTGCGTCAAAAAAAAAAAAAAAAGGTTGGCGGAGCTGGGCATCGGACCGCTCCGGATACGCCAATCGGCGACCGGGGCGCGCCTCATTGAGGTGCCTGGTGCCATTAGCGGCGAAAAAGCGGATGTCCTCGCCGCTCGTCTAAAGGAGGTGCTCATGGAGGAGGTGGAAGTGCTCAGGCCCGAGAAGAAGGCCGAACTAAGAATCTCGGGCCTGAGCGACGCGGTCACCGCGGAGCGCCTTATCACCGCGGTGGCAAAGGAGGGGGGCTGTAACCCGGGCAAAGTCTACGTGCGGAACATCCGCCCGGGGCAAATGGGTGTGGGTACAGCCCATATTGAAATTCCAGTGGCGGCGGCCAAAAAATTGACGGAAAGTGGCAGTGTTGTGGTGGGATGGTGCCGCGCGCGCATCCACCTCCTGCAGGCGCGCCCTAGGCACTGCTTCCGGTGCCTGGGAATGGAGCACGTCGCCGGTACGTGTCAGTGCGAGGTTGACCGCAGCAACCTCTGCTACCGTTGCGGTCAACCAGGCCATAAGGCCGCCGGGTGCACGGCCGCCGCACATTGCGCAGTGTGCGCGGACGCCGGTCGGCCGGCGGGCCACGTGATGGGGGGCATGGCGTGCAAGCCCCCATCAACACGCGGGAAGTTCCCCTCCCAACCAGCGAAAGAGGGGAACCAAGTGGTGTCGGCAGACGCTGAGATGGCCGAATAATGTCCAGGCATCTCAGCGTCCTCCAGGCGAACGTCAACCACTCCGTCGGGGCCCAGGACCTTTTCCTGCAGTCCATGGCGGAGTGGAGCGTTGACGTCGCGATCGTCGCCGAGCCATACGCCGTGCCTACCAACCCACACTGGGCAGGGGACACCGATGGCTCGGTAGCGATCGTGGTGAGGCCTGGAGCCGGCCCCCCCCTCGCAGTCAAAGCGAGGGGCCGCGGGTACGTGGCGGCGGTTCGGGGAGAGGTTGCCTTCGTCGGGGTATACTTCTCTCCGAACCGCGATGTGGCGGCCCTGGAACGGTTTCTCGACGTTCTGGGGCCGCTGGTGGGGCAGCTAGCTCCCCTACAGGTGTTCGTGGCCGGGGACCTCAACGCCAAGTCCACGGCTTGGGGCAATCCGGTCACGAACGTGAAAGGGAGGGAGGTGGAGGAGTGGGCGCTAGCTGCCGGACTGTCCCTGCTCAACAGAGGGGCAGTCCAGACGTGCGTGCGTTGGTCGGGAGGTTCCGTGGTGGACGTCACTTTCGCCACGCCAGCCATCGCACGCAGAGTGGAGGGGTGGAGGGTGGAGACGGGAGTGGAGACTCTCTCGGACCACCGTTACATAAGGTTCGAGGTGTCTCCGACTCCCGTCCGTCCGGCGTCGTCGTCGTCGACATCTAGGGGGCGAAGCCAGTTTCCGCGTTGGGCGCTCACGAAGCTCGACCGGGAACTGGCAGAGGAGGCGGCTATAATCTGCCGGTGGAGCCTTCCGACGCTGTCGGAGCTTGGGGTGGACGAAGCGGCTGACCGACTCTGCGACGCATTCACCGCGGTCAGCAGAGCGGCCATGCCGCGCACGAAACGTCCGCCCCCGCGGCGGGCGCTCTACTGGTGGCCGGCTGAACTAGCCGACCTTCGGGCCGCCTGCCAACGGGCAAGGAGGCAGTATACCCGGAGCAGGTGGCGGGCCCCCAGGATGTCGACAGGGACGATGGCCTGTACAGGGTCTATATTGACAAGGTCAAGACCCTAAAACAGGCCATCTGCCGAGCCAAGGAGGAGGCCTGGCTGGAGCTCGTTGAGGGTCTCGAGAGGGACCCCTGGGGCCGACCGTACAAATGGGCGCGGAACAAGCTCCGCGCCCAGTCGGCCCCTATCACCGAGACGCTCCAGCCGGGCCAACTGAGGAGCATTGTCGGGGAACTCTTCCCCGACACACCTGGGGGCTTCACGCCCCCCAGGATGGCTCGGCAGACGTCGGTTAGGAGGGTGTTCCGCCACCCGTCACGAAGGCTGAAATGGAGGCGGTTCTGGCCCGCCTCCAGAGTAAGAAGAGGGCGCCGGGTCCAGACGGGGTGCATGGGAAGGTTCTGGCCCTTTCCCTCGAGCACCTTGACGACAGCCTTCGGGAGCTGTTCGATCGCTGCCTGCGGTCCGGACAGTTCCCGAGGGCATGGAAGGAGGGTCGGCTCTGCCTGCTTCCGAAGGCAAGGCGACCCCCGGACTCGGCCGCGTCGGTGCGACCGGTGGTGCTGCTGAACGAGGCTGGGAAGGCTCTGGAGAGAGTCGTGGCTTCCCGGCTCGTTCGGCACCTGGAGGAGGGCCCGGGACCGGGACTCTCAGAGTCCCAATTTGGGTTCCGGGCGCGCCGGTCGACCATCGACGCCCTCAAACGCCTGAGAGCGGTGACGGGTGAGGCGGAACGCCGAGGGGAGGTGGTGGTCGCGGTGTCCCTGGACATCGCGAACGCTTTCAACAGCCTCCCGCACAGTGTGATACGGGAGGCACTGAATTACTTTGGTGTGCCTCCCTCAGATAGGGAGGAGGCTGTTGGAGGCGTACCTCTCCGACAGGAGGGTAGCCTGCGAGAACCGGTGTGGGTCCGTGGAGTGGTGGCGAGTCGGCTGCGGTGTCCCGCAGGGTTCGGTACTTGGTCCGATCCTGTGGGACATCGGGTACGACTGGGTCCTGCGAGGTCGTCTCCTCCCCGGGATGGGTGTCATCTGTTATGCTGATGACACCTTCGTCTACGCCCGGGGACGAGACTATAAGGAGGCGGCGCGGCTGGCCGAGGTCGGGCTCGACCTCGTGATCGGCCGCATTGAGAGGTTAGGGCTTCGGGTCAGAGTCGACAAGACCGAAGCCCTCCTCTTCCGCGGGACCGGGAGGAAAGGACCCCCACCGGGGGCTGCCCTCCAGATCGGAGGGGTGAGGGTCAGGATGAGCCCTCACATCAAATATCTGGGGCTCATCCTTGACGGTGGATGGACCTTCGGCCCACATTTCGAACAATTGGGTCCGAAGGTCGTGAAGGCAGCGAGTGCGCTGGGCAGACTCCTCCCGAACCTCGGAGGACCCAGCGCCGCCTGCAGGCAGCTATACTCCGGTGTCTGCCGGAGTATGGCGACGTACGGTGCTCCGATTTGGACGGATCGCCTTACCGCGCGGAGTAGGGCCCAGCTGCGCTCGGCGCAGCGGGTGATCGCGGTAAGAGCGGTCCGGGGGTATCGTACGATATCATGGGCTGCAGCTAGGGATGTGATAAACGGCTTTTTATTTTCAACACGCTTAAGCCTTTGGCTTTAATTTTTTAGCGCGCTTATAAAAGCCGGCCGAGCTTTTTATTGTAACGCATTATGCAGGCAACAGACAGGATCACCTCAGCGACAGGCTGGCCCCGGCGAAGGCCAGATACTCCTTGTAGGGGGGGAATGCCCGACTGCTACTAAGCAGTCCCCACGACGTCGTGCCATACAGACCCAGGTTCCCATCCTGAGTCCGACACGAGCACAGGGGCGTTACTGGAGGCGCATTAAATAGCGCCTCCTACGCCCGCGGGAGAAGGCTTCGTCGGCGGCCTCCTCTCTCACCCGCTCGTCGACCTCCTTCTGGGACATTACTGCCTCACAGAAGGAGACCATCACCGTCCAGGACTCGTCGTCACCAAGCATCGCGGTGATGACGCTCGGCAGAGACAAGTCCCCTCCGATGACTGATGTCAGGATTGGGATTGATTTTTAAATTTCTCTTAATAAATAATTCATTCAACATGATGATGATAATGAATATAATATATACTTTTAAAATTATTACGTTGGGACATCCCACACAAGACCATCCGATCCCAAACTAGGCAGATCCTGTTCTTATGGCAACCAGACAACTGATGTATACTTATATTATATTTCTAAATACATACATGATATAGATAAAACTACACCCAGACACAGAAAAAATGATCATGCTCTTCACACAAACATTCATCCTGAGTGGGAATCGAACCCACGACCCTCCGGTTTAGTAGACAGGGTCACGAACCACTAGATCAATAGGCCAGTCCAAGACAAAAGGCAAGTGCTTTTAATAACCTTCACCATTAGAGCCACATGCATTGTTAGAATTATTAGTGTTCCGTACCTGAACAAATAATTTGCTTAAACTAAAATAGATATATGAGTTATTTCGTATTTTCGTACATCTGCAAGGTAGCATAAATTGGACAATATCGTTTAAGTACATATTATTATTTCTTTTCCTTTGAACTGAGGGGTCGCTTTGCGATATACCGCCATCCGAATGCGACCGTGAATGCGCCCTCTAGTGTGCGCTTATAGCCAGTACAAACTCAACCACTGCCGCGCGCGCATACAAACCGGGAGGCCTCCCGTAACCCGTTTAACTCGATCGAGGATTAACATCATTCATCCTACGCTGGAGATCCGAATCAGTGTGTCCCTATGGTGGTGTTGGATACGAGGGTTGGAACAGTTCGCGTCACCTACAGAGTCTCCGGAGCAGACCACGTTGCCGAGGACAGCGGTGAGTGAAGCGGGCGACCCCCGCCCTATATTTATATAAATTTTTGGTCCTTCGAGCCGGATCATTGTCCAGCTTGTGCTATCTTGTTTAATAGCAGTACTACGTACTCATTTTTCAATAAACGTATTTCTTTTCGCATTTTATCTCGCCGCCATCTTTGCTACGCAAAATGCCGGACGAATTACAATTAGAAATATTGTGTGAACAAGATATTTTCGAAAGGGATTTGATCCTCGACGAGCTTAAACGTATTTTACAGCTTGCAACCACAAATGATCAACAATTTCGTTCGCGAGCTAGTGATTTAAGTTCACATCAAAGAAAATTCAATAAAATTCAATCTAAAATTGAAAAAAACGCTCATAAAGCACAAGGTTTTTGATAAAGACGAGCATATTAAAATACGCAATGATTTTAACGACGTATATTATGCCATTGTTTCGTACATAAATAGTCATAAAAATAACGACCTGAATCGGCGTCGGTCACTTTATCAGGACGACATTTGTCATAAAAGAAATCTACCCGTCTTGCCGTTACCCGATTTTAGCGGTGATCCTACCGATTGGCAATCGTTTTTTGATTTATTTAGTTCATTAGTCCATCACAACAGAGCCTACACGGAGACGGAAAAATTAAGATACCTTCTACTTTCGGTTAAAAATGAACCATATAACTTGATCAAATCACTCCCTATAACAGGTGATAATTATACTATCGCGTTAAATATTTTAAAATATAGATATGAAAATAGGCGTATTGTCGCATCTAAACATTTAGATCGTATACTCGACCTTGAAACATGTTCCGAGCGATCTTATCAAAGTGTACGAAATTTATTAAATGTCTACCAGGAAAACATTAGGGCGCTTGAGGTTATGGATTTTCCTATTGATCAGTGGAGTTTTATATTACTTAACTTGTTACTGCGTAAAATACCCACAGGTTTGAGAAAGAATTATGAACGTTCATTGTCAAGACCGTCCGATATACCGGATGTTAATACTTTAATTGAATTTTTAGAACGCGAAATCTCAGCCGACGAAATCGCTATGGCTTCATATACACAGTCCATAAAAAACTATCCAGAAAATATTAATAATAAGCATCATAAGAAAAGTAGCGAGAAATTAAATGTATATCGTAATTCATTCACCGCACGCGTCGCGTCAGTCACAGAGCAAACTGGACCTTATAATGCACGTGATAGGAATCGTTCTTGCTTGAAATGCGCCGGTCAGCATTTAATTTCTAAATGTACCGAGTTTTTAAATCTCTCTCCGCAGGATAGGTACAACTTTATTCAAAACAAAAATATTTGTTACAATTGTTTAAACGTCGGACACGATGTAAGAAATTGTAAATCGAATTTTGTATGTCGTACATGTCAAAAAAGACATCATAGCCTTATTCATTTAATTTCACCGCAGTCTTTAACGATTGTAAACAGTACTACTGCTAGCGCTGTCTCGTTCCCTCCTACGGAGGATAGACAGGACGCTCGCATACATAATAATTACGCGACAAAAATGCATTCGTCGCATTCTACGGTGTTATTATCTACCGCTGTAATAGATTTATATATGGGAGATAATAAAATTTCATCCGTTCGGTGTATGGTTGATAGCGGGAGTCAGGCCTCGTTCATAAGCGAGACGTGCGTACAGCGTCTGGGTTTGCCGCGCACTGGCGTTCGAGTACCGGTACTTGGCATAGGTGATACGGAACCATTGGTACCTAAGGGTATGGTCACATGCTCGATTACGCCAAAGGATAAACATCATCCCGTTATTCCGGTTGACGCATTAATCTTGCCTAAGTTAATGTCAAAAATGCCTAGTGTGTCTTTGCCTTACTCTGAGTGGCCGCATTTAAAGGGCCTTACCTTGGCCGATCCTCATTTTCACACACCTCAACCGGTTGAGATGTTATTAGGAGCGGATATACTATCCCACATTTTATTAAATAACACTATTATGGGTCCACCCGGTACACCGATTGCGATGAGTAGTGTCTTCGGTTATTTACTGTTAGGTAAGCTTACATTTAATGGAAACATTTCGACTCCACTCCAAGTTTGTTATAGCTCGTTTGACAACGACAACCTTCAAAGATTTTGGGAGCTGGAGTCAGTACCAGAGAAGCGGAGTTACACTCCCGATGACGAATTATGCGAATCCTTTTTTCGAAGAACGCATAATCGAGATATCACAGGGCGATACGTGGTCGCTTTGCCTTTCAAGGTCAACGCCCCGCCCCTCGGCGACTCGAGACAAATTGCAGTTGCTCGTTTTCATAAGCTGGAATATAGGTTGGAACGTAACCCCCAGCTGAAGTTCGACTATCACGCTTGCCTTCAGGAGTACATTGACCTCAATCACATGGAGCTTGTTGATGATGAGTCTTCAGTTGGTGCCAACTACTATATCCCACACCATTGTGTGATTAAGCCTTCAAGCCAGACAACACGCACCCGAGTTGTTTTTGATGCCGGCTGTCGTACGACCAGCGGGTACTCATTGAATGACGTGCTGTTCTCAGGACCTAAACTTCACCTAGATATCGTGGATGTTCTTTTAAATTTTCGTGTGCATCGTGTTGCTTTCTGTTCAGACATAAAACAGATGTTTCGTAATATATTATTACGTGAAAGTGATAGAGATTTTCACCGTATTCTCTGGCGTCGATCACCAGAGGAACCTTTACGTGACTACAGGCTATGTACAGTCACATTCGGCGTCAACTGCTCTCCCTATCTCGCACTTCGTACCATCCGACAACTGGCTAACAATGAGGCCGAGCGTTTCAAACTGGCCGCGGCCGTTTTATTAAATAATGTCTTCGTCGTTGACGTCATTACGGGCGCCGACGACGAAGCCCAGGCTCTTCTTCTTCAGCGGGAGTTGATTGCTATTTGCGCGACAGCTGGGTTCGAGCTGCGCAAGTGGCATAGCAACTCGCCCGCGATTCTCGCTGCAGTCCAGCCATCAGAGTTTCATGGTGGGCGGTGTGAGAATGTCCTTTTCGCAGAGATGGAGGGCGATACGGATAGTTTTATCACACGATATTCGTCGTTAAATAAACTTGTGTGTGTGACCGCTTTCATTTTTCGTTTTTACAACAAATGTAAAAATAAACATATTAAACAGTCACTTCCAAATTACATCACGGTTCCTGAATATAACTTTTCACTTAATCGCCTTATACTTTTGACGCAACATTCAGTTTTTAATGAGGATATAAAAAATATTTCTAACAATAAATTAGTTTCGTTAAGCTTGCGCCGTCTTACGCCATTTCTGGATAGTGACGGATATTTACGCGTGGGAGGACGACTTCACAAGTCTCTTTTACCGTTTAATTCTAAACATCAATTGATTTTGCCTAAACGACATCCCTTGACGGATCTTATAATCGACGACGCTCACCTGACCCAGATACACGCGGGACCTCAGTTAGTACGCTACTCGCTTCTACAGCGGATATTGGATCTTATCGAGTCGTGATATCGTGCGTCAGCGAATACATCGATGCGTACGTTGCTTCCGGGCGCGCCCTGCGTGTATGCAACCGCGCATGGGACAGCTCCCTGAATCCAGGCTACGTCCAACTCGTGCCTTTAAAAAGACATCGGTGGATTTTGCGGGTCCTTTTTATGTTCGCGCTAACAAGGTTCGGAATGCTAAGGTAGTGAAGTGTTATGTCGCAGTTTTTGTATGTATGTCAGTTAAGGCCGTACATCTCGAACTCGTATCCGAGTTATCTACAGAAGCTTTTCTAGCCGCCTTGCGACGTTTCACGTCCCGGCGTGGCTATTGTACGGATATCTATTCAGATTGTGGAAGGAATTTTGTTGGTTGTAATAATTACTTAAAGGATTTATACGCGTTTTTACGTAGCGATCCAGTTCTAAATATTTTAAACAAAGAAACTTTAAGGCAGGGCCTTACGTGGCATTTCCAACCTCCTTATGCGAGCCATTTCGGCGGATTGTTTGAAGCGAGCTTTAAACATCATCTTCACCGCGTGGTAGGTACGCGAATTCAGACGTACGACGAGATGCACACTCTTACGTATCAGATAGAAGCCGTTTTAAATTCGCGACCTCTTTGCGTATTGAGTTCGGATGCTTCGGATCCTCTTCCCTTGACTCCGGCTCACTTCCTAATAGGGGAACCCCTAACTGCGGTGCCTGACGTCGCCTTGGTAGACGAAAATCCTAGTCGACTTACTCGTTGGAACTGGATTCAACAGTCGGTTCAACATTTTTGGAAACGATGGAGTAAGGAGTATCTTCACGAACTCCAACAAACTAATAAATGGTTTCAAGACCGCGGCTCCACTCTTCGTGAGGGCACTGTTGTTATGGTGCGTGATGAGAACCTACCACCCCTTCAATGGAAGCTCGCACGCATTCACGCGCTTCATCCCGGCTCCGACCAGGTTGTGCGAGTCGTAACATTAAAAATGGGCAATACGTTTTTCAAACGCCCTGTTGTCAAAATTTGTCCCCTTCCACTACAATAGTCAGATTGTATACAACCAATATTAATAGTTAAGTTTAGTTTTAATTAATATATGATTTTCTTTATAAGTTTTATTCTTCTTTTAAAAGACACTACGTGCTTTTAAGGTGGGCGGCATGTTCCGTACCTGAACAAATAATTTGCTTAAACTAAAATAGATATATGAGTTATTTCGTATTTTCGTATATCTGCAAGGTAGCATAAATTGGACAATATCGTTTAAGTACATATTATTATTTCTTTTCCTTTGAACTGAGGGGTCGCTTTGCGATATACCGCCATCCGAATGCGACCGTGAATGCGCCCTCTAGTGTGCGCTTATAGCCAGTACAAACTCAACCACTGCCGCGCGCGCATACAAACCGGGAGGCCTCCCGTAACCCGTTTAACTCGATCGAGGATTAACATCATTCATCCTACGCTGGAGATCCGAATCAGTGTGTCCCTATGGTGGTGTTGGATACGAGGGTTGGAACAGTTCGCGTCACCTACAGAGTCTCCGGAGCAGACCACGTTGCCGAGGACAGCGGTGAGTGAAGCGGGCGACCCCCGCCCTATATTTAACAATTAGTATTCTCCTCACCATTTTCTCACTAGTCCAACCACCACCGCCATTATTCTCGTAACCCTGCCGTTGAGAAGAAGTCGGCCGTGATAAGTCACGCGAAAGTAAATCATTGAAAACACCCAAATGTTTCAGTTTCAAATGTTGTTTCAAATTACTTATAGTTGTTCTATAAGATATTTGTTTTTGACATGTATTACACACAGCAACTATCGGTCTGGTTTTTTTGAAAGTAGTACCAGATTAAAACGCTGCTCGACATTTTCACTACACTAATAATTATTAATTATTCACAACACTTACACCCTATAACTAATGTAATATATAATAACAACACAAAAATCATAATATGCAGACTAGGCTGTATGGACTATTATTATTTAATCTAAGTATTTTCGCTTTCCCTATTAGGTTTATAAATAATAAATATTATTTATAACAACAAAAAAAATCACAACACGAATTTACTTATTTATAACTATAATATACTTAATTCCTAATAAAAATATCAGTTTACTATTGACAATTATTATTTACATTAACCAATATCAAATAAAACATTTAAGTCACTCAATTCACACTAATTCAAATAACGGATACGCGCACGCAAAGTAAAAATTAACATCTAAGCTCATCGACATTGACAAGCGTACTGAGTTTAAAAAATTAAAATCAGTTAAAAATTAAAATCAAAAATCATAAATCATAATAAAAGTTCCTAAGCTGTAAAAAGTTTGTAACCAACCAAAAACGGAGCGTTGTCAGTCTGATAGAAATGTTATGTAAACAGGCAGAATGTATTTTAGCCGTTTAATACGTAACCAAACGAATCTAATATTGATTCTTAAAGGTATAGGGATAAGGTTTTAATCCAATAAAATGAAAAAATCTTTATATTGCGTCATATCACCCACAGCGTATAGAAGTATGGCTCCTTATTCACATTATATTTTGAGTTTTAAACGTATCGGAATAAGGTTACTTTCCTTTAATCATGATAATATAGTATTGAATTTTTTAAAATTTTAACCTTGACGATTAATCGAAATCAGCTTGATTTTATTAACGCGCTTGAATGATTTTTTCAAAAAGCGGAATTTTTACAGCTCTAATTGATTAAGCGCCCATCTTTAGCTGCAGCTACTGCCTTAGCCGACGACCCCCCGTGGGAACTCGTGGCGGAAGTTCTCGCCGAGGTATACTCCTATGTCTCGGATAGGAGGTCCCTCGGAGAGGACGTGACGCCGGACGGGATCCTACGGGTCCGCCGACTAGGGCAGGAGGCATTAATGCGAAGGTGGGGGGAGGACTTGGCGCGGCAGCCGTATGGCAAAGGCTTAACGGTTGCCCTGCGCCCGGTCCTTGAGCGGTGGATGCGTCGTAAACGCAAACCCCTCACCTTCCGTCTAACACAGGTGCTCACCGGGCATGGGTGCTTCGGTGAGTATCTGTGCAGGACGGCCCAAAGGGAGCCGGTAACTGTGTGTCACGATTGTGGCGCGGTGGTGGACTCGGCCCAGCACACCCTCGAGGTGTGCCCGAGATGGGCGGCGCTGCGTCATGATCTGACATCAGTCATCGGAGGGGACTTGTCTCTGCCGAGTGTCATCCCCGCGATGCTCGGCGACGACGAGTCCTGGACGGCGATGGTCTCCTTCTGCGAGGCAGTAATGTCCCAGAAGGAGGCCGATGAGCGGGTGAGAGAGGAGGCCACTGACGAGGCCTCCCACCGCGGGCGACGAACGGGGGTGCGTAGGAGGCGCTACCTAATGCGCCTCCAGTAACACTCCTGTGCTCGTGTCGGGTCCAGGATGGGGTTTTAACCTGGGTCCAGCTAGACACGACGTCGTCGGGGACTGCTAAAAGTATCGAATCAAACGAACAGCCGAGCAGTCCCCCTTTAGAGGAGGAGCCTGGCCTTTTCGCCGGGGCCAGCCTGTCGCCGAGGGTCCTGCGTTGCCTGCATGATCCGGGACTCTCATAAAAGGCGGCTGAGGGCACTTGCAGCGGTTTTAGTGGGTAACGCATCTCCAAGTGCGAACCCCACTCACGGCTAGGTTTAAAACTCACCCCGGTCCTAGTTATGGTTTGGTCTGCAAATTTCCGCTGCATTAACAAAAAAAAAAAAAAAAAGGTTAGGTTAGGTTTTTTTTTTTTTTTTTTTTTTTGTCCGGGCGCTTAATTGGCCCGGCCCGCGAATCCCTCTGACTTAATCAGAGTCTTTTATTTATCTTTTATTTTTGTCTTTGTCTTAATAATTGTACACAGATTTTTATTTATTGTTACATTAATACATTTTGTGAAATTTTAATTTTACATGTTGGTGTCTTATTTCACTCCTTAACCTAGTTAATTTACATTTCTTATATATGTATATGTATATATTTAATATATGCTACTGTCTAAGAACATTCTTTACTTATATTACTATTACAATCATTTTATTTCCTAATTTACTACAAGTGCATTCCTAATCCAATTTCGCAGCCTTGCGCGCGTACTTGACAAGTACGCGTTTAAGGTTGCCTGTTCCTAGCTATACTTTGACTTGCAGTCATTTCCATATATTTCACAAAATCTTTTCTTAATTCGCTGCTCGAGATAAGCCTCTGAGCGTTGTCTGCTGTTATGTCTAGGTTAAGTAGTTGTTCATAATTAAATCGCACTCCCGCTGTTGATGGGCATTCATAAAGTATGTGTTCTATTGTTTCCTCGACATCAGGTTCGCAGACACACGATGGGGTACTCTTTCGCTTAAAGCGGTACAAGTAACTAGAGAACCCACCGTGACCCGTCAGAACCTGAGTCAGGACATTTGTGGGCTTTATTTTTCTAACAATTTTGTACGCTTGTATTATGTCGGGGAAGAACTTACGCGTGACCGCCGCAGTCTCTCCAGATCGATAGCGCCGGTTCCACTCATCAGTGGATTGCATGCGAATGCACCTCTTGATGTGCGAAACCGGGCACTGATCGTAGTCTGGTCTCTTTTTAGACTTTGTTGCGGCTTCTTTTGCTAAATAGTCAGCACGTTCGTTCCCCTGTAGTCCGGCATGCGCTTTTATCCAAAAGAGGGATATCTCTCGATTTTGGTGTTTACCCCTCCGTATATTCTCCCTGGCTTTGACTGCCAATGGGTGCAGAGAGTGGGGGTCTACGGTCTCTAGAGCTGAGCGCGAGTCACTCACTGTACGGTGCAACTCGTACATTTCCCTGCATCAGCGTTTCCGCGAGCTGCGCGATTTATTAAACCAGTACGTCCGATGTTATCAAGGTGCTCGGGCATGCTCGCGCCTATCAATCACTTATCAAATATCATATAGCATATTATATCATAATCAGTTAAGTAAATAAATCAGTGAACAGTTGTATACTCGGGTATAATTTCTCAACTATCATATCAAACAGACTATCAGTGAAAAGGTGTAGGGTTTATCAAGGACCCCACACCCCTTTTTTGGTCCTTCGAGCCTTTTATGGTCCTTTGAACCTTTTTTGGTCCTTCGATCTTTCGAAAAAATCACGCTACTTCACAAAATCAAAAGTGCTTCGCGTGTGGACTGAATCAGTGAAGCTTTATACGGTGTATCAAGATTGCAGCGATACTGGATAACCGGGACGTATCAAGGTAGTCTCAGTGAACAATCAGGGCACGCTCCTTCAAATACCTATCAAGAGAATATCTATAATAGTAAGGTTTATAATTTTAATTATTTTATCAAATAAGAATGGAAGATTTATTGGCTACTCAGCAACAGATAATTGAGGCCATCGAGCAGCTTTATGTTAATTTTAAAAAAGATGGTTCGGAGCGCAAAACCGGAGACTATTTCAAGCGTCGACTTGAAACTCTGGAAAAATATTGGCGTGAATTTCAGGATAATCACGTCAGCTTATGTGGGTATGGTATTAGGTCACATGATTATTTTAATCAAAATCAGTATGAGCAGATAAAGGAGCGAATTGGATATATCAGGTCAGCTATACAAGGTTATCAAGTTCGAGAAGCGAAACCTGCGACTCCGCTTCTCAGGGCCGCCACCCCGTTGGGAGGAGTGACTGAGCAGTCCAAATCAGGTACTTCCCTACAAAGCACGTCGAATGAAAATGCTGCTTCACCGCAGACAATTACTTTTAGGGCTCAGGGCGTCCATAGCAGGACAGACGAATTACTTCGAAAGCAAGCTAGTAATTTCCGAGCTTTTCAGAGAAAAGTAACAAGCATTGAATTAGATACGGTAACGGAGAAATGGGAATTTGACGATATATTGCGTACACTTCAATCTCGTTGGTCAGCTATAGATTCGTTGCATTTAGAAATTGATAGTGAACTAGAGGGTAAGAATCAAGAGTACGACAACACCTTTTATCACTACGAGAAAATTTACGAAGATATCAAGAAATCTATCAATAAAAAGATGTGGTCAGTTAGTCACAGAGACAAATCAACTCCTCAAATGGAACTTCCGCTGTTCAGTGGTAATTTTCAAAACTGGACATCATTTAAGGATTTATTTACCGAGACAATCCACAATAACTCAGCCTTATCAAGTGCACAGAGAATGCAGTTTCTCAAGAGTAAACTCCGGGGAGAAGCTGAAAGACTAGTACAACATCTTCAAATCAGCTCTGACAACTATATCACATGCTGGGAGATACTCAACAACCGTTATAATAACAAGAAATTAATATTTACATCCCATGTCAACACACTGATGAACATTCCTGTGGCGCAACAATCATCATTCGGCCATATCAAGAGAGTCCACGACACGTCACTGGAGTCACTCAATGCTATCAAGAACTTGGGTGTAGACATCAATACGTGGGATCCATTACTCGTTCATATTCTGAGCCAAAAATTGGATTCTGAAACTTATAACGAGTACGTTTCATCGTTAAAACATCCCAGAGAGCTACCAATACTGAAAGAATTCCTAGATTTCTTAGAAAGTAAATTTACAGCGCTGGAAACTTCACGTAAGAAACAAGAAAATCCGACGGCAAAGTCATATCATCAAAATTATAATAATCAAGTAACATCGAATAATATTAATAACGCTAGGTTCAAAAAACCATCATATTTCAAACAAACATGTACGTCAAGCAAAAAGATTTCGCAACCAACCTACTTACAAAATAACAAGTTCGCAAAATATTGTCATTTGTGTAACAATTACGAACATCGCCTCTTTTATTGCGCAAGATTTCTAGAAATGCCTTCACACCTAAAGCGCAAATTAATTACGGATAAGAATTTATGCCAAAACTGTCTTTATGATCATAAAGGAAAGATATGTTATTCAGAAACCCGATGCCGGGAATGTAATCAAAAACATAATTCTATTTTACATGATGCATTTGTCACCAAAGGTAATGACATGCGTTCTAACAATAATATGAAACCGGAACAGCAAATGCACGTACACACACACGTGTCTCTACAAGGGCAATCATCGGAAATTTTATTAGCGACTGCCGTTATCAAGGTACAGGCGTATGATGGGTCGTATCACAGCCTCCGAGCTCTTTTAGATCAGGGCTCTCAGACGTCATTAATATCCGAAAAAGCAGCGTTAGCTCTAGGATTACCCCAGAAAAGGTGTAACGGCGTTATATCAGGCATAGGAGACAAGGAGAGCAGTTGTAAAGGAATAGTCTCAATCAACTGTCAGTCTTATTACGAAAACTATTCTTTTGTAACAGATGCATTTATTATGAAGACTTTATTGAAAAATTTACCCAGTACTACCCTTTCAAAACCAATAATGCCACTGTTAGAAACAATATCTCTGGCGGACCCTAATTTTAACATCAGTAGCCCCGTAGATATCTTATTCGGTGCAGATATTTATAGTTTAATTTTATTGGAAGGAATATATAAAGCAGGACCGAATTTACCTATCGCACAGAAAACGCGCTTAGGTTGGATTTTGAGCGGAAATGTAGAGCGCACGTTTCAATGTAACGTGATCCTGAATAACATCGAGGAAATACAGCGATTTTGGCAAATAGAAGACATTAATAATGAGTCATCGATATCATCACAAGATCAGCATGTGATAGACTTTTATAAGAACACTACCGTCCGCCGCTCGGATGGTAGGTACGAAGTTCGCTTACCACTGAAATCATACATCAATTTTGGCCTAGGGCAATCAAGAAATAAAGCTATAGCCCAATTTAAACAATTAGAAAGAAAATTTGGAAATCATGAAATTATCGCCACTGAGTACAAAAGGTTTATGAATGAATATTTAACAATGAATCACATGACGTCATCCGTTTGCAATTCTACACCAGAATATTATTTACCGCATCATTGTGTTTTACGCGAGGAATCAACTACTACTAAGTTACGAGTCGTATTTAATGCCTCATCCAAAACGACATCAGGCCAAAGTTTAAACGATTTTATGGAAAGGGGCCCGAATTTACAGCAAGACCTCCAAAGTCTCATTATCAAGTGGAGACAGTACAGGTACGGATTTACTGCCGACATAGAGAAAATGTTTCGGCAGGTTTGGTTGAATCAAGAGGACCAAAAATACCAAAAAATAGTATGGAGAGAGTCACCGTTGGACAAATTACAAGAATATCAGCTTACTACAGTCACGTATGGTACCAAGGCCGCACCGTTTCTTGCCATGATGACACTTCGCCAGTTAGCGAACGATGAGCGGGAGAACTATCAAGGGAGTTCAGCACCAGATATTATTGAAACAGCTTTCTACATGGACGATCTAGTACACGGATGCCATTCTGTACAGACAGCACAAAAACTTCTAAAGGACATTACAAATATTTTAAAGTCGGGCGGTTTTCATTTAAGAAAATGGAAGTGTAACGAAAGAAAAGCCTTATTGACAGTCACTGAAGATCACGAGACAGTTGACTATGATTTTAGGCAGACAGAGTCGACAAAAACGCTAGTACTAAGTTGGAATCCCGTGGAAGATAAATTCACTTTTACATCGAAAATTACATTTTCTCAAAAATATCCAACGAAAAGATCATTTTTATCCGATATATCGAAACTTTTCGACCCTTTTGGCTGGTTGACTCCAATCACAATAAAAATTAAGATATTATTTCAACAAGTTTGGCTGCTAGATATAAAATGGGACGAGCACTTGCCGGACAGTATAGGAAAAGAATGGATCAAGATAAAGACAGATATAATTGAAAAAATCAATCAGTTTAATGTGCCTAGATGGTTAAAAACTACGGAAAATGGTGTTGTTCAACTACATGGATTCTCAGATGCGTCTAACAAAGCATACGCATGCGTCGTGTACTGCAAGACACATTTTCAAGGTCAAACGACAATTACAATGATAGCGGGAAAATCAAGGTTAGTTCCAACAAGCAAAAACATCACATTACCAAAACTGGAACTGTGCGGAGCCTTCCTACTAAGTAAGTTATTATATAAAATCGTGCCGTGCCTCTCAGAGTACAAAATTACCACTCACTGTTGGGTAGATTCAAAGGTAGTGTTAGGGTGGATCAACGGAGCTCCAGAGCGCTGGAAACCCTTTGTAGCCAACAGAGTGAAACAGATTAGAGTAGTCGTTCCACCGGAATGCTGGCATTATATCAAGTCGGATGAAAATCCAGCAGACTGTGCCAGTCGTGGCATGACTCCGTCCGAGCTACAAACCCACGATCTTTGGTGGAATGGACCCTCATGGCTTCCATCCTTTGAAACAACTAAGCAAGAAAACCTTAAAGAGAAAGTTAAATACGTCACAGATCAAGAGGCGAGAAAAACAAAGCAAGTATCAAATATTGTTATGAATCAAGGTAAAGGCATCATCAAGATGTTAATTAATAAGCATAATTCGCTCAGCAAAGCGACAAGAATATTATCATGGATTTTTAGATTTTTATCAAGAAAGAAATATAATAAATCATACCTAACATTAAGTGAACTAAAGCAAGCAAAAATCAAGATTATCAAGCAAGAGCAAAACGAATATTTTTATCAAGATATATTAGATTTAAAAAAGGGAAACAAAATAGCAACTAAAAGCAAGATTTGTATGTTAAACCCTTTTCTGGATCAGAATCAAGTTTTAAGGGTGGGCGGACGTCAAATAAATACAGAAATGAAGCACCCTATCATCGTTCCGAAAAACAGTCGACTAGCGGAATTAATAATTGATCAATGCCACAAACTCACATATCACGGAGGAGCTAAACTTACGTCTACATTTATGAGACAAAAATATTGGCTGATAGGCGGTATCAAAGCCACCAAAAAACGCATTTATCAATGTGTTAAATGCAGAAAGCATCATCCGAGTCGACACTATCAGATAATGGGAGATTTACCTTCCTCAAGGGTAGTCCCACCAAGACCATTCTACCATACAGGGGTAGACTATACTGGTCACATCTTCGTAAAATCTAGTAAAGGACGTGGTATCAAGAGCACAAAGGGATACGTCGCAGTCTTCGTTTGTATGGTGACAAAGGCTGTACATTTAGAAATAGTATCAGATTTGACCTCCGCAGCGTTCTTAGCAGCCCTTCGCAGAATGTCCGCAAGGAGGGGGCTGCCGAGACATATGTACAGCGATCAAGGTACAACCTTTATCGGAGCCAACAAAATTTTACAAAAAGAGTACGAGGAGATTGAAAGTACTTTCAACGATGAGTTACTCTCAGACATTACGGACATGGGCATTGAGTGGCATTTCAATGCCCCTTCATGGCCGTCGGCAGGCGGGCTATGGGAGGCTTCAGTCAAGAGTTTAAAATACCATATGAAGAGAGTCGTGGGTGAGCAAAAACTTACTTTCGAAGAGTACAGCACATTGCTATCACAGTTAGAAGCATGTTTAAATAAAAGACCTTTATGCCAATTGACTGAAGACCCAGACGATTTAGATTGTTTGACTCCCGCACATTTTCTTACAAACGGACGTACATTAGCGTTTTTTGAAATTGAAACAGATTCACGCACACGTTGGCATCTTACTAGAAAGTTGTTTGAAGATATCTGGAAAAGATGGAGGTCTGAATATTTAACACAACTATCCGCACGCAGTAAGTGGCGGCAACGTCAAGAAAATATCAAGATTGATGACGTAGTCCTAATCCATGATGACAATTTGCCCGCCGGGAGGTGGCCACTTGGCCGAGTTATACAGCTGCATCCAGGGAAAGACGGTTACGTGAGAGTCGTAACTTTAAAGACCAAGACAGGTATAATTAAACGCCCAATAATAAAGTTATCAATACTACCTGTTTATCAAGAAAACAGGGAAGCAGTACAACCCGTTGTCCCCGATAACAAATCGGAAAATATAACAAAATCATGTAATATATCGCTATCACGAAAGAAAATTACCTACAGACTCTCAAAATTATGCTATGCTGTATTAATATTTATGTTGACACTTATATCAAGCACCGAAGGGTCTTATAAAATAACACTGCTACAAAACAATCAAAGTTTGTACTTTGACAAAGTTACAAACATGGGTCTGATCAGAGATGAATGGCGCCTGGCTGTCTACTACGATCTAAGTCCATACTGGGAAGGCACACAGGCATTAAACAAGTACATCGGTTATTTACAACACATATGTAATTCATTCAAAGACCTGCCTCAATGTGACGCGGTCACATTACAATTGCAACACGATAATGAACAGCTACGCCACTACAATGACTTACTGATGAACAAGCAGAAATCCCGCACGCGCCGTGGATTGATAAACGGTGTCGGGTACATAGCAAACAGCTTATTTGGAATATTGGATAATACTTTCGCTGAGAAGTATGAAAATGACATTCAACTTATCAAGAAAAATCAGAATCATTTAGCAGTCCTTTGGAAAAACCAAACTTCAGTGGTAGAGTCTGAATTTAATTTACTCAAGAGAAATCAACCAACGTTTAAACAAATTAGTAAATGGCCTAGCATATTGGAAGACTGAAAATTCGGTTGCAAATGAGTTCACTTTCTCAGTAATTATGGCTAACCGTATTCTGACAAATCTTAAGGAAATTCAGAACACGATCTTAGACACATTGACTAACGTCTACAATGGTCAACTTAGTCTGCATCTTCTTACACCCGACCAACTTAGCAACGAGTTGAACATTATCTCAGGGAAAATCTCAAAGGAATTAATTATACCATTCAACAGCGCTAGTTTACCGAAGATATATCATGTATTAAAGGTGAAAGCGCGAATGTCTATGAATTATCTTATCTTTGAAACAAAAATACCTCTAGTTCACCGTGATACTTACGAAATCCATAGAGTCATTCCTGTACCCCACCAACGCAACAATAAGATTATTTCCATCAAACCCGTATCAAGTTACCTCGCAATAAACATACAAAGAGACGCTTTGTTACCAATGACTGAAAGCGACCTTAAATCATGTATCTCACAGGACGCAGACACGATTTTATGTTCTATCAGATCACCATCTTTCCATTTCAAGGACGACGAAAGCTTTTGCGAGAAGGATTATATGAGTAGCAAGTGCCAAACTTATCAAGAACAATGTAAACTTAAATGGCTTGAGCTCAATCGAATAAATACATATTTTTATTTTTGTTGTGAACAATGTCAAGTGAAGCTACTATGTGATGATCAGGTTACGTCATTATATCTCACAAACGCTGGCCTACTAACTGTGAGTGAAGGTTGTATTATCAAGTTCAAGGACTTCACGGTGTTTACTTATAAGCAAGATGTGAGTAATTTGCATATCAAGGCAAATATCGAAACACCAACTTTATCACCAATCAATCATCTTATCAATTTATCTATGCCTATACCTCCCACAAAAACCACTGAAGAAGACCTCAGCGACCATACAAACCAGCTGAGTGAGCTCCGAACAAAGATTAAGGAACTGAAAGAAACAGTGCCACTGTATGACAGCATCAACATACATGATATTCATCATTATGCGATAGCGTACAGCATTGTCGGTATCGCCTTCGCAGCAGTTTCTCTCTGGGTGGGGAGAAGCCTACGACGGAGGTGGTTATCTGCCGCAGCGGCCACAACTGCCGCGCGGCCGTTCCAGGGGCCTGCTTGTGGGCCCGCTCCAGCACGTCATGAAAACATTCCGTGTAGTGTTAGTGATGAGTGCAGTGATCCGCGTTACTTACGTAATCAAATCGTAAAAGATGATCAAGTGCCAAAGCTAGACAATCAATCAGTTTACCGCAGCGGTCCCAGTAAGAGCGTTATACACGTATCAAAGCCTAGTGTCGCAGATAGGCCCCATAAGGGCACGTCACCCGACTTCAGTGCGGTTTACGTTGTCGGTGACCCAAGACTTAATAAGTTTAATTCACTCTAGCACGTTGTAATAATTGTTTTCATCATCAGTAACAACTTAGATAAGAAATATTGTTATCGTCCTTGTATTACCTCATCAATACTAACTCATCATCTTTTCGGCGCGGGAGCATGTACGGTGCAACTCGTACATTTCCCTGCATCAGCGTTTCCGCGAGCTGCGCGATTTATTAAACCAGTACGTCCGATGTTATCAAGGTGCTCGGGCATGCTCGCGCCTATCAATCACTTATTAAATATCATATAGCATATTATATCATAATCAGTTAAGTAAATAAATCAGTGAACAGTTGTATACTCGGGTATAATTTCTCAACTATCATATCAAACAGACTATCAGTGAAAAGGTGTAGGGTTTATCAAGGATATATACTCACTATAGCGTATTCAGTTTCCGCCCGCTTCAATGCAATTTCAGTTGCATAACATATGGCAAGTAGTTCAGCCTGGTATACTGTACAAAAGGATGACAACTTAAGTTTGACGGCTTTGGTCTCGGCCCCATTGCTTCTGACAGACAATGCGGCCCAACCTTGCCGTCAATTTTGCTGCCATCCGTATATATTTGTACAGCTTGTGTAACGTAGGTGTTCACGTCCTGTTCATTACACAGGCTAATGAACTCTATGCTCATATGCTTAGCGGGGTGTAGGGCCAGGTTAAACGGTGTTTTGCCTTCTATGTCGCTACAGCCAAGCCTTTGCTGAGGTACCCCCCTCTTGGCCTCATATAATTGCGCTGCTTCGCGTATACGGATATCAAGGGGGAGTAGCCCAGCCAATACCAGTGCCGCGTTCAGCGAAACCGTACGATAGGCTCCGCACAGTTTCTGTGCGAAACCCCTCTGAACCGCATTCAACTGTCTTTGTACGCCTAGTTTTTTAGTGGCTTGGGCCCAAGCACTGGCGGCGTAGGTGGCGATGGGTTCCACCGTGGCTATGTATATCGTGCGAACGATTTCCGGGTGGAGTCCCCAGCTCACCTTTGCGGCTCTCGAGAGTTGCTTGTAAATGCTTATGGCCTTTTTACAAGTATTGATGGTGTGGCTGTTGAATGTCAGTTTATTGTCTATTGTCAACCCTAGGATCTTAATTTCGTTTACTGTGTCTATGTCCGTGCTACCCATGACTAGCCTTGGGATGTCATATTTGAGTTTTTTAGTCAGTGTCATGGCCTTTGTCTTGTGAGGTGCGAAGTTCAATTTATTGTCAATACCCCATGTCTTTACCTGCGATAGGACTGCATTGGCTTGGCCCTCGATTTCTCGTGCCGTTTCACCCGTAAAAATCAGTATAATATCATCAGCGAAGGCTTGACAATTTTGTCCTTGTGTCTCTAATTTCTTTAGCAAAGGGTCAAGAAGGAGGTTCCATAGGATTGGGCCTCCTATTGAGCCCTGCACACATCCTTTTTGAGTACTTCTAATGTGTTCGTGCCCAGCATACCTGACACGGACCTTGCGGTCCTGTAGGTAGCTGTCCATTATGCGTCGAATATTAATTGGGCAATCTTCTTCAGCTAGCCGAACTTTTATTGCCGGCCACCAGGCGTTGTCGAACGCTCCCTCTATGTCCAGCGATACCACCGTTACTAGCTTCCTTTCTTTAAGCCCGCCACGGATGCAGTTCACTAGATCATAGAGGGCGTCCTCGGTGCCTTTTTGGGGCATGAACCCATACTGACGTTTACTGATTTTTGGCAATAGATGGTATTTCAGTCTCCCTACGATCATTTTTTCTAGTACCTTGCCCATAACCGGCAGGAGTCCTATAGGTCTATAGGACTTTGGACTCGTATAGTCTTCTTTCGCGGGCTTGCGTAAAACCACAACCGTAGCTTCTTTCCATTGTTTTGGGAAATGGCCTATCTCCAAGTACTTATTCATCAGTGCCAAGTAGAGCTCTGGTTCTTTGGTAATTACCTGTTTGCATATATCCGAGGTGAGTCCGTCTCCTCCGGGGGCCTTCTTAGGGTTGAAGCCCTCCACCGCGGTTATTAGTTCGCCCATCGCAAATGGTGGGTCATGCGTCTCATCATTGACCTTGCCATTTGCGTGGTGTGCCAATCTTCGTATCTGCGTGTGGTATGGGCTATCGTCCGTTTCGGTGTCCTCCGGGTAGAAAATCTCTGCAAGAGTTTTCACTGAGTTTGCAGGATCTAGGTGTTTTCCATCCACCACGAGCGGCTGATCTTCCTGCCTCTTTGTTGTATTCCTTAGGACTCGGTATATACCCTCCCATACGCTTTCTCTATCCTGTTTTTCGCAAAAACTCTTCCAGCTACTTATTTGTGATTTCTTGGCTTCGCTTTCATACTCCTCTTTCGCTTTCAGATATTCGTCTACCACTTTCTGCCTTCGTACAGGGGCTGCACATCTGATTCTACGTTTCTTTGTGGCCAGGTGACGCTTCATCTCATCGAGTCTTTCATTCCACCACGGCAGGTTTATCTTTTGCTTTTTCTTCTTTATCTGTATTGTATGGTTAGGTTAGGTTAGGTTAGGTTAGGTTAGGTTTTTTTTTTTTTTTTTTTTTTTTTTTTTTTTCTTTTCCCCGCGGGGGTAAAACCGCCCCACGGGGGAGTTTATTATTCTTTTACCACTCACCTCTAACTTTATCACAGTCATTATTTACAATTTATTTTATTTTTTTACAATTTTTATTTATAAGAAAAAAAAATACATAAGAATGTTGTTTATACAAATTTTGAGTACGTTTTAACTACTTTTTAATAAATTTATACTATAATTATTACTATTCATATAATACTGCAATTATTTATAAATTTTTACTAATAACATCACAAATTTACATTATATTGCTTGCTTAACATTGAATTACTATAATTGTCGACGATAACTTTCATTTACTTATTTAAAACCTTTAAGCGCTATAAAAACCTATTTATCACATTTAAAACTCGCGGAGCTCACGAAAAACGATCTGATCACTGTGGCGGGCGGCGCGCGACTGGGTTAGGTTAGGTTAGGTTAGGTTAGGTTAGGTTTTTTTTTTTTTTTTTTTTTTTTTTTTTTTTTCCTTTTCCCCGCGGGGGTAAAACCGCCCCACGGGGGAGTTTATTATTCTTTTACCACTCACCTCTAACTTTATCAGAGTCCTTATTTACAATTTATTTTATTTTTTTTACAATTTTTATTTATAAGAAAAAAATTACATAATATGTTGCTTAAACATTTTTAGAGTAGTTACGCTATTATTCACTTTTTATTACATTTATATTATGATTATTACTGTTCATTTAATATAATACTGAAATTATTTATACATTTATCCTAATAACACCGGTGATTTACGTTATATGAATTTTTGATACATTTGCTGAATAACATTTTTCATATAGGTTTTATTCTTTATATAATATTATATTTATATAGCTATAGTTTTTATTTATGTGAATATGTTATATAACATTATTTTTACTTTGTGGCATTATTTATTTACATCACGCTTTTTTTTTTGTATTTAAATATTAATTACATAATTATATTATTTCTGTCTCTAGTTTCTGTTTTATATGCTTTACGCTATTAAATAATAATAATATTTTATACTCATACATATTAATAAGCTATTTTTACTAAACACACACTTTTACATTTCTATATTTTACCATACATATTTTACAATTTATACCACTTTAATATAATATAGATACTATTAAGACATTCATAGCATTAATAATTTTATTCCATACATTTTTTAAACATTCGAAACAACACTCACACACGCCTCATCATCAGCGCGTGGCCTCGTCTCCGATCTTTTTCGTGGCACACAGTTTCCCATCTACCACCGCTTTGTCCAACCTCTGCTCGATATCGTATATATCATTAGCAGAAATTGGGCACACGATGGCAGGTGAGGAACTGTTTGGTTTGTGCCGTTCTGATCTAGGTCTGGCGGGTCCTTCCCATTTCCGAATCGCTTCCGATATGAGTCGGGTCCGCCATGCCCAGTCACAACTAGTGGCGTGTGGTGTGTGGTGTATATGGTCTCCGTGCTTCCGTACGCAGTAACGTATGCGGCAAGACTCGGGGCCGGGAGCTCGGCCCGGCAAACTGTGCAGTGGTGCGGCTGGCAAGCCGGTGGTATGGCCTCGGCCTCGCCATCCCATGGGGATGGCGCGACTTTGACCCAACCACCAGTCTTGCCCTCGTCCATAATATAAATACCTCAGATCGCACGATGCTGGGTCATCTATATACTGCTTTCGGTCTGCCGTGCCGAACTCCATTCCCGTCGGTCTCGTCGGATACGGGGTCCCCAGCGTTGGGCTGCTCCAGGCTGCGCACAGAGTCACAGGGACACCTACTAATATATATATGCTGACCTCATAATTTTTATTTTTTTCATTACATAATTTTTATTAAATACATATTTTAAGATTTGCTTACATTTAAGAGGCTGTTTTTTTTTTTAATTTTTATTTTTTTTATTTTACATCTTTATCACTTCTACTTATATTAGTATGCACCATACATAATTTAAAAAACACAATTTAAAAACAATTTTATATTTATTTGCGATTGGGGATGTAAAGGGTCCTCTATAAAATACACTACATAATATTATCCATAAAAAGTCGAATACTATTGTCACCTTCATATACAATAACTTACATAATACTTACAAAAACAATTTGGCTTCGAGACATGTTATATCCCCAGTGAATAATGTAAGATTTACAATCAATTATCACGTCATATTATACTTAATTTATTTATATTGCGAGATGTAAAAGTCCCCCAGTCATATATCTAATAAGTATATTTATCATAATAACTATAAATAATTATACATAATATTATGTTCTTGCTAGGGGATGTAAATGGTCCCCTAGTTCACACACTCTTTCTTCTTCCCTATTCCTTTCCCGACTCTTCTTAATCCTCTTCCTATCCCTCTCATTCATACTTCATCACATTCATAATACCATTTCATTCTTCTCTTTCATTTCAGGTGGTGCTTTCCACGTGATCACTCCGGACTGGCGCTGTGTCCCGTTTCCTGCGTCTCCTTGTGGATTCCCGGTTTTCATCTTGCCTGGTTTCTTGGACTGCAATGACAAGTGTGTATACTGTGTTCCTTGTTTGGATTTTCGTGTTACTGTGTTGTTTTAACTCCTCCGTGTTTTGTGTTCGTCTTCGTAATTTGTTGTGTACTATATATTGTGTTAGTGCATGTGGAGTCAGTTGTCTGCTTAACAAAAACTGGGCTAGCTTCTATCAAGAAGTTCGCCCAGTTTGCTATGTGTATGTTTGTGCTTGTTATTTGTGTCTTTGTCTGTGTCTGTTGTTTTGTGTAGTCTGATGCCAAACAAGATGCTATTGCAGTCGTACCTAGCTTTGACTGACCAGATTTCCACTTGGATCGGCAGGTGCCTTGGACGCGCCGACGCATCACTGTGGTCTGCACACCTGGCCCCCTTTTTGCCCTGGCGAACCTCAGCAATACTGAACCACAGAGCGAGCCAGAGCGTCCCATTTCTTCCTCACTTCGCATTCGCTGCTGAAGGCGCCGTGCCCCGTGCTGCTTATCCCCGCCCTGCTGCAATTGCAACAGTTCGGGGCCTCCCGCTTCGCCCACTGTTGGCAATCGGTCCTCATATGAGGACCTCCACAGTGGGCACATACCTGTTCTTTTTCTGTGCAAAATCTCCTCGTGTGACCATACATTAAGCAGCCGGAGCACTGCACCAGTGGGGTCTGGTCTTCGACCCTCACTCTCTGCAAGTCGACATAGAGTTTTCCTACATCCATACATCCCTTCCACACTCTGGGGGGCACTCTAACCACTATGTGGTTCTGCAGGGGGTTCCTTGCTTTCCTCCTATACAAGATCTTTACTCTTTCCTCTTCCCCGTTAGTGTCCTCAAAGATGGCCCTATTTTGGTTCCGCAGGGCTTTTAAGATGTCCTCATCTTTATTAAAGTTGAAAACATCTTTGAGGACAATGAGGGGGTCCTTGTTCTTTATGTCTTCCACTTTTAAGTCCGAACTCTTTTTCAACCGGCTCTTAACTTTTTCCCTTTCCTCACTCGTTCCACATCCGATCACCACCCTTCTATCTTTTACCTTCCTAACCCTTTCTACCCTTACCCAGCCCTGTTTCGCATCCATAGACTCGCGGATTTTCGTGATGATCTCATCGCCCGTATGCTGGTCATCGAGTGATGTGACCATCACCGAGTGAAGTGCCCCCGGCCCTTTCTGCCTAGGCGCCACTCCACTCGCCGCTGCCTTAGCATATGACTCATTTGTGCTTTTGTTTTTCGTTTCTTCCATTATTTTTTGTATATTATCTAATTTACTGCTATTTTCTTTTAATATTTGAGTGTTTTCTTCTAATTTCTTAATAATAATATTATTATGCTCATCGGGAATGGGTAATTTTATATCTTTTTCCTTCTCTTTTTCTTTGTCATCTCACACCCTTTTTTGCCGTCAGACGTCATCTCCTTGGCCATCTCCTTTGCTATAGCATATAGTTTATCGAGTTGGGCGAGGACTTCATTTTTTATTTCAGTTTTTAAATTCCTTGCAGTCCCCAGGTGGAGTTTGGCCTTTACTAGACAGTTTTTTGCCTCGGCCAGCTTTGACACTGCCTTCGGCTTCTCCTGCTGGGGAGTGGTCATCCTCGCCTCGAACTCTCCACTGATGCGTCTGACGGTGTGTGTCCTATCTAACTGTGGTGATCTTAACATTGTGTTGGTGGATTTAATTACTTAAAAATATAATAAATTTCCAATTATAATGTAATGTTAAAATTAATAATTAAATAAATATAAATAATGTATAGTTTAAAATGTAGAAGTGTAAATAGTTAAGTAATCCTTTAACAAACCTATTAATTGAAAACCCAATAAACGATTCGGTGTAAAATAATAATATAGTCAATAGTTTTCGATTATCTGATTGCACAGTGGGGTGTAAAATCCCCTTGTCTTTCGGGCCCTGAACGGCAGCGGTTATCGGCAGATAGTAAAATAGGGTGTAAATGGCCCTTATTGTTCAAATTTCCTGCGATGTCTCTATCCAACTGTTAAAAGCTTGGTAAATATTTTGAATTGTCTTAAACGAAAGAAAGAAAAACTAATTGAAATCTGCCGAATTTTGTCCTTTAATTTTTCAGGCTTGAGCACAAAAGCTACCTCGGTTGTAGTGAGCGGGAGGGTGGGAGGTCAAAATTTTGCACTTTCCAACGTCCGATCCCGACCAGCGAGGTGTCAATAGACGCGGGAGAGCAGCAGGTATACTGTGAAGAAAGTTGGGATGGCTTCCCCACTAAGTGGGCAAGTGGTGGGCAAAAGACTGTGTTTTTGATAGAAATTTGTATGAAAAGTTAAAATTTTTATATGGAACTATTGTAATTTTTTATTATAGGAAGACAGACGAGACCGAGGTAGACTATGATCAACACTCGTACGCGCAGTGGGTCAAAGGTGTGGCTTTTATGTCCGGTATATAGCGGATTCGAATCAAACGCTAATAATTTTTCAATTTTACAGGTGCCTCCGGGAGCGAAAGCTAGTCTAATTTAGTCAAATTTAGTGTCCAAAGAAGCGGATAGACGGACCGATGATGATGAAAGCAGAAAATTTTCAAAAAGTTCACTAAGGAACCGGTAAATGCGAATAAATGTATGAAAAACTATAAGATTTTGTTAATTTTGTGTTTAAAATGTCAAAAAATAGCCAAAATTGATGAAACTTTTATTGCTTGTTACAGGTATATATAGGGCCCGCCTATTAGAACACGTTTCAAAAAGAAAAAATTTCAAATTCCCACAACAACACCACCAAATTTAGGTTTTTCACAGAAATATAAGTGGTTAGGTTAGGTTAGGTTAGGTTAGGTTTTTTTTTTTTTTTTTTTTTTTTTTTTTATATTATTACCGCTGCCTTTACTGTCGCAGCGATTGCGCCTTTTATTTTATTTTTATTTCTTTGTTATTCTTTCTAATATTACAGTACCGCGCTTTATTTTACAATACTATGATTATTTATATATTTATTACAATTTCAGAATTTCTAATTTGCAATTGAATTTTTATACATTTAAAGTTGAGAGTTTACTATTTACTTGCTATAATAAGAGTTTTACAGTTTTTATTTTAGTACTAAGGGTTAAGTGATAAGAGAGATTAGCATGATTGTTGTTGTAAATTTTGTTCTTTGTTAGCTGGAGTCTTCGTGACGCTCGAGTTTCTTCTGGTTGCAGGGGTTTCTAGAATTCTTGGATGTTTATGGCTGCCGGTTTTCTGGAGAGCTCCTTGCGGCGCAGCAGCGGATCCGTGTCAGTTGGGTACAGTATATATAATTGGATATAATATTATAGTATATAATATATAGAGTAAAATAAATATTTATATATATATATATATATATATTTTTTTTTTTTTTTTTTGGATCCCTTTACGCCGATGGCAGCCCTCCAGGTCATCCGAGCTGACTGGATGCTTCTCCTTTTTAATATTTAGCCCCATTTATGGCTCCTACGATTTTCACGATCTCTCTAGCGAATCTGATGAATCGGTTTCTTGTGTGGTCGTTTTTTATTATTTCTGGGAGATTGTCCAAGGAAATTGCGATGTCCATTTCGCACTCGCAGTCATATCTTTTCATTAGGTGTATTGGGCAGTCCAGGAGAATGTGCAGCAGAGTCTGTTCCACATCCTCGCCACACTCGCAAAGGGGGGATAGCGCCAAGCCTCTCTTGTGAAGGTACGCTCTGAAGCCGCCGTGTCCTGTGAAAATCTGTGCTAAGATGTTGTCCATTTTTAGTTTGGCTAAGGTCTTATAGGCTTCTTTGGTGTCTGGGAAAAAAGATCTTGTTGTTGATCCCGATTTTGTTGTATTGTAGCGCTCCTGCCAAGCACTGACTGTGGCGCTTCTTAATGCACGTTTCGCGTGTGAGAGTGGGAACGAGTCATAAGCGTGCTTGGTTTTCAATTTCAGCGCCGCTTCCTTGGCAAGCTCGTCTGCCCTCTCGTTTCCTTTGACCCCCACGTGCGCCTTTACCCAGCACAGTCCAACGCTTCCGCCTCGTTTTTCTATTTGCTCCATCTCCTCCCTTATCTTTCGGGCTATCGGATTGAGTGAGTTGGGATCCGCCAAGCTTTGCAAAGCTGACCGCGAGTCACTAACTATCACTGCGTTGTTCAAGGCGGGCTTGGCTGCTATAAGTTTTGTTGCTCTGTAGATTGCCGCCATCTCCGCCTGGAAGACGCTGCAGTAGCCGGGCAGTGAAAACTTTGCCTTACCCGCTTCCTCACCTCCGGTCCAATATGAGACGGCTCCTCCCACCTTACCCTCTATCTTGCTCCCATCTGTAAAACAGTATGGAGTATTCATGCCTCTTTGCTCCATTTCCTCCGTACTGTTGATTTGTTCGTAGGCTATTTGGCCTCTCTTGGCTGGGTGTGGGAGACTAAACGGGCTGACTCTAGCTTCAAGGGTCCTGCCCGGGATCTCTGCCATCGGTTTTCCTCTCTTTATTAGGTATAGCTCCCTGTTCTCTCGTGCTCTCAGGTCCAGGGGTAGAATCCTTGAGAGGAGGCTCCCTGACACAAGCGAAGTTGTTCTGTGAGCTTTGGCTATTTGGCATGCAAACATTCGTGCCAGCTTGTCCAGTCTGGTGACCACTTGTTTCCTGTGGGCCTCCTGGCCCCATACATTGGAGGCATACAATATGGTGGGCTCTATGACTGCGATGTATATTGTTCTGATTATTTCCGCATCCAGCCCCCATTGAGCTCTGGCTGTGCGGCTTACTGCCTTGTAGATGGTCGTGACTTTCTTTGTGATCTCGTCGATGTGGGCCAGGAAGTTGAGTCTCCTATCGATGGTAAGTCCCAGGATTTTCAAGTTTTCTGCGAGTTTTATTGCCGTTCCATCGAGGGTTAGGGATGGGGTTTCGTATTTAAGTTTCCTGGTGATAAGGATGGCTTGGGTTTTTTGAGCCGCAAATTTCAATTTTTTGCTACGTCCCCACTCGGAAACCGTCTCCAGAGTCTTGTTGAGTTTGTCTTCCAATTCCTTCCCCGTTTTTCCTTCCGCGATCAGGAGGAGGTCGTCCGCGAAGGCTTGAATGTGTACCTCCAGGTCTTTTGCTTTCTGGAGAAGAGGGTCCAGGAGTAGGTTCCACATTAGTGGGCCGCTGGTGGATCCCTGGATACAACCCTTTTCGTTATCTTTAAGAACCGTAGCTCCGGCGTACCTTATCTCGACACTCCTCTCTGATAGGTAGCTTTTTACTAGCTGGTATAGTGGTGCTTCCGGGTCTCTCTCCGCTAGCTGTTCGAGTACTGCTGGCCACCATGCATTGTCAAAGGCTCCCTCAATATCAAGGGAGACCATTACTACTATTTTCTTCCGTACGAGGTGACCTTTAACCATCTCGACTGCGTCGAACAGCGCGTCTTCGGTACTTCTTTGGGGAAGGAATCCGTATTGACGGGCGCTCAGGCGCTCCTCTCTTCCCAGCTTCCAGAGGATCCTGTTCGTTGTGATTTTCTCCAGTGCCTTTCCCAAGACCGGGAGTAACCCAATTGGTCTGTATGATTTGGGTTCCTGGTAGTTGGACTTCCCTGGCTTGGGGATGATGCGTATCCTGGCTTGCTTCCACAATCGTGGGAAGTACCCTAGTTGAAGGCACTTGTTATAGATAGCCATCATTATTTCTGGTTGGGCTTTATATGCTGTCTCACAGATATCGGAGGTGAATCCATCCGCTCCTGGGGCTTTTTTGGGGCTCATTTTGGCCCAAACTGCTTCTATTTCAGTGTTTGTAATTGGGATTGGGTTTTCCTCGTTGGACGTCTTGTCCATGGTACGTCTTCTTAATGCTGCGTGCTGGTTGGTGTCAGAGCTGGGGTCATCGGGAGGAAAGAAGGTGTTCGCCAATAGTAGGGCTGAAGATTCAGGATCAAGGACCATTGTGGGGTCTATGGGGGATAGGAGGAGTTTGTCCCCTTCTCTTTTAGATGAGTGTTTTATAATCCTGAATATTTTATCCCACATGGATTCGTGTTCTTGCTCTGTACAGAACTTTTTCCAGCTT
The DNA here is from genome assembly GCA_963853865.1 of Helleia helle. NCBI lineage: Eukaryota > Metazoa > Arthropoda > Insecta > Lepidoptera > Lycaenidae > Helleia > Helleia helle. Next base: position 23,086,654 of record OY971424.1, read on the forward strand.
TGGGTGATGGAGGCCTCTATTGTTTCTTTGTATTTTTGTTTTTTCTCTATTAGGTCTTCGATGAGTGCGATTCTTCTCATAGGGTTTGCATGTTTTATTCTTCTTTTTAGGCGTCTAATTTCTCTTTTCTTTGTTTCTAGGTCTGGGCTCCACCATCTACTGCATTTGGGTTTTCCTTCTTTGTTGATCTTAGGTATAGCTTCGTTACAGGCTGTGGTGAGCGCTTCTTGGTAGTCCTGGACCAGATCTTCCAGTTGGGCGTCTGTGGTGGTGTCTAGTAACCTTTGGATCCCACATATGGTTCTTGGAGGAGGAGGATGGAAGTTCGGCGGATTTCAGCATCTCTTATAGCCTCTTTCGTGGCAGCGTATCCCCTTCCTAGATTTATTTGGGCTATTTTTATTTCTAGTGGGCCCTTTTCGTTAGCAATTATAGTTAATAGACGACCTTGCTATTTGATCCCACTTGCGCCATTCCGGGCAGCTAGATCCGAACGCGGGATGGTTTGAGGGGCCTCCCCTTGCAGATGATGCGCAGTTGCAGCATTTGGGTTCCCTCCCTTCCCTGTTGCATGGGCGTGTGTCGTGCTGCTCGCCACAGTATCCGCAGGCAAAGTCCGCCTTGCAACTGCGAGCCAAATGACCGAATTTAAGGCACCTATAGCACTGGACCACTGGAGACTGATCCGTTGCGATGACATTTTGATACCCAATTTTTACTTTTTGGTCGACAAGTGCTTTCCAGACCGGTGGGTCGACCTCTAGTATGACTCCGCAGGTTTCTGGTTTTCTTGTCCTGGTTCGCCTCATTACTTTTACTCCTCTGCTTTCATTAGGGATGTCTTTTAGAGCTTTAGAGTTTTGCGAGGTTATTGCTTTCTCTATTTGTGTATCTGTTAGGTCGTTTATAACGCCGTTTAGTCTTAGTTGGGGGTTCCTTAGCTTCGGCTGAGAGACCGTAAGCGATTTGGTATGGGTACTAATTGCATTGCCAAGTGCTTTGCGATCTGGTTCATTCTCGCAACCTATGACCACCTTCTGATGTCTTGTCCCTCTCATTTGGCTGATCCCTATTCCCAGCGAAATGACATCGATGTTTGAAGTAATATGTTTCATGACTTCCGTGCTGGTATGCTTGGGGTCCTTGGATTCCACCACAAGGGAGTATTTAGGTCGAGCGGCTATCTTTGCATATGTGGTTTCTTCTGTTCCCTGTGCTTCTGCCTTTGTGGTTTTTGGTGGTCTGCTAGTTGATTTCCCCCTGATGGTTTGTTTGTCGGTGGGGATATCTTCTATGCTTGGCAAGTCCTGCTTCAGTGTTTCCACTGCCAGTATTATTGGGGCGGCAATATCTGCTGCTGTTTCCACAGATGCTCTCATTTCTCTCTTTACTTCGTCGAGACTGGCTCGGATGGTCTGGCAGGGTTCGAGTGCCGCTTCAATTGTGGCCGTCATTTCAGAGAATCCTTTATGGATATCCGATCGTACCTGTGCCACGTCGTCGGTGTTGTGACATTCCTCCCTATTCCCCTGTGTAGCTTTGCTCAGGTCCATTATTAGGCCTTTCAGGTTTTCGACCTCGCTCATCAATTCGCTGAGTCGGGGGCCCACTACATTTTCAACGGCGGCTAGTTGGTCGGTTTGTGTTTTTTCCGTTGATTGATCCCTGGTCTTTGGGGGGGATTTTATTTCTATAGTCCTGCGGAGACAGTCTATTTGATTGGAAACGGTAGAGACATTGCTTGCCAGCTTGTGTAGCTCAGTTTGTAAGCTTGCAATCTTTTTATCTCTACCGGTAGTTCCCTTCTCCATGGGTTGACCGTTAGTGGATTCTTCTACCGCCTTCTCAATTCTTTTGACTGTTTTGTTTGTTTCGCTTATGTTTTGGAAGGGTCCCGACATTTCGAAGTTTAGCCATTTTCGTATCTCCTTCGATTCTTTTAAGTTGGTATTAAGGTCCTCCCTGGCGCGGGCTAGCTCTTCCGATAGGGTTCTTCTGACATTTGCCATTTCTGCCGTATAGGCGCGCTCAGCTTGAATGAGCTCGCGGGCGTGTTTGCTGCGCTCCTTTTCCAAGTTGAGGCGGTGGCGGCTCCTAGACTCCGATAGGGCGATGATTATTTCATAAAGCTCCTGGAAGCATGCGATTGCAGTGGCCTTGTTTTCTCTGCGCATGTTCCCTGCTTCCTCCAGCGCTTTTTTGCCCTTTTGCATAGCTTCGTTTGCGATCCTTGTTGATTCATCCATGGCCGCACCGATTCCCCTGCACAAGTGTTTTGGGATTATACTGCGTCTGCTGGTATTCGAGTCCGCAGTGGCTTCGGTGTCGACGGACGATTGGTCGTCGAAGTCAATTGATCCTGGAAGTTCGCTGGCTGTCATGAGAGGGTCTAGCTCTATGATCTCACTTTGTGGTGTTTTTAGTAGTTCCGCCTCGCTTTCGGAAAGGGTCACTTGGCGCGCTGCCTTTGTGAGGACCTTCTCTCTCATCGACATTGTTGATCGAACAGACCTGCCCGTAGGACTGTTGGGGCCTTTCTTTTGTGTTCGAGATGTTTCTACTCGTCCGATCTTCCTGGAGGGGTTGCTAGGTAATCCATCTGCCATTTTGATGTTAATTATTAGCTTTCTGGACTTCCTCGATTTTTTTCTCGCAAAATCTTTTTGCCTCGATTTGACCTTAGAGTGGTTGGCCTTGAGTAGTGGATTATTTTAAGCCGTTTCTCGACTGGTCTATCTCTTTTGGTAATGGTACAGCGTCCTTTTCCCTGTTTCCTCGAAACCAGGTTGCTGTATTATGATGGATACTATCTAGTTGTATTGGTGAGTCCAAGACGATTCCAACGAGCCCATACTCGGGGGTTCTGCTTCTAAAATCTTGTGAGTTACGAGGTCCCAAAGTTTTTTGCCTGGATCCAAGATGGCCGCCGTTAAACTTGTTTGCCTAGTTTCTCGGTTGTTTTAGGTCGGAATTCGTCGTGAGTGGGTTCCCGTGGCTTGTGTTGGTTTCTGCCGTGTGATTTTCTAGATTCTGGCAGTTTGCCAGAATTATGGCTGATTTTGGTCTGGTCTGTTGGAGAGCTCAGTGCCTGTCACAGTGTTGAAAACTAGACTATATACTCGTGTAAAAGAATTGTGATTGTGCCATAATTGTAAAAACTATAGGACAAAAACCATTTTCCTTTGTCTGGAAAACACTGTGTTCCCAAATTCGGGCGTTGACGCAACATACGTCAAAAGAAGCAGAAACATCAATAACTGGAGGTCTCCGAAAGCAGAAACAAAATTCATCAATTGGATCTCTGGCTATCCACTAAAAACCGAAAAAAGGCCAAAAATTAAGATTTTGAACAAGCGCCAACACGGCTGTGAGCAAAAATTAAAAAATCCGGCCAGACAAAAATTGAGGATTGTGGAGGAGAACCTACCTGCAAAATTGGGAAGAAATCGGACGAAAATTGTGGAAACCCGCGGTGAAAACGCGATTTACGGTGTAATCAGGAAACAGTGATCCCAGTGCGTGCGCCTGCTCCAGCCAATTCAGGGAGAGGCCCCAGACGCCTACAAGGACCCCTCGGCACAAAAAACAAAATTCGGACTCAAAACCGAATTTTAACAGTAAGTTTAACTAAATATTCTTATTAGACAATAGGGCAGCACTGTGACAGTTCGCGTGGATTCCAACAACATCAACTCCTTCCTAGAAGCAATAAGCAAGAGGGAAATCAAATTTAAAAATTTTAAGACACATATTCCCGATAATAAACTGAAAATTCAAAAAATCCTCCAACGCCATCTCCCGGCAGAAGCAAAGACAACAGACTAAGGAAAAGTAAAGTAAGACCAGCCCGACATCGCCCTCTACAAACAGACACTTCAATCACCTCGCTAAGACCACACAAACAGGAGCTACACCTCTTAGAGTAAAAATTCGAGGGAAGTCTGAGACCCAAAAATAATACCACTTTAAGACCATATTGCAGACAAAGAGGACACCGAGACGATTCTAGGGAGCCGTCGCACGCCTTCCTGGCACCAAAAGCGGAGGTATTATCGCTGAACTAAATTTGGCGGCCATTTTGTCCGCCATCTTGGAAAAACCATTATTAGGATAGAGCACGCACCACGGGCGCTAGAGAGAGACGGTTAGGTTAGGTTAGGTTAGGTTAGGTTAGGTTAGGTTAGGTTAGGTTTTTTTTTTTCCAATTGAGTTGATTAAGGCGCTAATGCTGCGTGTACCCATATTTAACTGCTGGTAATATTATACGTATATACTTATATATATATTAAGTGCAGGACAATATTATTATTATAGTATTAATAGAACAATATAATCTGGGTACACGCCGCCCTCGCTATTTTTCCTTTATGAGTGAGTTGGTGTCATTCTTTATTTGAGAGATGGGTGAATTACAATATTTTAATTTATGGTTGGCGAATCCAGTGGTTTGTGCGATTTGATACACAATATCGCTGGATCTAGCTTACCAAGAATGAGGTGATGGGATGAAATGATGTAGTGAGGTGTTTTTTTTTTTTTTTTTTTTTTTTTTTTTTTTTAATTATATACAATTTGGTTCAAACTTAAATAATAGTATGAACAGAAAGCTTCAATTCATTTTTTATAAACAATAATGATGAGTAATAGTAGTTAAATACAATTATATACAAGATTGTTTAAGCTTAGATAAATGATAATAGTTGGTTTTTTTTTTTTTTTTTTTTTTTATATATATATTTTATCATATATATCTCTTTTTTATAGGTTAGGTTAGGTTAGGTTAGGTTAGGTTAGGTTAGGTTTTTTTTTTTTTTTTACAATTGTTATTTATTAGAAAAAAAAATACATAAGAATGTTGTTTATACAATTTTTGAGTACGTTTTAAATACTTTTTAATAAATTTATACTATAATTATTACTATTCATATAATACTGCAATTATTTATAAATTTTTACTAATAACATCACAAATTTACATTATATTGCTTGCTTAACATTGAATTACTATAATTGTCGACGATAACTTTCATCTACTTATATGTATTTTCGATACATTTTTATTGCTGCCTAACATGTTTCATATAGATTCGTCATATTGTTATACTATATATTATATTAAATAGTTAAAGTTTTTATTTATTTGAACATATTGTTATATTACATTATTTTTACTTTGAGACATTATTCATTAACACTATAGTGTTATTAACAATTAAAATATTCATTATATTAAAATTTCATTATTTCTTTCTCTTGTTCTTTTTTATGTTTTACCCTATTAAATATTAACAATGTTTCATACTCTTAGATAATATATTATATTAATGGGCTTTTTTATTATTATTAAACACACACTTTTATATTTTACAAAACATATTTTACAAATAATATAATATACTATTTAAACATAGATAGCAATAATTTTAATGCATACATATTTATAACATACTTAATATTTAAAAACAACACTCACACACGCCTCATCATCAGCGCGTGGCCTCGTCTCCGTCTATTTCGTGGCACACAGTTTCTCATCTACCACCGCTTTGTCCAACCTCTGCTCGATATCATAATATATCATTAGCAGAAATTGGGCACACGATAGCAGGTGAGGAACTGTTTGGTTTGTGCCGTTCTGATCTAGGTCTGGCGGGTCCTTCCCATTTCTGAATCGCTTCCGATATGAGTCGGGTCCGCCATGCCCAGTCACAACTAGTGGCGTGTGGTGTATGGTGTATATGGTCTCCGTGCTTCCGTACGCAGTAACGTATACGGCAAGACTCGGGGCCGGGAGCTCGGCCCGGCAACTGTGCAGTGGTGCGGCTGGCAAGCCGGTGGTATAGCCTCGGCCTCGCCATCCCATGGGGATGGCGCGACTTTGACCCAACCACCAGTCTTGCCCTCGCCCATAATATAAATACCTCATATCGCACGATGCTGGGTCATCTATATACTGCTTTCGGTCTGCCGTGCCGAACTCCATTCCCGTCGGTCTCGCCGGATACGGGGCCCCCAGCGTTGGGCTGCTCTGGGCGCACAGAGTCACGGGGACACCTACTAATATATATATGCTGACCTCCGCTACTAAAAATACGCCACTGACATCCGCGCCAGGGTGTCCCATTTCTGTCGTACTATACATTCGTTCGAGAAGGCTCCGTGCTCGACGTTGTCTAACCCCGCCTTGCTGCAGTTGCAGCACTTGGGGGGTGCACTCTGTTGCCACTTATCGCATTCAGTCCTCAGATGAGGACCAGCGCAGTGGCTGCAACAGTCCTTCACATCCTTACAATACTTTCTCGTATGCCCATACCCTAGACAGCGCGAGCACTGAGCCAAAGGGGTCTGGTCTTCGACCCTCACCTTCTGCATATCAATATAAGCGCTCCCCTCATCTATCCATCTTCTCCACACTTTGGGATACACCCGGGCGACAATGTGACGTTGGAGTGGATTTCTTGCTCTTTTCCGGTAGATTATTTCAACTTTGCGTTAGGTTAGGTTAGGTTAGGTTAGGTTAGGTTTTCTTTTTTTTTTTTTTTTATTGTCCGGGCGCTTAATTGGCCCGGCCCGCGTGTCGCCTCTGACGTAATCAGAGATATAGTCTCTTTTTATTAATAATTTCTTACAATAATAAAACATGTGGATTGTATATTTAAAATAATTTCGTAATATAAACATAATTACGAGGTCTGATTGCTGGCCGTTTTTATTGGCCAGCTAAAATATCATACAATGTCAGTATTAATAATACTTAGTTAAACATAAAACAGGCTCTCTTTATAAAACTAATATTACTTTAAAACAGTCATTATAATTACATTCATTGACTGCAAGCACACTCTTAAAATCAAACTTGCAGTGTTGAGGGTGTTTACTTGCAAAGTAGACACTCAACACTGCCTGTTCCTTGCTATCACTTGGCTTGCAATCTTTACACAATATTCAATAAAACCTTTCCTTAAATACTTTTCTACAATTAGCTTTCCAACATTATTCTGGCTAATTTGACAATCTAGAGCCTGCTCAGCATCAAATCGCACTCCCGCTGTCACGGGACATTCAAAAAGGATGTGAGCAATGCTTTCTTCCACTCCAGGTTCGCAGATGCACGATGGGGTATCCTTACACTTAAAACGGTGCAGGTAACCTGAAAAACCTCCGTGCCCCGTCAGAACCTGGGTGGTTATACCGGCTGGTTTGATTTTTCGAACAATATTATGGGCTTTAATCACATCGGGGAAGAACATTCGTGTCACGGCCGCTGTCTCACCCGACTGATAGCGCCGGTTCCACTCGTCAAGGGACTCCATTCGGATGCACCTCTTGACGTATGAAACCGGGCACTGATCGTAGTCGGGTTTCCTCTTTAGTTTGAGAGCGGCCTCTTTCGCTAGATGGTCAGCGCGTTCATTCCCTGTCAGTCCAGCATGTGCTTTGATCCAGAACAGGGATACTTCCTTATTCTGGAGTCTGCTCTCATAAATATTGTTCCTGCTTTCAACAGCTAAGGGGTGCATGGAGTGGGGATTGACAACTGTCTCGAGGGCAGAGCGTGAGTCGCTTATGATGGCGAAACTCATTTCATCTTATATATTCTTACAGACAATGCGGCACCCACCTTGCCCTCAATCTTGCTGCCGTCGGTGTAAAATTGTACTGCATGGTTTATGTGGGTGTCCACTTCTTGTTGGTCCACCAGACTTACGAAGTTCATATCCATATGTCCAGCAGGATGCGGGGCCAAGTTGTAGGCCGTTTTTCTTTCTACCTCGCCGCCTCCTAGCACTAGCTGGGGTACTCCTCTCTTCGCCTCATACAATGATGCGGCTTCGCGTATGCGAATGTCGAGAGGCAGTAGCCCAGTCAGCGCCAGCGCTGCGTTCAGCGAGACGGTGCGGTAGGCTCCACACAACTTTTGGGCGAAACCCCTTTGGACTGCATTGAGCTGTTTTTGCACTCCGAGTTTATTAGTTGCCGGGGCCCAGGCGCCGGCAGCATAGGAGACAATGGGCTCCACCGTGGCCGTATATATGACACGTACGACCTCCGGATGGAGTCCCCAACTTACTTTGGCGGCTCTTGACAGCTGTTTGTAAATGTTAATAGCCTTCCTACAGATGTTCGAGGAATGGCTATTAAATGTCAATTTATGGTCTATAGTGAGCCCCAATATCTTTATCTCCTTTTCCATGCCAATATCCACCCCTCCCATGGTCAGCCGCGGGACGTCGAATTTAAGTTTCCTCGTTAGCAACATCGCTTTGGTTTTATGCGGAGCAAAGGTTAACTTATTCTCGACGCCCCACGACCGAACCAGCGAGAGGGCCGCATTGGCACGGCTTTCTACCTCCAGCGCCGTGCTCCCGACAAACACCATCACAACATCGTCTGCGAAAGCCTGGCAGTCATAGCCCCTATTTTCTAAATTCTTTAATAACGGGTCAAGGAGAAGGTTCCAGAGAATGGGGCCGCCGATCGACCCCTGCACACACCCTTTTTGGGTGTTTTTGATGTATTCATGTCCAGCGTACCTGACAAGGACTTTCCGGTCCTGCAGGTAGCTGTCCATGATTCGCCTCAGATTTACAGGGCACCCTTCTTCAACCAGTCTGACTTTAATAGCCGGCCACCAAGCGTTGTCGAAGGCCCCCTCTATGTCCAGCGACACCACAGTGACGAGCTTTTTGTCTTCTAGACCGCTTCGTATGCGATGCACTAGATCATAGAGAGCGTCTTCGGTGCTCTTTTGGGGCATAAAGCCGTACTGGCGGGTGCTCATTTTCGGCAATAAGTGCCATTTGAGTCTTCCGACTATCATTTTCTCGAGAACCTTCCCCATGACCGGTAGTAGACCTATTGGTCTGTATGATTTAGGGCTGGTATAATCGTCCTTGCCAGGCTTCCGCAAGACTACGACTGTAGCTTCTTTCCATATGGTTGGAAAGTGGCCCAGTCCGAGACATTTGTTCATCAGAGCCAGGTGGAGTTCTGGATCTTTAGCTACCACCCGGCTACATATATCAGCTGTAAGGCCGTCCCCACCGGGGGCCTTCTTCGGGTTGAAACTTTCCACTGCGGCTTTAAGCTCACCCATCGTAAACGGTGGGTCATGAACTTCATCATGGACACCATCGTTTACGCGGTTCGCCAGTGCTCGCGTATGCCTATGGCTCGGGTTATCGCCAGTTTCAAGATCGTCCGGATAGAAGGTCTCCGCTAGGGTTTTGGCAGAGTCAGCGGGGTCTAAACACACCCCGTCTTTTACAAGTGGCAGGTCTTCTTGCCGTCTTGTCGTTTGCCTAATGACTCTGTATATACCTTCCCACACACCTTCCTTATCCTGTTTTCCACAGAAATCTTTCCAGCTGTCTATTTGTGCCTTTTTTGCCTCAAGCTCGTATTCGTTTTTGGCTTGCAGATACTCGTCGACGACCTTCGCCCTTCGAACGGGTGCCGCACATCGGATCCTACGCTTCCTCGTGGCTACGCAGCGCTTCATCCCCTCGAGTTTTTCGTTCCACCATGGTAAGTTTGGCCTTTGAATATTTTCTTAATGGGTATGGTACCATTACTAGTATGAATTATCTGCTCTATTAAACTCTTTGTAAGTGCGTCGAGTTCTGTTTTATTACTTATTCGGTCTATTTCTGTTTTGTTTAATTGGTTTTCCAGCATTAAATGGGTCAGTTTCTCATGAAACTGCTCCCAATTGGCCTTCTTTGTGTTGTATTTTCTAGTTGTTCTATTGATAAAAATACCTTTCGTTTTCTGCAGATTAATTTTGAAGACTATACCATTGTGGTCCGAACTCGTGAGATCAGGCGCTACCTTCCACCCCTCCACGAGGTTGAGCAGATCCTCCGTACACGCAGTGAGGTCTACGTGGCTGGTTATTCTCCTGCCACCCCTCACTGTGTCGAAGGTCGGAGTATCTCCGTCGTTGAGCACCTGCAAGTTCATTTCTGCAAGAGTTCCGGCCATGTCTTTGCCCCTATGGTCAACAAGTTCACTTCCCCACCAGGTACTTTTAGCGTTGGAGTCACCGCCCATTATAAGTCTTTTTGAGCCTAGCTCATTATATATCTTTTTAGTCTGCTCCAGATACGGTTCTATGGGTTTGTCGGGTTCAAAATAGAAGGAGCACAGGGTGATCTCCCATGCCGGTGTTCGAACATTAACCACCACGATATTGTTGGTGGTTAGAGACGGGAACTGTATAATCTCTAGGTCTTGGTCAAAGACGGCAATAGCCGCTTTGACCGTCCCGTCTCCCGGACTAGTATTTTGGAAGATTCTTACTCCCCTGTAATCCTTCATTCTTCTGATACCCCCCACATACGGTTCCTGGAGCAGCGCTATGGCTATATTTCTGTTAGTGACTTCCAATATGAGCTCGTTTGTGGCGAGCTCTTTGCGCTGTAGATTGGCCTGCACTACCAAATACGATCCTCTGGTAGGTCGGTGTTTGTTCGCCATTATTTTGCCTGGGACGCCCTTAACAATACATTGTCATGGCTCTAGCCAGTGCATCCCATTTGCCCCTTATCGGACAGTCCTGACTGAACGCATTATGCTCAGTCTGGTCCATTCTGGCTTGTGTGCAGTTACAACATTTCGGGTTGTCACCGGCGAGCCACTTGGGGCAGTCCACTTTTTTGTGCGGACCAGTACAGTGGCTACATACCTCGGACTTCTCCTTGCAAACCCGTTTGGTATGGCCATATCCCAGGCAATTTGAGCACTGAACGAGTGGCGATTGATCCGCCACTCGGATCTTTTGGATGTCCACACGGACGGACTCTGCCTCCATCATGCGGGTCCAGATTATTGGAGAGACCCTACAGATTAGATGGTGAATGAGCTTATTTCGGGCTTTCTTTTTGAAAATAATCTCGAAGCGATCGTTTTCTTTTGTGAGGTCTTTAAAAATGTTTTCGTTTTGTTTGCGTAAGGCACAGAGTACTTCCTCATTACTATTGCACACCATTACATCTTTTAAAATAAGTAAAGGATTTTTGTTTTTTATATCTGCTACGCTCAACTCATTTTCCGCCTTGCGCAGTCTATCCTTTACTTTCTGTTTTTCTTTTTCGTTTTTACACCCGACTATAATTTTTCTATCTTTTGCCTTCCTTATCTTTTCTATTTCAACGCCCCCTTCTTTGGCGTTGACGGCTTTCCTAATCCTGTCTATAACCTGTTCCCCCGTTTCTGTTTCGTCCTTGGAGGCGACTATTACTGAGTGTAGTGTGGGCTGCTCGAATGGCCTGCCTCTGCTGTTTCCAGCCACCACACTCGCGTAACTCTTAGTCGCCCCCTCGAGGGTCTTATGATGGTTCTCCAAGGTGTTATTTAGTATTTCCATTCTCTCCATGTTAATCTGGATGAGCCTACAATGCTCTTCCAGCTTCAGGATTAGGGGGTTCTGAGTGGAATCTGTCTGTGGGGTGGGGGGCGATTGCAGAGGAGGTTGTAAAGTTTCCACCTCTGTCCCGCCACCCCGCTCCTTATCGAGACTCTTTCCTTTGTGTTCCTGAGACTCCGACTCCTTCACCAGCTGGTAAAGACGTTCTACCGCTGAGGTGACCCCTTCTTTAATTTCAGTTTTAAGATTTCTAGAGTTGCTGAGATGGAGCTTAGCCTTGTTTAGGCATGCTCTTGCCTCAGCAACTCTAGTGGGGTATACTACTTTCGGAGGAGGGCTGCCCGAAGCCTCCGTGGTAGGTCTACGTACCTCCTTCGGTTTCCGCTTCGGGGGGCCCACCTTCGCGAGCGGCACCTTTTGTGAAGGGTCCTTCGGGGTCACTTGTCTACTCTCGAACCCTTCGATACTACGCCTCACTTTTGAGGTCGTAGTTTTAGCCCCGGACGGTCCTGCCGCCTCGGGCATAGTCGGGGAGATGTTTGTCGCCGTGAATGTATCGTCAGATTTTTTGATGGGAGTGCGAATACCCAACATTGTATTGTCAGAGGGACGTGTCAAAGGTTAAAATTTAAATGTAAATTTAAAAGATTTTAAAATAATCCAATAGGGGATTATAAATTAGAAAATAATTTAAAATAATATAATTAAAGCAGCTTGTGCTATGTCCTAGTTATCAATTAAAATATTCCTATATACAAAATCGTCCAAAAGGATTAATTAAAATCGTAGGCAATAGACCTACGTCAATGTCTTAAAATACCTTAAAGCTAACTTAAAATTAAACTTAACTAAGTCCTTAGAGTATTGAATCGAGCTGTAGGGGCCAAAAGATGGGCGTGGTCCTTCCGGTTCTTCCGAACTCACTCTCGTATTTCTCCGAAAACGGAGAGAGGAGTTACAGCTCGAGGGGTTTTGGAGGGGAGAGGGGTAATAAGGGGTAAAGGGGCAGGGGGGGGGAGTAGTAAGGAAGTTCAAAAAAGGGGGTAAATTGGGGAGGGGGGGCAAAAAGGGGGGGATGAGAAAAAGGGGGGGGAACTCTAAGGACTACGAAGACGTAGAGCAGCAGCCGCACCGCGATGATGATGACGAAGTGACGATGCCTGTGACGTCAGAGTTGTAAAGGTCTCGAATGTTCGAGTGACGTCAGCAGGGTGTGGAAAGTTCCACGTCGTCGACTCCGCCTAGATATGCGATGACTAATGCAAGGGAGTGGCTTGTGGCGTGATAAAATTCGTCGTCGCAACTGCGCAGTAGCTTAAGCGACGACGTCGACAGTATGTAATTTAGTTTTAGCTCTAAAACGGGTAACTAAAAATTCTGAAAGTTGAAGGGCACTCAGCCTAGAGTGGGACCTAGCCGGAGGCACTATAAAAAATATAGGCCCTCGATCTAAATTCCCGGCTAGAGCACCTGGAAAAAGATGTACTTTAAAATGATGGCCACTCCCTTACCTGTGATCCAAAATTCTTGATCTTTGTGCCTCGTTGGTAGGTTCCTCTTGGAGAACACGAATCCGCTTCCAGGAACAGCCGGACGGCTCTGGGTCCTGGTTCTGTTGTCGAGCGATTTTGTGTTCCAAGGTACTAACTTGGCGAGTTTGTCCGGGATAAATCCCAAACTCAGCCAAGATATGGAGGTCACTGAATGGCACAGGATCACAATTTAAAATACTGCTGCTCTCACTTCAATTCTTACGCCGCACGCACTTTTAGTTTTTAAAATTAACAGTTTTATCCCTTTTTTGATGTTTTTCGGGTATCGCCGATCGGATTTTAGAACTGTTTAGTGGCCCACGTTGGGCTAGTGCTTGCACACACTTTAACACTATTTTTAACTCACAAGCACTATAAAAACCCTATTTTCACTTTTAAAACTCGCGGAGCTCACTAAAAACGATCCGATCTCTATGGCGGGCGGCGCGCGACTGGGTTAGGTTAGATTAGGTTAGGTTAGGTTTTTTTTTTTTTTTTATTTTTTTTTTTTATTTAATGACGGGAGCGCTTTGCGCCACCGCTGCTGCCTTTTCCCCTAGCGGAAATTTCTCCTAGGGCCCTTTTCTGTCTTTTAATGTTTAATTTTGTGCCATTTTTCATATTTATTATTGTATTAGAGGAATTTTCATCTAAGTCATTTGGTCACAAAGAATCTGTATACGTCAATCATAATTTATACTATGCCGATATTGTTCGGTTTCAAATACCTAATTCACATTCATCCACTCTTCAATTTTTTTTTGTTCATTATTCATTTAGACATTTATCATCAATACAACACATTTAATGCGTTTACAATTAAATTCATATAATATAAAGTAATACATTTTTTTTTTTTTTTTTTTTTGCACATATCTCCTTCAATAATTGTACCTGTCGATATTTTAAACTTTTTTTTTTTTTTTTTTAATAATATTATGTAAGTGGGATATAAAAGTCCCTTGTCAGTGTTTTTAATAATTTTTTAAATAACTAAGTGTAATTTGTTTGGGGGGATGTATAAGGTCCCCCCAGTCCTGTACTATGAATACTATACTACTACTACTATACTATTACATATTTAAGTAATACTTATACACAAAATAATATACTCTTTTGTTTAAATATATAGAAATATTAATGTATAATATACTATGGAATACATGTATATTCTGGCTAGGGGGTGTAAATGGTCCCCTAGCACATCCACACTTCCTCTTCCCCTATTCCGAACCTACTCCCCTATACCTTCTTCCTCTGTCTCTCTCATTCATCCTTCACCACATTCATCATACCATTTCATTCTTCTCTTTCATTCCAGGTGTAGCTTCCCACGTGATCTCCCGAGCTGGCACTGCGTCCCGTATCCTGCGTCACCTCATGAATTCCTGTTTTACATCTTAGCTGGTTCCCCGGACTACAATGACATGTGAGTATAATGTGTGTTCCTTGTTTGGATTTCCGTGTATATTATGTGTTGTTTTGTCTCCTCCGTGTTTAATGTGAATCCTCGTTATTATTTGTGTGCTGTGTGTTGTGTTAGTGCCTTGTGGAGTTGATTGTCTGCTTAACAATAACCGGGCTAGCTTCTGTCAAGAAGTTCGCCCAGTTTGCTTTGTGTGTGTTTGTGCATGTTATCTGTGTTTTGTTTGTGCCTGTTGTTCTGTGTTGTCTGTTGCCAAACAAGATGTCACTGCAGTCAAACCTAGCCTCGACTGACCAGTTCACCACTCGGTTCGGCAAGTGCCTTGAACGCGCCGTCACATCACCGTGGTCGGCACACCTGGTCCCCCTTTTGCTTTGGCGAACCTCAGCAATACATAACCACAGAGCGAGCCAGAGCGTCCCATTTCTTTCGTACCTCACATTCATTGCTAAAGGCGCTGTGCCCCGTGCTGCTTATCCCCGCCTTACTGCAATTGCAGCAGGTCGGGGCCTCTCGGTTTGCCCACTGTTGGCAGTCGGTCCTCATATGAGGACCTCCACAGTGGGCGCATACCTTACCCTTCTCAGTGCATAGCCTCCTCGTATGCCCATACATAAGACAGCCGGAGCACTGCACCAGTGGGGTCTGGTCTTCGACCCTCACGCGCTGCAAATCTACGTATAATCTTTCTTCTTCCACGCATCTCTTCCACACTCGCGGGGACACTCTGACTACTATGTGGCTCTGTAGGGGGTTCCGTGCACGCTTCCTATACAGTATTTTCAACTTGCCCTCCTCCCCCTGAATGTCCTCAAAGACGGCCTTGTTCTGATTCCGTAAGGCCTTTCCTATATCTTCGTCTTTGTTGTAATTAAATACATCCTTGAGGACAATCAGGGGGTCCCTATTGCTCACATCCTCTACCTTCAGTTCCGGCTTTCCTCTCAGCCGCTCCTTCACCTTTTCTCTCTCTTCCCTACTTCCGCAACCTACCACTACTCTTCTTTCTTTAACCTTCTTCACTTTCTCGACCTTGACCCATCCGTCAGTCGCGTTAACTGAGTCGCGGATTCTTGTGATGATCTCATCACCCGTGTGTTGGTCATCGGATGATGAGACCATCACCGAGTGAAGTGCCCCAGGTCCTCTTGGCCTAGGCACCACTCCACTCGGCGCCACCTGCGCGTATGATATATTTGTGCTATTGGCTCTAGTTTCCTCCATTAATTTATGTATGCTTTGTAATTTATCATTGTTATCATTTAATATTTTTGTATTTTGTTCCAGTTTCTTTAATATATCTCCGTGTTCGGGTGAGATTACTACCTCCTTCTCCTTTTCTTTTGCTATCTCATCCCCTTTTTTACCGCCCGACGTCTCCTTGACGAGGGCGTATAATCGGTCTAATTGGGCGAGGACTTCGTTTTTAATTTCGGTTTTTAGGTTTCTCGCACTACCCAGATGGAGCTTGGCTTTGATAAGGCAATTTTTTGCCTCGGCCAGTTTGGAGACTGGCTTAGGCTTCTCCTGGGTAGTGGTAGTCCTCGCCTCAAACTCTCCGCTGATACGCCGGACGGTACGGGTCTGATCGAGCTGTGGTGATCGCATCATGATGATGGGTGTTTATAAGAATGCAGCTAAGATATAAATTAAACAAATATCAACAATATAAAAAGATTTGATAAAAATGTACAAATAATTTGATCTTATATTTATAGTCAAAATAATATTATAATGTATGTATGTATAGTACCTAGTAATATATAGTCAAGTTAATAATGCGATGAATAAATAATTACGAATTGTCGATAAATAAATATTAATAAGAAATGAATGAATACGAATAAAGTTATAAATAGGGTGTAAATGGCCCGTATTATTAGTTAAAATATCCTAACCCTGGACCCTGGTCCACTTTTGGCAGCTTTATTCTATAAATAGTTGGTATAAAGAGTCAATAAAATAGTATATATGGCTCGGTAGATTTACCTACGTCTAAATATGCAATTCAATTGTGTACCTCTAGTTCCCTAAAAGGTATTTTTGCAGAATTTAGTAATGTTTAATTTTCGTGATCGTGCAAAAGCCGCCTTAGCGATGTAAAACGGGAGGGTGGGAGGTCGGGTTAGGTTAGGTTAGGTTAGGTTAGGTTAGGTTAGGTTAGGTTAGGTTAGGTTAGGTTAGGTTAGGTTAGGTTAGGTTAGGTTAGGTTAGGTTAGGTTAGGTTAGGTTAGGTTAGGTTTTTTTTTTTTTTTTGTATATGTGGTGCCTTTTCCCCTCCTACACCGGTGGTGGAGGGCCTTTTTTTCTCACGTTTTTTAATTTTTACTGTTGTTTTTTTTTTTTTTCCCTTTTCCTTTTTTTTTTTTTTTTTTTTTTTCCATCATATATATTTTGTATACCTTCGGATTTACATTTCATAGATGTGCATCAATAAAAAATACTTCAATTAGGCTTAGCTTATTATTTTTACAAACGACAAAAGACAAGACAAGTATTAGCAAGACCAACATTATGAGACAGAAGTTTTCATATGCCAAATACGATTTTTAATTTAAAAATACCAAAATTTAATTTAATCCTCCATCGTTTTTTTTTTTTTTTTTTTTTTTTTTTTTTATTTAGATTGATTTATTTTATTTTGTTATAGTTACTATAGTTATAATTTTTAAAGATAATTTTACTTCCTCATAATTTACATACTTGGTGGTAACGTACAATGTTTTGGTGCACTTTATTAAAAAACAAGTACGAAATTGCAGTTACGTTCTGTAGCCTTCAATGCAAATATTAGAATATTTATTTTTATAATAATTATTTAATATTGCCTTTCCCTTTCCTTGCTTGCATGCATTTTCGTACTTGTTTTTCTGAGATTTTTAATCTGAGTGTAACGAGGACAGGTTTTTCTAGGGAAGGCCAACTTTTTTGGGGCTGCGTAACTGCCAGGGCATATTATAAATTGCATGGGATAGTTGGGCTGATTCTGCGTTTCTGTGCACATGTTTAGGCTAAAGGGGCATTTGACTGGAATCTCTCTCAGAGAGACTCCAGCCAAATGTTTCAGGCGTTGCAATTTTTCCGCTGGAATCAGCCACTCCGGGCGACATACCATTAAGACACCCTTAGCAGTAGGCTGTGGTCGCTCTGGCTAGCGCGTCCCACTTACGCCTAATCGGGCAATCTTCACTAAAGGCGTCGTGTTCTACCTGCTCCTGCTTGGCCTGCGTGCAGTTACAACACTTCGGTGTTTTGCCTGCAGGCCAATCAGGGCAGTCCGCCTTTTTGTGCGGTCCTGCACAGTGACTGCACCTTTCGGAAGTTTCCGTGCAGAACCGCCTGCTATGGCCATATCCCAAGCACAGGGAACATTGGACGAGTGGGGATTGATCCGCTACTCGTACCCGCTGCAGATCAATCCTTAATGTGCTTTCTCTTAAGACCCTCGCCCAAATCTCAGGGGACACCCTGAGGACCACGTGGTTTGTGTATATATTTCGAGTTTTTCTCCTAAACTTAACTTCGACACGGTTTTGTTCCTCACGCAGGTCCTTAAAGATGTCCCCATTTTGATTTCTCAGCGCGGCAAGGATGTCATCATTTGAGTTGTAAGTCATGACATCCTTGAGGATAAGTAAGGGATCCTTATTTTTAATATCCTGCACGCTGAGGTGTTCCTGTGCTTCCCTTAGTCTGTCCTTCAACTTCTGCCTTTCTTCTTTGCTCCTACATCCGACTATCACCTTCCTGTCCTTTGCCTTCCTAACCTTTTCGATTTCTATACCCCCCTCTCTTGCCTTTACTACATTTCTTACGCGTTCTAGCACTTCTTCTCCTGTCTCCTCTTCATCTTTGGAGGTGACAACGATGGAATGTAGGGTGGTCTTTGCAGAGACTTTCTCAGGCTTACCTGCCGCTACTGCCGCATACGTTCTCATCTCCAAAGACTCCTGATGTTTATTTAGAGCCTTTTGTAGACTCTCTACTCTTTCTGTGGTTGTTTTCAGCAGGGAGGCGTGTTCGTCAATTTTCTTTAATAGCTCAGCTTGCTTCTGGGCAGCCACATTGGTTGTGAGAGGAGGGTGTATAGGGTCCTCCTCTCTCGCCACGGGCCGCTCCTCAGAAGGACCCCTCCCAAGGTTTTCAGCTTCGCACTCCTTGACGAGCTGATATAGCCGGTCTAAAGCGGCAATGACCCCCTCCTTTATTTCTGTCTTCGTGTTCCTCGAGCTGCTGAGGTGGAACTTGGCCTTAGAAAGACAAACTCTTGCCTCAGCAACTCGGTTTGCATACTTTGGTTTCTGCGGCGGGCTCGCAAAGACTGCCGTTTGTGGCTTGCTTCCTAGCGCCTTCGATTTAGTCTTCGCAGAGACCGCCGCAGGAACATCCGTATTTGGTGGAATGCCCTTAGGCGGGGATACTATGCTGTTTGATTCAAACTCCTCTATGCTTTTTCTAACTTTGGAAGGGCCAGCCCTAGTCTTCGAAACTTCGGTCGCTTTTTGAGGGGGGGTTCGGTAAGCAAACATTCTTCAATAAAAAGAAACACTAACAGTAAAACTAATCCGAAAAAATAACCAAGTGAGAATTTTAGTTTGGATTATAATTGCGGCAGCCAACACTACAATTTAGCTATTTATATACAAAACAATCAATACAATATAATAATATTTAAACCAAAAATGAAGCAATAGCTAATAAATAGAACAAAACTCTACCCAACAATATGATGATGGTGTCAGTAAAACTAATATTACAGTGTAAAGTTAAAACTTAAACCTATTATAATACCTGGTCAACAAACCAAGTATTGATGTCGATGTCAAAAAATAAATAAATAATTAAGGTGAAAATAGAAACATATAAAACCGTCAAAAAGTCAAATTTCAACAAATCTGTGATTTATCGTGCACCTCAAGGTCCTTGAACTAAATTATGTATAACGTATTACTGTGGAATTTGAAACAGTGTCAAAACTATCGAATTTAATATTTTATAATTTTTAGAATCAAGTAAAATCTACCTCAACAGTGAGAATCGGGAGGGTGGGAGGGCAAAATTTTAAATTTTGCACTTCCCAACGGCTGAGCCGGACGAGCGAGGTGTCAATCGACGCGGGAGAGCGCCGGGTATACTATTCTGAAGAAAAGTGGGATAGCTCGCCCACTGAGTGGGCAAGTTTTGGGCAAAAGACTGGTTTTTTGAAAGAAATTTGGTAGAAATTTATAAAATTTTGTATGTAACTATTGTCGAATTTTGATATGGAACGATAGGTGAGACCGAGATGCACAATAATCAGCACCCGTAGGTGCAGTGGGTCAATGTCGTACGTGAAATGTTCGATATATAGCGGATTCGAATCAACGCTAACTATTTTCTTATGTTTACAGGTGCTTCCGGGAGCGAAAGCTAGTCCTATGACGTGTCAATAGAAGCGGATAGGCGGACTGATGATGATCAACTAGAAATTTTGGAAAAAAGTTCACTAATGGACCAAAAGGTAAGAAAAAGAGTATGAAAACTATGAAATTTGTTAATTATTTACTTTAAAAACCAAATATATAGCCAAAATTAATAAAATTACTATTGTTTATTGCAGGTGTATATAGGGCCCGCCTATTAGAACACGATTCAAAAAGAAAAAATTTCAAAATCCCACTATAAAACCTCCAAATTTGGATATTTCAAAGAAATTTAATATATTTGTATGGCGTGTTTAGATTCACCACGTTACCTCGGTTCTTATAGAAAAAACAGTCGAATATGGACTTTCAAAATTTTTTGCACTTCCCAACGGCTGAGCCGGACGAGCGAGGTGTCAATCGACGCGGGAGAGCGCCGGGTATACTATTCTGAAGAAAAGTGGGATAGCTCGCCCACTGAGTGGGCAAGTTTTGGGCAAAAGACTGGTTTTTTGAAAGAAATTTGGTAGAAATTTATAAAATTTTGTATGTAACTATTGTCGAATTTTGATATGGAACGATAGGTGAGACCGAGATGCACAATAATCAGCACCCGTAGGTGCAGTGGGTCAATGTCGTACGTGAAATGTTCGATATATAGCGGATTCGAATCAACGCTAACTATTTTCTTATGTTTACAGGTGCTTCCGGGAGCGAAAGCTAGTCCTATGACGTGTCAATAGAAGCGGATAGGCGGACTGATGATGATCAACTAGAAATTTTGGAAAAAAGTTCACTAATGGACCAAAAGGTAAGAAAAAGAGTATGAAAACTATGAAATTTGTTAATTATTTACTTTAAAAACCAAATATATAGCCAAAATTAATAAAATTACTATTGTTTATTGCAGGTGTATATAGGGCCCGCCTATTAGAACACGATTCAAAAAGAAAAAATTTCAAAATCCCACTATAAAACCTCCAAATTTGGATATTTCAAAGAAATTTAATATATTTGTATGGCGTGTTTAGATTCACCACGTTACCTCGGTTCTTATAGAAAAAACAGTCGAATATGGACTTTCAAAATTTTTTGCACTTCCCAACGGCTGAGCCGGACGAGCGAGGTGTCAATCGACGCGGGAGAGCGCCGGGTATACTATTCTGAAGAAAAGTGGGATAGCTCGCCCACTGAGTGGGCAAGTTTTGGGCAAAAGACTGGTTTTTTGAAAGAAATTTGGTAGAAATTTATAAAATTTTGTATGTAACTATTGTCGAATTTTGATATGGAACGATAGGTGAGACCGAGATGCACAATAATCAGCACCCGTAGGTGCAGTGGGTCAATGTCGTACGTGAAATGTTCGATATATAGCGGATTCGAATCAACGCTAACTATTTTCTTATGTTTACAGGTGCTTCCGGGAGCGAAAGCTAGTCCTATGACGTGTCAATAGAAGCGGATAGGCGGACTGATGATGATCAACTAGAAATTTTGGAAAAAAGTTCACTAATGGACCAAAAGGTAAGAAAAAGAGTATGAAAACTATGAAATTTGTTAATTATTTACTTTAAAAACCAAATATATAGCCAAAATTAATAAAATTACTATTGTTTATTGCAGGTGTATATAGGGCCCGCCTATTAGAACACGATTCAAAAAGAAAAAATTTCAAAATCCCACTATAAAACCTCCAAATTTGGATATTTCAAAGAAATTTAATATATTTGTATGGCGTGTTTAGATTCACCACGTTACCTCGGTTCTTATAGAAAAAACAGTCGAATATGGACTTTCAAAATTTTTTGCACTTCCCAACGGCTGAGCCGGACGAGCGAGGTGTCAATCGACGCGGGAGAGCGCCGGGTATACTATTCTGAAGAAAAGTGGGATAGCTCGCCCACTGAGTGGGCAAGTTTTGGGCAAAAGACTGGTTTTTTGAAAGAAATTTGGTAGAAATTTATAAAATTTTGTATGTAACTATTGTCGAATTTTGATATGGAACGATAGGTGAGACCGAGATGCACAATAATCAGCACCCGTAGGTGCAGTGGGTCAATGTCGTACGTGAAATGTTCGATATATAGCGGATTCGAATCAACGCTAACTATTTTCTTATGTTTACAGGTGCTTCCGGGAGCGAAAGCTAGTCCTATGACGTGTCAATAGAAGCGGATAGGCGGACTGATGATGATCAACTAGAAATTTTGGAAAAAAGTTCACTAATGGACCAAAAGGTAAGAAAAAGAGTATGAAAACTATGAAATTTGTTAATTATTTACTTTAAAAACCAAATATATAGCCAAAATTAATAAAATTACTATTGTTTATTGCAGGTGTATATAGGGCCCGCCTATTAGAACACGATTCAAAAAGAAAAAATTTCAAAATCCCACTATAAAACCTCCAAATTTGGATATTTCAAAGAAATTTAATATATTTGTATGGCGTGTTTAGATTCACCACGTTACCTCGGTTCTTATAGAAAAAACAGTCGAATATGGACTTTCAAAATTTTTTGCACTTCCCAACGGCTGAGCCGGACGAGCGAGGTGTCAATCGACGCGGGAGAGCGCCGGGTATACTATTCTGAAGAAAAGTGGGATAGCTCGCCCACTGAGTGGGCAAGTTTTGGGCAAAAGACTGGTTTTTTGAAAGAAATTTGGTAGAAATTTATAAAATTTTGTATGTAACTATTGTCGAATTTTGATATGGAACGATAGGTGAGACCGAGATGCACAATAATCAGCACCCGTAGGTGCAGTGGGTCAATGTCGTACGTGAAATGTTCGATATATAGCGGATTCGAATCAACGCTAACTATTTTCTTATGTTTACAGGTGCTTCCGGGAGCGAAAGCTAGTCCTATGACGTGTCAATAGAAGCGGATAGGCGGACTGATGATGATCAACTAGAAATTTTGGAAAAAAGTTCACTAATGGACCAAAAGGTAAGAAAAAGAGTATGAAAACTATGAAATTTGTTAATTATTTACTTTAAAAACCAAATATATAGCCAAAATTAATAAAATTACTATTGTTTATTGCAGGTGTATATAGGGCCCGCCTATTAGAACACGATTCAAAAAGAAAAAATTTCAAAATCCCACTATAAAACCTCCAAATTTGGATATTTCAAAGAAATTTAATATATTTGTATGGCGTGTTTAGATTCACCACGTTACCTCGGTTCTTATAGAAAAAACAGTCGAATATGGACTTTCAAAATTTTTTGCACTTCCCAACGGCTGAGCCGGACGAGCGAGGTGTCAATCGACGCGGGAGAGCGCCGGGTATACTATTCTGAAGAAAAGTGGGATAGCTCGCCCACTGAGTGGGCAAGTTTTGGGCAAAAGACTGGTTTTTTGAAAGAAATTTGGTAGAAATTTATAAAATTTTGTATGTAACTATTGTCGAATTTTGATATGGAACGATAGGTGAGACCGAGATGCACAATAATCAGCACCCGTAGGTGCAGTGGGTCAATGTCGTCCGTGAAATGTTCGATATATAGCGGATTCGAATCAACGCTAACTATTTTCTTATGTTTACAGGTGCTTCCGGGAGCGAAAGCTAGTCCTATGACGTGTCAATAGAAGCGGATAGGCGGACTGATGATGATCAACTAGAAATTTTGGAAAAAAGTTCACTAATGGACCAAAAGGTAAGAAAAAGAGTATGAAAACTATGAAATTTGTTAATTATTTACTTTAAAAACCAAATATATAGCCAAAATTAATAAAATTACTATTGTTTATTGCAGGTGTATATAGGGCCCGCCTATTAGAACACGATTCAAAAAGAAAAAATTTCAAAATCCCACTATAAAACCTCCAAATTTGGATATTTCAAAGAAATTTAATATTATTAATATTTAATATTTTAATATTTATTAGGTTAGGTTAGGTTAGGTTAGGTTAGGTTAGGTTAGGTTAGGTTAGGTTAGGTTAGGTTAGGTTAGGTTAGGTTAGGTTAGGTTAGGTTAGGTTAGGTTAGGTTAGGTTAGGTTAGGTTAGGTTAGGTTAGGTTAGGTTAGGTTAGGTTAGGTTAGGTTAGGTTAGGTTAGGTTAGGTTAGGTTAGGTTAGGTTAGGTTAGGTTAGGTTAGGTTAGGTTAGGTTAGGTTAGGTTAGGTTAGGTTAGGTTAGGTTAGGTTAGGTTAGGTTAGGTTAGGTTAGGTTTTTTTTTTTTTTTTTTTTTTTTTTTCCAATTGAGTTGATTAAGGCGCTAATGCTGCGTGTACCCATATTTAACTTTACGGCCTGGAGTGCAGACATGGAGTCGCTAAATACGCCCACTCTCGCTACCTTCATCTTCCCCGCCTCTTCTACTGCCCTGGACAGAGCCAGGAGTTCGGCCTGATAGACGGTGCAGTACGACGAGAGAGCAAGCTTGACGGTTTTAGTCTCGACCGCGCCATTCCAGAAGGATAATGCGGCTCCGACTTTGCCGTCAATCTTGCTCCCGTCGGTGAAGATGCGCACATCGTATGATGTGCTAACATCTTCACCTTCCTCGCCATCTATCATTCCGAACCCTAGCTCCGTTAGTGATGCTGGATGGTCTACATCTAGGGCGGAAGCCATCCGCTCGATCTCCCTATCACCCAAGGCTGGGTGGGCAAAACCCCTCCTGGCCTCATACAAGGACGCCACTTCGCGTACCCTGAGGCCAAGAGGTAGCATACCCGCCAGAACGAGCGCCGAGGTCAGGGAGACCGTCCGGTATGCCTTTATTTTCTTTAGAGCGAAACCCCTTTGCAGTGTGGCAAGTCTCTTCTTTACACCTATCTTCTCCGCGGCCAGCGCCCATGCCGGTGCTGCGTACAGAACGGTGGGCTCTATAACTGCCTTATATATAACATCAATCACCTCTGGATTAAGACCCCACCCAACTCTTGCAGCTCTTGCCAATTTCTTATACATGCCAATACCTTTTTTACATACGTTCTCTACGTGTCGGTTAAAGGTGAGCCCCTTGTCGATGGTGAGTCCCAGCACTTTGACTTCATTGGACATATGAATGTCGGTCCCCCCCATGCGCAAACGCGGAGTGTCGAAAACAAGCTTGCGGGTAGTCAGCATCGCACAAGTTTTGTGCGGCGCAAACCGAAGCTTGTTTTGGACCCCCCACTCCAACACACGGGCGAGTACCGCATTCGCACGTTCCTCGATCTCCAGCGCTGTCCTCCCATCGAATACGAGGATCACGTCGTCGGCGAAGGCCTGCACATACAATCTCTCTTTCGCAAGCATCCATAGTAAAGGATCCAGCAAGAGATTCCACAGGATCGGTCCTCCTATGGACCCCTGTACGCATCCCTTGCTGGTTCCTCTCCTCACCTCCTTGCCTGAATACCTGACACTAACCTCTCTTTCATTCAAGTAGCTACTGATGACCCGCCTCAAGCCCACCGGAACGCCGACCTCCGCTAGCCGCACCTTTATGGCCGGCCACCAGGCACTATCGAAGGCCCCCTCTATGTCCAGCGAGACCACAACAGCAAGCCTTTTGGTTTCCCTCATCTTCCTGACGTGGCCCACTAGTGCATATAGGGCGTCTTCGGTGCCCTTCTGAGGCATAAAGCCATACTGGTGCGGGCTTATAGTCGGCAACACGTGGTGCTTGATTCGGGCCATCAGCATCTTCTCGTAAATTTTGCCAAGAACAGGAAGGAGGCCGATGGGGCGATAGGCCTTTGGGACGTTGTATTTCTCCTTTCCCGGCTTCCGCAGTGCCACCACCGTTGCACACTTCCACATTTTGGGGAAGTAAGCAACGGTGAGGCAGCGATTGAGCAGGGCGAGGAAAAACACGACGTCACAATCTATAGCGCGATGACAAATGTCGGCCGTGAATCCATCCACACCGGGGGCCTTCTTGGGGTTGAAAGACCTTACGGCCCTGTTCAACTCCTCCATGATGAAGGGCGGCTCACCTCC
This sequence comes from Helleia helle, assembly GCA_963853865.1. NCBI lineage: Eukaryota > Metazoa > Arthropoda > Insecta > Lepidoptera > Lycaenidae > Helleia > Helleia helle. The sequence continues at coordinate 23,112,321 of OY971424.1, forward strand.
CGGGTTCGTCGGCTCTGAGTCTAATGTCCCAGCGAGCCGCCGCACCCGACGGTGTTCCTCCCCTTCATCACTTTCCAGGTCCCCGGGGTAGAAGGTCTCGGCCAACCATTCCGCAGAGTCGCTGGCATCGAGGATCGTTCCCCCTTTTACAAGGGGGAGGTCTTCCTCTCTGCCAGCGACCCTGCCCATCACCCTATAGATGCCCTCCCATACTCCCTCCCTATCCTGTTTCTGGCAAAATTCTTTCCAGCTATTCACCTTTGCATCCTTCACCGCTTTTTCATACGTCTCTTTCATTTCCAGGTAATGCTTAACTACGCGATCTCTACGGACTGGCGCTGCGTTACGGATCCTGCTTCTCCTTGTGCCCACCTGTCTTTTCATCTCGGCGAGCTCATCAGACCACCATGACATTTTAAGTCTCGCTGTGTGTTTCTTGTTTGGGATTGCGTGTTTACATGCCTGTGTGATCACCTCCGTGTATCTGTCCAACACCTCATCTACTTGTTGTGAGCTGTGTATTGTGTTAACGTTCTGTGGAGTTAATTGTCTGTCCTGCAATAACTGGGTTAGTTTCTCATTGAAACTCCCCCAGTTTGCTTTGCGTGTGTTATAGATGCGTGTAGTGCGTCTTATGTCTGTGCCTGTGGATTTGTGTTGTCTGATCCCAAACAAGATGCCATTGTGGTCAGAACTGGTGAGCCCAACCTCGACTGACCAGTCGACCACTCGGTTCAGCAAGTTCCTGGCGCATGCCGTCACATCAACGTAGCTAGCATACCTGATACCCCCCCTTACTGCTTCGAACGTAGCGGCGCCTCCGTCATTGAGTATTTCCATACCCAAGCCTTCCAGTACGCTCGACAGATCCGCACCCCTCCGGTCCTCAACATAGCCACCCCACCACGGGCTCTTCGCGTTGACGTCGCCTCCCAGAACCACCTTGTCGGTACCCAACCTCCTTCCTATACCGACAAGTTGGTCCAGGTAGGGCCCTATAGGGCGGTCTGGCTCAAAGTATAAGGATACTACATGGATCTCCCAGGCACTGGTTCGCACGCTGACTACGACAATGTTGTCGTTGGACATGTCCGGATGGAATTGGACGTCCAAGTTCTCGTCAAAGACGGCTATTGCCGCCTTGACGGTATCAGCGCGGTCACCAGTGTTCTGGTAGATCCTAACCCCCCGGTAGCTCCTCATACTTTTTGCCCCACCCACGTAGGGCTCCTGAAGCAACGCCACGCTAACCTTACGCTTGGTGGCTTCGAGCAGAAGCTCTGTGGTGGCCAGCTGACTCCTTTGGAGATTGGCCTGTGCAAAGCGGTACTGGAAGTCGCGGTTTTCGCCTAGCACGCCCTTAGCAGTACATGACCATCGTCCTGGCCAGGGCGTCCCACTTCTTTCTTACTACGCATTCACTACTAAATACGTCGTGCTCCACGTTGCCTAACCCCGCTTTCGTGCAGTTACAGCACTGCGGGGCGCTCCCTTGGACCACTGCTGGCAATCGATCCTCTTATGAGGACCGCCGCAGTGGCCACACACTTCTTCCTCCTCTCTGCACCACCTCCTCGTGTGCCCATACCCTAGGCAACGGGAGCACTGCGTAATTGGACTCTGGTCCTCCACTTTCACTCTCTGAAGGTCGACATATAGTCGACCTTCGTCCGTACATTTCTTCCAGACCAGTGGGGACGCCCTGGCCACGACATGGCCCTGTAGGGGGTTCCTTGCTTTCTTACGATACAAAATCTTCAGTCTTACTTCGTCTTCCGGAATGCTTTCAAAGATTGCCTTATTTTGCTTTACTATGGCCTTCTCGATGTCTATGTCGCTATTATAGTTAAATACGTCCTTGAGGACAATTAGGGGGTCTTTGTTTCTTATTTCCTCTACATTCAAATCTGTCCTACTTTTTAATTTCTCTTTTACTTTCTCTCTCTCTTCCTTATTGGCACATCCTAATATAACTTTTCTATTTTTAACTTTTCTTACCCTCTCTACCTTCACCCATCCCTCCTTTGCGTCGATGGCGTCGCGAATTTTGGTGATGACCTCATCACCGGTATTTTGGTCGTCGGTCGATGAGATCATCACCGAGTGTAGGGCACCAGGTCTGTTATGTTTGGGCTCCTCTACCTTCGCGGCCGCCACTGCGTATGTCATTTTATTTAAATCATTTTTATTCTTTTCATCTAAACTCTTTTGTATTTTATCTAGTTTTTCTCCGTTTTGTTGTATTATTATTATCTGTTCGTTTATTTTTCTAAGGAGTTCGTCACTTTGGCCAATTATTGATGGTTCGGATGTTGGTGTTACAATTTCTACTTCCTTTGTGTTTTTTACTTTTTCTACCCTATTCTCTTTATTTTCTTTTGAAATTTCCTTTACTATCTCATATAACCTATCTAGATGCATGCATACATCATTTTTAATTTCCGTTTTAAGGTTTCGAGCACTCCCCAGTTGTTGTTTCGCTTTTTGCATTACTATTTTTGCCTCAATTGTCTTAGATCTTGGATTTGAGTTATCCTGCTGGGGGGTGCTCGTCCTTGCCTCTATCTCCCCGCTAATTCTCCTAACTATATGCGTCTTATCTAGCTGGGTGGGTGATCTAAACATCTTGTGTTTTTATTTGAGGTTAGGTTAGGTTAGGTTAGGTTTTTTTTTTTTTTTTTTTTTTTTTTTTTTGTTGCTGCCGTTTCCCTATCATAGACAGGGCCCTTAATTCTCTTTATGTTTACTTTTGTGATATTTTTTATTTTATTTTTTATTCAGAGGTTAATTCCTCTGTCCTAAAATTAATCGACCTATGTTCATGGTTCATATATATATAATTATTATTATTATTAATTTTTTTTTTCCCTTAATTCATTTTTTCTCTTTTTTTTTTTTTTTTTTTTTTTTTTTTTATTTGTAACATACTATTCTTTGAAACAATATAATGTTGGGGGATGTAAAGTGTCCCCCGGTCATACATTTAAAACTTACTCTAAGTAAAATTATAAATAAATAATGTGCAATAATTGGTTAAAAACTTAAGAATTATATCTAACTACTCAGGGATGTATAGAGTCCCCGTGTCAATAATAAACTTAAACAATTATTTCCTTCAGGGGATGTATAGGGTCCCCTTGTCAATAATAAACTTAAACAAACAAATGATTCCTTCAGGGGATGTATAGGGTCCCCCCGTAACTAGACTACCAAGAACTACCTATTCGCGCCACCATCCATATCTTTTGTTTTATTCCTTTTGTTTGCACTTTTAACCAGCTCGACTCCATATTCTAGCAAGACCTTCCTCCCTTTTTTGTTAAGCATTATTTCGGGGACGTTTACCATCGCCAGTTCGACACCCAATTTTTGCTCCAGTTCGAATCGCTCCTTTGCATGAACCGGGCAGTCGAAGAGAAGATGGGAAACCGTCTCCCTCGTCCCTTGCTGACAGACACATGAGGGATTCTCCTTACACCTGAATCGTTCCAAGTAGTCGGAGAACCCTCCATGCCCCGTCAGCAATTGCGTTATATACTTGTCTAGTTTTATTTTATTTATGACCTTATATGCTGTCTTAGCATTGGGGAGGAACATCTTAGTGCCGCCGCCGGTCTCACTTTTCCCGTACTCCTCGTCCCATACGTCAATCGTTGCGGTTAGGTTAGGTTAGGTTAGGTTAGGTTAGGTTAGGTTAGGTTAGGTTAGGTTAGGTTAGGTTAGGTTAGGTTAGGTTAGGTTAGGTTAGGTTAGGTTAGGTTAGGTTAGGTTAGGTTAGGTTAGGTTAGGTTAGGTTAGGTTAGGTTAGGTTAGGTTAGGTTAGGTTAGGTTAGGTTAGGTTAGGTTAGGTTAGGTTAGGTTAGGTTAGGTTAGGTTAGGTTAGGTTAGGTTAGGTTAGGTTAGGTTAGGTTAGGTTTTTTTTTTTTTTTTTTTTTTTTTTTTTTTTTTTTTTTTTGTCCGGGCGCTTAATTGGCCCGGCCCGCGTGTCGCCTCTGACGTAATCAGAGTTTTATTTTCTTAATAGTTTAATATTTATATCGTACAATAATAAAACATGTTAATTGTAATATATTAAAATAATTATCGTAAATGTAAAAACATTTTTTTTTTTACGAAGTCTCGTTGCTGGACGTTTCATTTGCCAGCTAAAATATCTAACAATGTCAGGTTATTTACATACAGTTCACAACGCAGGCTCTCTAATAACAAACAATATTACTTTAAAACAATAGTAATCTTACAGTCATTCGACTGCAAGCACACTCTTAAAATCAAACTTGCAGTGTTGAGGGTGTTTACTTGCAAAGTAGACACTCAACACTGCCTGTTCCTTGCTATCACTTGGCTTGCAATCTTTACACAATATTCAATAAAACCTTTCCTTAAATACTTTTCTACAATTAGCTTTCCAACATTATTCTGGCTAATTTGACAATCTAGAGCCTGCTCAGCATCAAATCGCACTCTCGCTGTCACGGGACATTCAAAAAGGATGTGAGCAATGCTTTCTTCCACTCCAGGTTCGCAGATGGACGATGGGGTATCCTTACACTTAAAACGGTGCAGGTAACCTGAAAAACCTCCGTGCCCCGTCAGAACCTGGGTGATTATACCGGCTGGTTTGATTTTTCGAACAATATTATGGGCTTTAATCACATCGGGGAAGAACATTCGTGTCACGGCCGCTGTCTCACCCGACTGATAGCGCCGGTTCCACTCGTCAAGGGACTCCATTCGGATGCACCTCTTGACGTATGAAACCGGGCACTGATCGTAGTCGGGTTTCCTCTTTAGTTTGAGAGCGGCCTCTTTCGCTAGATGGTCAGCGCGTTCATTCCCTGTCAGTCCAGCATGTGCTTTGATCCAGAACAGGGATACTTCCTTATTCTGGAGTCTGCTCTCATAAATATTGTTCCTGCTTTCCACAGCTAAGGAGTGCATGGAGTGGGGATTGACAACTGTCTCGAGGGCAGAGCGTGAGTCGCTTATGATGGCGAAACTCATTTCATCCTGCCGTAAAATTAACCGTGTTGCTTGACATATGGCCAGAAGTTCCGCCTGGTAGACTGTGCAGTACGACGGCAGTTTAAGTTTGATGGCTTTAGTTTCGGCCTCATTGCTTCTTACAGACAATGCGGCACCCACCTTGCCCTCAATCTTGCTGCCGTCGGTGTAAAATTGTACTGCATGGTTTATGTGGGTGTCCACTTCTTGTTGGTCCACCAGACTTACGAAGTTCATATCCATATGTCCAGCAGGATGCGGGGCCAAGTTGTAGGCCGTTTTTCTTTCTACCTCACCGCCTCCTAGCACTGGCTGGGGTACTCCTCTCTTCGCCTCATACAATGATGCGGCTTCGCGTATGCGAATGTCGAGAGGCAGTAGCCCAGTCAGCGCCAGCGCTGCGTTCAGCGAGACGGTGCGGTAGGCTCCACACAACTTTTGGGCGAAACCCCTTTGGACTGCATTGAGCTGTTTTTGCACTCCGAGTTTATTAGTTGCCGGGGCCCAGGCGCCGGCAGCATAGGAGACAATGGGCTCCACCGTGGCCGTGTATATGACACGTACGACCTCCGGATGGAGTCCCCAACTTACTTTGGCGGCTCTTGACAGCTGTTTGTAAATGTTAATAGCCTTCCTACAGATGTTCGAGGAATGGCTATTAAATGTCAATTTATGGTCTATAGTGAGCCCCAATATCTTTATCTCCTTTTCCATGCCAATATCCACCCCTCCCATGGTCAGCCGCGGGACGTCGAATTTAAGTTTCCTCGTTAGCAACATCGCTTTGGTTTTATGCGGAGCAAAGGTTAACTTATTCTCGACGCCCCACGACCGAACCAGCGAGAGGGCCGCATTGGCACGGCTTTCTACCTCCAGCGCCGTGCTCCCGACAAACACCATCACAACATCGTCTGCGAAAGCCTGGCAGTCATAGCCCCTATTTTCTAAATTCTTTAATAACGGGTCAAGGAGAAGGTTCCAGAGAATGGGGCCGCCGATCGACCCCTGCACACACCCTTTTTGGGTGTTTTTGATGTATTCATGTCCAGCGTACCTGACACGGACTTTCCGGTCCTGCAGGTAGCTGTCCATGATTCGCCTCAGATTTACAGGGCACCCTTCTTCAACCAGTCTGACTTTAATAGCCGGCCACCAAGCGTTGTCGAAGGCCCCCTCTATGTCCAGCGACACCACAGTGACGAGCTTTTTGTCTTCTAGACCGCTTCGTATGCGATGCACTAGATCATAGAGAGCGTCTTCGGTGCTCTTTTGGGGCATAAAGCCGTACTGGCGGGTGCTCATTTTCGGCAATAAGTGCCATTTGAGTATTCCGACTATCATTTTCTCGAGAACCTTCCCCATGACCGGTAGTAGACCTATTGGTCTGTATGATTTAGGGCTGGTATAATCGTCCTTGCCAGGCTTCCGCAAGACTACGACTGTAGCTTCTTTCCATATGGTTGGAAAGTGGCCCAGTCTGAGACATTTGTTCATCAGAGCCAGGTGGAGTTCTGGATCTTTAGCTACCACCCGGCTACATATATCAGCTGTAAGGCCGTCCCCACCGGGGGCCTTCTTCGGGTTGAAACTTTCCACTGCGGCTTTAAGCTCACCCATCGTAAACGGTGGGTCATGAACTTCATCATGGACACCATCGTTTACGCGGTTCGCCAGTGCTCGCGTATGCCTATGGCTCGGGTTATCGCCAGTTTCAAGATCGTCCGGATAGAAGGTCTCCGCTAGGGTTTTGGCAGAGTCAGCGGGGTCTAAACACACCCCGTCTTTTACAAGTGGCAGGTCTTCTTGCCGTCTTGTCGTTTGCCTAATGACTCTGTATATACCTTCCCATACACCTTCCTTATCCTGTTTTCCACAGAAATCTTTCCAGCTGTCTATTTGTGCCTTTTTTGCCTCAAGCTCGTATTCGTTTTTGGCTTGCAGATACTCGTCGACGACTTTCGCCCTTCGAACGGGTGCCGCACATCGGATCCTACGCTTCCTCGTGGCTACGCAGCGCTTCATCCCCTCGAGTTTTTCGTTCCACCATGGTAAGTTTGGCCTTTGAATATTTTTCTTAATGGGTATGGTACCATTACTAGTATGAATTATCTGCTCTATTAAACTCTTTGTAAGTGCGTCGAGTTCTGTTTTATTACTTATTCGGTCTATTTCTGTTTTGTTTAATTGGTTTTCCAGCATTAAATGGGTCAGTTTCTCATGAAACTGCTCCCAATTGGCCTTCTTTGTGTTGTATTTTCTAGTTGTTCTATTGATTAAAATACCTTTCGTTTTCTGCAGATTAATTTTGAAGACTATACCATTGTGGTCCGAACTCGTGAGATCAGGCGCTACCTTCCACCCCTCCACGAGGTTGAGCAGATCCTCCGTGCACGCAGTGAGGTCTACGTGGCTGGTTATTCTCCTGCCACCCCTCACTGTGTCGAAGGTCGGAGTATCTCCGTCGTTGAGCACCTGCAAGTTCATTTCTGCCAGAGTTCCGGCCATGTCTTTGCCCCTATGGTCAACAAGTTCACTCCCCCACCAGGTACTTTTTGCGTTGGAGTCACCGCCCATTATGAGTGTTTTTGGGCCTAGCTCATTATATATCTTTTTAAGCTGCTCGAGATACCGTTCTATGGGTTGATCGGGTTCAAAGTAGAAGGAACACAGGGTGATCTCCCATGCCGTAGTTCGAACTTTCACCACCACGATGTTATTGGTAGTGAGAGACGGGCACTGTATGATTTCTAAGTCTTGGTCAAAGACGGCAATAGCCGCTTTGACCGTCCCGTCTCCCGGGCTAGTGTTTTGGAAGATTCTCACTCCCCTGTAGTTCTTCATTCTTTTGATACCCCCCACATACGGTTCCTGGAGCAGCGCTATGGCTATATTTTTGTTGGTGATCTCCATTATGAGCTCGTTTGTAGCGAGCTCTTTCCGCTGCAGATTAGCCTGCACTACTAAGTATGATCCTCCGGTGGGTGAGTGTTTGTTTGCCATTGTTTTGCCTGGGACGCCCTTAGCAATATGTTGTCATGGCTCTGGCCAGTGCATCCCATTTACGCCTTATCGGGCAGTCCAGACTGAATGCATTATGCTCAGTCCGGTCCAGCCTGGCCTGTGCACAATTGCAACATTTCGGGATGTCACCTGCGAGCCATTTAGGGCAGTCCGCTTTTTTATGGGGACCGGTACAGTGGCTACATACCTCGGACTTCTCCTTACAAACCCGTTTGGTATGGCCGTATCCCAGGCAATTTGAGCACTGGACGAGCGGCGATTGATCCGCCACTCGGATCTTTTGTATGTCCACACGGACGGACTCTGCCTCTATCATGCGGGTCCAAATTATTGGGGAGACCCTGCAGATTAAATGCTGTATGAGTTTGTTGCGAGCTTTCTTTTTAAAAATGATCTCGAAACGATCATGATCTTTTGTAAGGTCTTTAAATATATCTAAATTTTGTTTCCGTAAGGCACTTTTAACTTCTTCATCACTGTTACAAACCATCACATCCTTTAATATAAGTAATGGATCTTTGTTTTTAACGTCCGCTACGCTCAACTCATTCTCTACCTTGCGCAGCCTATCCTTTACTTTTTGTCTTTCATTTTCATTCCTACACCCGACTATAATTTTTCTATCTTTAGCCTTCCTGATCTTTTCTATTTCAACGCCTCCTTCTTTGGCGTTGACGGCTTTCCTAATCCTATTTAATACTTGATCCCCCGTTTCTGTCTCATCCTTGGAGGTGACTACCACTGAGTGTAGCGTGGGCTGCTCCGATGGCCTGCCTCTGCTGTTTCCAGCCGCCACACTAGCGTACGTTTTTGTCACCCCCTCGAGGGTTTTATGATGGTACTCTAGGGTGTTCTTAAGAGTTTCCATCTTTGCTATATTAGTCTGGATGAGCCGGCAGTGCTCCTCCAGCTTTAGGATTAGGGGGGTTTGAGTGGGATCTGTCTCTGGAGCAGGGGGGGATGGCAGGGGCGGTTGTAAAGGTTCCGCCTCTATCTTTCCACCCCGCTCTTTGTCGAGGCTATTCCTTTTAAGCTGCGACTCTGACTCCTTCACCAGCTGGTAAAGTCTATCGACTGCTGTTGTGACCCCTTCCTTGATCTCTGTTTTGAGGTTCCTAGAGTTGCTGAGATGGAGCTTAGCCTTGTTTAGGCATGCTCTTGCCTCAGCAACCCTAGTGGGGAGGTTAGGTTAGGTTAGGTTAGGTTAGGTTAGGTTAGGTTAGGTTAGGTTAGGTTAGGTTAGGTTAGGTTAGGTTAGGTTAGGTTAGGTTAGGTTAGGTTAGGTTAGGTTAGGTTAGGTTAGGTTAGGTTAGGTTAGGTTAGGTTAGGTTAGGTTAGGGTTAGGTTAGGTTAGGTTAGGTTAGGTTAGGTTAGGTTAGGTTAGGTTAGGTTAGGTTAGGTTAGGTTAGGTTAGGTTAGGTTAGGTTAGGTTAGGTTAGGTTAGGTTAGGTTAGGTTAGGTTAGGTTAGGTTAGGTTAGGTTAGGTTAGGTTAGGTTAGGTTAGGTTAGGTTAGGTTAGGTTAGGTTAGGTTAGGTTAGGTTACGTGAACCACTCCGCCGGGGCTCAGGACCTTTTCCTGCAGTCCATGGCGGAGTGGGGAATTGACGTCGCGATCGTCGCCGAGCCGTACGCGGTGCCTCCCAGCCCAAACTGGGCGGGGGACACCGGCGGTTCGGTCGCGGTCGTGGTGAGGCCTGGAGCCGGCCCCCCCCTTGCTGTGATAGCGAGGGGCCGCGGGTACGTGGCGGCGGTTCGGGGAGAGGTTGCCTTCGTCGGGGTATACTTCTCTCCGAACCGCGATTTGGCGGCCCTGGAACGGTTTCTCGACGTTCTGGGGCCGCTGGTGGGGCAGCTAGCTCCCTTACAGGTGTTCGTGGCCGGGGATCTCAACGCCAAGTCCACGGCTTGGGGCAATCCGGTCACGAACACGAAAGGGAGGGAGGTGGAGGAGTGGGCGCTAGCTGCCGGACTGTCCCTGCTCAATAGAGGGGCAGTCCAGACGTGCGTGCGTTGGTCGGGAGGTTCCGTGGTGGACGTCACTTTCGCCACGCCGGCCATCGCACGCAGAGTGGAGGGGTGGAGGGTGGAGACGGGAGTGGAGACTCTCTCGGACCACCGTTACATAAGGTTCGAGGTGTCTCCGACTCCCGTCCGTCCGGCGTCGTCGTCGTCGACATCCAGGGGGCGAAGCCAGTTTCCGCGTTGGGCGCTCACGAAGCTCGACCGGGAACTGGCAGAGGAGGCGGCTATAGTCTGCCGGTGGAGCCTCCCGCCGCTGTCGGAGCTTGGGGTGGACGAAGCGGCTGACCGACTCTGCGACGCGTTCACCGCGGTCAGCAGAGCGGCCATGCCGCGCGCGAAACGTCCGCCCCCGCGGCGGGCGCTCTACTGGTGGTCGGCTGAATTAGCCGACCTTCGGGCCGCCTGCCAACGGGCAAGGAGGCAATATGCCCGGAGCAGGCGGCGGCGCCCCCAGGATGTCGACCGGGACGACGGCCTGTACAGGGTCTACATTGACAATGTTAAGACCCTAAAACAGGCCATCTGCCGAGCCAAGGAGGAGGCCTGGCTGGAGCTCGTTGAGGGTCTCGAGAGGGACCCCTGGGGCCGACCGTATAAATGGGCGCGGAACAAGCTCCGCGCCCAGTCGGCCCCTATCACCGAGACGCTCCAGCCGGGCCAACTGAGGAGGATTGTCGGGGAACTCTTCCCCGACACACCTGGGGGCTTCACGCCCCCCAGGATGGCTCGGCAGACGTCGGACGAGGAGGGTGTTCCGCCACCCGTCACGGAGGCTGAAATGGAGGCGGTTCTGGCCCGCCTCCAGAGTAAGAAGAGGGCGCCGGGTCCAGACGGGGTGCACGGGAAGGTTCTGGCCCTTTCCCTCGAGCACCTCGGCGACAGCCTTCGGGAGCTGTTCGATCGCTGCCTGCGGTCCGGACAGTTCCCGAGGGCATGGAAGGAGGGTCGGCTCTGCCTGCTTCCTAAGGCAGGGCGACCCCCGGACTCGGCCGCGTCGGTGCGACCGGTGGTGCTGCTGAACGAGGCTGGGAAGGCTCTGGAGAGAGTCGTGGCTTCCCGGCTCGTTCGGCACCTGGAGGAGGGCCCGGGACCGGGACTCTCAGAGTCCCAATTTGGGTTCCGGGCGCGCCGGTCGACCATCGACGCCCTCAAACGCCTGAGGGCGGTGACGGGTGAGGCGGAACGCCGAGGGGAGGTGGTGGTCGCGGTGTCCCTGGACATCGCGAACGCCTTCAACAGCCTCCCGCACAGTGTGATACGGGAGGCACTGAATTACTTTGGTGTGCCTCCCTATCTCAGGAGGCTGTTGGAGGCGTACCTCTCCGACAGGAGGGTAGCCTGCGAGAACCGGTGTGGGTCCGTGGAGTGGTGGCGAGTCGGCTGCGGTGTCCCGCAGGGTTCGGTACTTGGTCCGATCCTGTGGGACATCGGGTACGACTGGGTCCTGCGAGGTCGTCTCCTCCCCGGGATGGGTGTCATCTGTTACGCTGATGACACCTTCGTCTACGCCCGGGGACGAGACTATAAGGAGGCGGCGCGGCTGGCCGAGGTCGGGCTCGACCTCGTGATCGGCCGCATTGAGAGGTTAGGGCTTCGGGTCAGAGTCGACAAGACCGAAGCCCTCCTCTTCCGCGGGACCGGGAGGAAAGGACCCCCACCGGGGGCTGCCCTCCAGATCGGAGGGGTGAGGGTCAGGATGAGCCCTCACATCAAATATCTGGGGCTCATCCTTGACGGTGGATGGACCTTCGGCCCACATTTCGAACAATTGGGTCCGAAGGTCGTGAAGGCGGCGAGTGCGCTGGGCAGACTCCTCCCGAACCTCGGAGGACCCAGCGCCGCCTGCAGGCAGCTATACTCCGGTGTCTGCCGGAGTATGGCGACGTACGGTGCTCCGATTTGGACGGATCGCCTTACCGCGCGGAGTAGGGCCCAGCTGCGCTCGGCGCAGCGGGTAATCGCGGTAAGAGCGGTCCGGGGGTATCGTACGATATCATGGGCTGCAGCTACTGCCCTAGCCGGCGACCCCCCGTGGGAACTCGTGGCGGAAGTTCTCGCCGAGGTATACTCCTATGTCTCGGATAGGAGGTCCCTCGGAGAGGACATGACGCCGGACGGGATCCTACGGGTCCGCCGACTAGGGCAGGAGGCACTAATGCGAAGGTGGGGGGAGGACTTGGCGCGGCAGCCGTATGGCAAAGGCTTAACGGTTGCCCTGCGCCCGGTCCTTGAGCGGTGGATGCGTCGTAAACGCAAACCCCTCACCTTCCGTCTAACACAGGTGCTCACCGGGCATGGGTGCTTCGGTGAGTATCTGTGCAGGACGGCCCAAAGGGAGCCGGTAACTGTGTGTCACGATTGTGGCGCGGCGGTGGACTCGGCCCAGCACACCCTCGAGGTGTGCCCGAGATGGGCGGCGCTGCGTCATGATCTGACATCAGTTATCGGAGGGGACTTGTCTCTGCCGAGTGTCATCCCCGCGATGCTCGGTGACGACGAGTCCTGGACGGCGATGGTCTCCTTCTGCGAGGCAGTAATGTCCCAGAAGGAGGCCGATGAGCGGGTGAGAGAGGAGGCCGCCGACGAGGCCTCCCACCGCGGGCGACGAACGGGGGTGCGTAGGAGGCGCTACCTAATGCGCCTCCAGTAACGCCCCTGTGCTCGTGTCGGGCCCAGGATGGGGTTTTAACCTGGGTCCAGCTAGACACGACGTCGTCGGGGACTGCTAAAAGTATCGAATCAATCGAACAGCCGAGCAGTCCCCCTTTAGAGGAGGAGTCTGGCCTTTTCGCCGGGGCCAGCCTGTCGCCGAGGGTCCTGCGTTGCCTGCATGATCCGGGACTCTCATAAAAGGCGGCTGAGGGCACTTGCAGCGGTTTTAGTGGGTAACGCATCTCCAAGTGCGAACCCCACTCACGGCTAGGTTTAAAACTCACCCCGGTCCTAGTTATGGTTTGGTCTGCAAATTTCCGCTGCATTACCAAAAAAAAAAAAAAAAAAAAAAAAAAAAAGGTTAGGTTAGGTTAGGTTAGGTTAGGTTAGGTTAGGTTAGGTTAGGTTAGGTTAGGTTAGGTTAGGTTAGGTTAGGTTAGGTTAGGTTAGGTTAGGTTAGGTTAGGTTCCCCACCATCTGGATCCGGGCCTTGACGCGGCGGTGGGGCTTAAGCTCGGGGTGCGAACCCCGGGTGAACTAATCGGATCCGAATCGGGCGGCAGTTGGTTCTGTCCACTGTCGGCCAAGCCGCTCCCCGGTACATAGTGCTGGGGGTGGTGGTCGCTATCCCACGTCGGGATGGGGACTACGTGGAAGAAAACCACTCTAAAAAATTACCCTAATATCAAGTTTTGGTGCGCGGCGAGGAGATGAATGGTTGGTGGGTCACCAGCCGTTAGCGCACTCCTAGCCGGGGTACCTGCGGACCCCCCGGTCAGGCATAAATGTACGCCATCCTGGTGCACAGGGCTCTGCCCAGGATGCTTCGTCTCCCTAACCCCCGAAGGTGGAGACACCAGAGGGAAAAGTATTGTTTAAAATTAATTCAACAAAGAAAGAAACTCTCCGAGCGGGTTCCAATCCCGTCACCTCGTGTGCTGCCCCAAGTAATACGGAGGGGGCAAAACAATGCTTCGGCGGTTCGGCTATCCCGGACCGACGCGACCCGGCGATCATACTGGAACGTATTGATGTTGCAAACGAATTGGATCTGTTGACGGCTAGTGAAGGAGAAGGAGGATCGCGAGCGGCAACGCCCGCGTCCACAGAAAATGTGAGTAGGTTTTTCCGAAAGCAACCCGGAAGAGGAGAATCGGCAGACGAGAGCGGCAGCGAGACCGCAGTCTCTCTGTCACAAAAAGATGTCAAGGAGGTGAAACAGAGACGTCTACGCAAAAGGCGCGGAAGTGATGTAGACGACGACTCGGAGATGGAACAGGGCGCGGCCACCCCAAAATGCACCAAACGCGGTAGAGGCAGGCCGCCCACTACTGGACAATATGTCGGTCTTGCTCAGGCCATCAGGGAGAAGAACGCCGCAGAGCGCGAGGCCCTGGCGATCGAAGCGGACCGTGAAATACTGGACGTGACGAAGAGACTCTTGCCGACGCGATCACAGCTGCTGTCGGAGAACTCTAGTACCTCGGACGTTACCATGGTAGATGATGAGATCACGGCGGCTAAATTAGGTTCGACTATTTCCGCAAGCCTGGAGGTCATTACGAAGGTGGCCAAAAAGTCAAAGAACCTAAGCGGGCCGTATGTCAAAGCGCTTAAGGAGGCTACTAGCGCCATTCAGGAAGCATGCGCGGCCCTGCTTAACCGCTCAGTTTCGGAGGAAACGAGGGCACTGGAGGCGGCGAATGCACGCCTCTCCAAAGAGCTAGCAGAATTAAAGATGGAGTTTTCTGCAGTAAAGCTCACCGACGCCCGACCTCGTGTCGCCCCTGCGACTTCGAACAAGAGTGTCGAAGAGATGCTGCAGCAAGCTGTTAGAGAGGCGGTCTCGCTTTCAAGCGCCAGACTGGACGCGCGACTAGAGGGCCTCGAGGCACGGCTTCTACCGGAGCCCCGCCTGCGACCTCCCCTCGCAGCAGATAAGAGAGGTGCGGCCCAAGACATACCAACGTCTGTGTCCAAGGCCAAGAAGAAGACCCCCGAACTGGAGCCCGCGGTGTCAACATTGGCACCCCCGGCAAATCCCGGCCCGGCTCTGAAAGAGAAGAAAAAGAAGACGAAGAAGTCTGCCGCCGCGGTTGAAGCAGCGGCCGCAAGGCGCGAGGCTGTGGATACACCAGCGGCAGCGCCGAATCCCTCTCCCAAACAGACATGGGCAGAGGTGACCCGGAAGAAGGGGAAGCCACAAAAGAAAAAAGCGCCCGAAAGAAAAAAGAAGGCCGAGAGCGGGAAACTCCGTGCCCCTAAAACTGCAGCCGTAGTTATCACGCTGCAGCCGGGTGCA
This sequence comes from Helleia helle, assembly GCA_963853865.1. Taxonomy (NCBI): domain Eukaryota; kingdom Metazoa; phylum Arthropoda; class Insecta; order Lepidoptera; family Lycaenidae; genus Helleia; species Helleia helle. The sequence goes on from OY971424.1 coordinate 23,127,323, forward strand.
GAAGAACGGGGCGTTTCTTACAAAGACGTTCTGGAGAAGGCGAAACAGAGGCTCGACCTCTCTGAGCTGCAGATCCCGGCCGTCAAATTCAAGCTGGCAGTCACCGGCGCTCGAATGTTGGAGGTCTCGGGGGATGCCTGCAAGGAGAAGGCGGATGCTCTCGCCGAGAAACTAAGGGAGATTATGGGGGAGAAAGACGTCCGTATCGCCAGACCCCAGAAGTGCGCCGAACTCCGCATCACCGGATTGGATGACTCTGCCACTGCCGCAGAAATCGCCGAGGCAATAGCTAGATCGGGTGGCTGCACAGCCGGTGATATTAAGGTCGGTGAAATCCGCCTAGATCGGAGTGGCCGCGGCTCGGCTTGGCTTAAATGCCCGGTCGAAGCCGCGAAGAAAGTGACGACACCGAACACCAAGGTGTACGTCGGGTGGACCGTGGTGCGCGTAACACTGCTATCCGCGCGCCCCATGCGGTGCTACCGCTGTCACCAGACCGGACACACGCGAGCTACGTGCACCTGCGATGACGACCGCAGTGGACTCTGTTTCCGCTGCGGCCAACCAGGCCACACAAATGTGCAGTGCCAAAACGCGCCTCATTGCGCGCTGTGCGCAGCAAGTGACAAACCTGCAGACCACAGTGTGGGCAGCAAGACCTGCGGGAAGCCTGCACCCAAGAAGAAGGGCAGCTCCAATAAGAGCGCAGCACCCCAGACAGCAGCCACAACATCTAAGGTGGCTTCTAGGGATGGAGCGGAACAGATGGACGCCCAATAACGGACGCCCTACGCCTCATGCAGGGAAACTTGAACCACTGCGCCCAGGCACAAGATCTCCTGGTTCAGACGATAGCGCAGTGGTCAATCGACGTCGGCATAGTGGCAGAGCCATATCGCATCCCAGCCAGAAGCGACTGGGTCGGAGACGTAAATGCGTCAGTCGCGTTGGTCTTCGGCCCCAAAATCGCCCTTCCATCATACGGAAACACGACTAGGGGCCACGGATTCGTCGTCGTGAAAATAGGGGCCCTCACCGTGGTGGGGGTGTACTTCTCCCCTAACCGACCCCTGGTCGATTTCGAGGCGTTCCTGCAGCGGCTGACTGCCTTCATCAGCGCATCGTCAGTCCCTGTAATTGTCGCCGGAGACTTCAACGCGAAGTCAACACTCTGGGGATCTCCCGCGACGGACGCAAGAGGCCGAGTGATGGCGGACTGGTTAGCATCCACAGGACTCGTTCTGGCCAATCGAGGTGTCGTCAACACCTGTGTGCGGCAACAAGGTGAGTCGATAGTGGACCTGACTCTAGTCAGCCCATCTGTCACTCGTCGAGTCACAAGCTGGCGGGTTCTGGAGAGTACCGAAACCCTCTCTGATCATCGATACATACGATTCGACGTCTCAGCTCACACGTCGGATCTCGGTCGCCCAACTACACCTGGTGGCGGCCCAAGGTGGTCCCTTAAGAGGATGGATAAGGAATTATTGCAGGAGGCAGCAATCGTCGCATCCTGGGCTCCACTTCCCGCAGAAGGTGGGGTGGAAGAGTGCGCACAGTGGCTAAACGAGGCGATGCGTAACATCTGCGACGCCTCGATGCCACGTGCGGGACCATTCAAGCCTCGGCGCCAAACCTATTGGTGGCGTCCTGAAATCAGGCAGCTTAGGCAAAACTGTGTAGCAGCCCGCCGTCGCTACACAAGGTACCGTAGAAGGCGCAACAGGGACCAAGCTGAAGAGGACACCATCTACGATAGCTATCGCACGGCACGCCGCGCCCTACGTGACGGAATCCTGAAGGCTAAGACGGAAGCCTGGGAGGAGTGGCTGGAAACCCTAGAGCAAGATCCGTGGGGCAGGCCGTACAAGTGGGTGAGGCAAAAGCTTCGCCCAGCCGCCCCTCCGCTTACCCAGAATCTACAACCAGAGCTTCGCAATACCGTTGTTTCGGCCTTGTTTCCATCCAGGGCCGCGTGGTCACCGACCACGATACAGAGCGAAGTCCTCAGCTCCGATGAAGAAGACATACCACCGATCACGTCCTCGGAACTGGCTGCAGCAGTTCACAGAATGGGCCTGAAGAACACGGCCCCCGGCCTCGACGGCGTACCGGGACGTGCCTGGGTTCTGGCGATGGAACACATGGAACCGCCCGTGCTCACCACTTTGACCAACTGTTTGGTCCAGGGCCGAGTACCACGCAGCTGGAAATCCGGGAAGCTGGTACTGCTGAAAAAGAAGGGGCGGCCAGAAAATCAACCGTCGGCGTATCGTCCTATTGTGTTGCTCGACGAGGTCTGCAAGATACTGGAGCGGATCATCGTAGCGCGTCTCACTCATCATCTCGAGCGCGTCGGACCAAACCTGAGTGAAAACCAGTACGGATTTCGTTCAGGCCGAGCAACCATAGGCGCGATACAACGCCTGCGGTCGATCGCGGAGGAAGAGGTGTACCGGGGTGGTGTAGTTTTGGCCGTGTCTTTGGATATTTCCAACGCCTTTAACTCGTTGCCCTGGGAAACAATTAAAGAAGGACTGAGACACCATTGCGTGCCGAGGTATCTACGCAACGTCATCGGCGACTACCTCTTGGCACGATCGGTGCAATTCCCGACGCAGGAAGGCTGGGAAGTAAAGGAAGTGGTTTGCGGCGTTCCGCAGGGGTCGGCTCTCGGGCCGCTCTTGTGGAACATTGGATTTGACCCAGTGCTTCGCGGCGCTAACCTTCCCGGCGTAGAGGTTATTTCCTATGCAGACGATACCCTTGTCGTCAGCCGTGGCAAGACCTATCGTGACGTCGCTATACTCGCGACGGCGGCAGTTGCGCAAGTGGTTCGCCGGATACGGTCGTTAGGCCTCACTGTGGCCCTGGATAAGTCGGAGGCTCTGTGTCTGCACGGGCCTAGGAATCCACCGCCACCAGATCTGTCAGTGGTAATCAGCGGGATTAGGATAAATGTCACACCATCTATGACATACCTAGGCCTTGTTCTGGATGGAAGGTGGACATTCAAAGAACACTTTCGGTGTCTTTCTGAGAAGGTGACGAAGGCAGCTGGAGCGTTGGCGTCGCTCCTCCCAAACCTGGGGGGCCCAAGTCTTGCCTGTCGTCGCCTATACATGGGAGTAATCCGCTCCATGGCGATGTACGGAGCGCCAATATGGGCCGAACATCTGTTGCCCGGGAACAGGCTGGTGCTCGGAAGACTCCAGAGAATGATGGCGATACGGGCAGTGCGCGGGTACCGCACCATCTCTAAAGAGGCAGCCTGCGTGCTAGCGAGCAGTGTCCCCTGGGACCTAGATGCTCAATCCCTCGCTGATGTGTACTGGCGGTGCGCATCGGTTCGCGCAGAGGGCAGCAACCCTCTACCGGAAGTCGTACGTCAGTGGAGGGACTCGGCAAGAGAGAGGGCCATAGAGCTGTGGGCGGAACGGCTGGAAGAGCCTCAAGTCAGTGTGAGGTTGCTGACGGCCATCCGACCAGTTCTAAAGGAGTGGGTGAACAGGAAGAGCGGCGCGCTCTCCTTCCGCCTCACACAGGTGCTGACAGGGCACGGCTGCTTTGGGCTGTACCTGTGTGAGATCGCGGGACGAGAAGACACCACGCGCTGCCACCATTGTGACGTGGACAGGGACACGGCCGAGCACACCATAACGGCCTGCCCCTCCTGGACAGGACAACGTGCGGCCCTAACGGCCGCCATTGGATATGACCTATCATTGCCAGCAATAATCTGTGCCATGCTGAGCAGTGAAGAATCTTGGAACGCAGTGGAGACCTTTGCTCAGGAGGTCATATCCACCAAAGAAGAGGCCGAGCGTCGGAGAGAGATGGAGGCGCTCGACCCCAGAAGAAGGCCGAGACGAAGACGTCGTGCGGTCAACCACGACGACCGCAACGTCCCGCCTTAGCAGGGGATCTCGGGGTGGTGGTGTGGGGACGCCGTCGCCCGTTGACTCGAGTCCCCGAGCGGACCGTGCTGCGCAACGTACTCCTGCGCATCGCGGCATCACAGAAGAGGAACGGTCCATGCAAGCCCCATAGGGCCTCTGCAGGACGTTGGAGGCACCTAAAAGCCCTCCTATAGAAGGGTCTGTACTACCAGCAGACGGCCGTCAGAAGAGTCGCGGTGTAAGCTCACGCATTCCCGTGGCACAATAAGATGACGGAGAGACGGAGTACCGCCGGGTTTTAGTGGGTAGAGCTGCGCCCACCTTACCATCTTTAATCTTTTCGGGCGCAGCGAGTCCCACATACCCACTTGGGGAGTCCCCACTCCCCAGGGGGATGCCTAATGCATTTCCCGGCGAAAAAAAAAAAGGTTAGGTTAGGTTAGGTTAGGTTAGGTTAGGTTAGGTTAGGTTAGGTTAGGTTAGGTTAGGTTAGGTTAGGTTTTTTTTTTTTTTTTTTTTTTTTTTTTTTTTTGGTGCCTTTTCCCCTCCTACACCGGTGGTGGAGGGCCTTTTTTTCTCACGTTTTTTAATTTTAGACTGTTTTTTTTTTTTTTTCCATCATATATATTTTGTATACCTTCGGATTTACATTTCATAGATGTGCATTAATAAAAAATACTTCAATTAGGCTTAGCTTATTATTTTTACAAACGACAAAAGACAAGACAAGTATTAGCAAGACCAACATTATGAGACAGAAGTTTTCATATGCCAAATACGATTTTTAATTTCAAAATACCAAAATTTAATTTAATCCTCCATCGATTTTTTTTTTTTTTTTTTTTATATTTAGATTGATTTATTTTATTTTGTTATAGTTACTATAGTTATAATTTTTAAAGATAATTTTACTTCCTCATAATTTACATACTTGGTGGTAACGTACAATGTTTTGGTGCACTTTATTAAAAAACAAGTACGAAATTGCAGTTACGTTCTGTAGCCTTCAATGCAAATATTAGAATATTTATTTTTATAATAATTATTTAATATTGCCTTTCCCTTTCCTTGCTTGCATGCATTTTCGTACTTGTTTTTCTGAGATTTTTAGTCTGAGTGTAACGAGGACAGGTTTTTCTAGGGAAGGCCAACTTTTTTGGGGCTGCGTAACTGCCAGGGCATATTATAAATTGCATGGGATAGTTGGGCTGATTCTGCGTTTCTGTGCACATGTTTAGGCTAAAGGGGCATTTGACTGGAATCTCTCTCAGAGAGACTCCAGCCAAATGTTTCAGGCGTTGCAATTTTTCCGCTGGAATCAGCCACTCCGGGCGACATACCATTAAGACACCCTTAGCAGTAGGCTGTGGTCGCTCTGGCTAGCGCGTCCCACTTACGCCTAATCGGGCAATCTTCACTAAAGGCGTCGTGTTCTACCTGCTCCTGCTTGGCCTGCGTGCAGTTACAACACTTCGGTGTTTTGCCTGCAGGCCAATCAGGGCAGTCCGCCTTTTTGTGCGGTCCTGCACAGTGACTGCACCTTTCGGAAGTTTCCGTGCAGAACCGCCTGCTATGGCCATATCCCAAGCACAGGGAACATTGGACGAGTGGGGATTGATCCGCTACTCGTACCCGCTGCAGATCAATCCTTAATGTGCTTTCTCTTAAGACCCTCGCCCAAATCTCAGGGGACACCCTGAGGACCACGTGGTTTGTGTATATATTTCGAGTTTTTCTCCTAAACTTAACTTCGACACGGTTTTGTTCCTCACGCAGGTCCTTAAAGATGTCCCCATTTTGATTTCTCAGCGCGGCAAGGATGTCATCATTTGAGTTGTAAGTCATGACATCCTTGAGGATAAGTAAGGGATCCTTATTTTTAATATCCTGCACGCTGAGGTGTTCCTGTGCTTCCCTTAGTCTGTCCTTCAACTTCTGCCTTTCTTCTTTGCTCCTACATCCGACTATCACCTTCCTGTCCTTTGCCTTCCTAACCTTTTCGATTTCTATACCCCCCTCTCTTGCCTTTACTACATTTCTTACGCGTTATAGCACTTCTTCTCCTGTCTCCTCTTCATCTTTGGAGGTGACAACGATGGAATGTAGGGTGGTCTTTGCAGAGACTTTCTCAGGCTTACCTGCCGCTACTGCCGCATACGTTCTCATCTCCAAAGACTCCTGATGTTTATTTAGAGCCTTTTGTAGACTCTCTACTCTTTCTGTGGTTGTTTTCAGCAGGGAGGCGTGTTCGTCAATTTTTTTTTAATAGCTCAGCTTGCTTCTGGGCAGCCACATTGGTTGTGAGAGGAGGGTGTATAGGGTCCTCCTCTCTCGCCACGGGCCGCTCCTCAGAAGGACCCCTCCCAAGGTTTTCAGCTTCGCACTCCTTGACGAGCTGATATAGCCGGTCTAAAGCGGCAATGACCCCCTCCTTTATTTCTGTCTTCGTGTTCCTCGAGCTGCTGAGGTGGAACTTGGCCTTAGAAAGACAAACTCTTGCCTCAGCAACTCGGTTTGCATACTTTGGTTTCTGCGGCGGGCTCGCAAAGACTGCCGTTTGTGGCTTGCTTCCTAGCGCCTTCGATTTAGTCTTCGCAGAGACCGCCGCAGGAACATCCGTATTTGGTGGAATGCCCTTAGGCGGGGATACTATGCTGTTTGATTCAAACTCCTCTATGCTTTTTCTAACTTTGGAAGGGCCAGCCCTAGTCTTCGAAACTTCGGTCGCTTTTTGAGGGGGGGTTCGGTAAGCAAACATTCTTCAATAAAAAGAAACACTAACAGTAAAACTAATCCGAAAAAATAACCAAGTGAGAATTTTAGTTTGGATTATAATTGCGGCAGCCAACACTACAATTTAGCTATTTATATACAAAACAATCAATACAATATAATAATATTTAAACCAAAAATGAAGCAATAGCTAATAAATAGAACAAAACTCTACCCAACAATATGATGATGGTGTCAGTAAAACTAATATTACAGTGTAAAGTTAAAACTTAAACCTATTATAATACCTGGTCAACAAACCAAGTATTGATGTCGATGTCAAAAAATAAATAAATAATTAAGGTGAAAATAGAAACATATAAAACCGTCAAAAAGTCAAATTTCAATAAATCTGTGATTTATCGTGCACCTCAAGGTCCTTGAACTAAATTATGTATAACGTATTACTGTGGAATTTGAAAAAGTGTCAAAACTATCGAATTTAATATGTTATAATTTTTAGAATCAAGCAAAATCTACCTCAACAGTGAGAATCGGGAGGGTGGGAGGGCAAAATTTTGCACTTTCGGGAGGGTGGGAGGGCAAAATTTTGCACTTCCCAACGGCTGAGCCGGACGAGCGAGGTGTCAATCGACGCGGGAGAGCGCCGGGTATACTATTCTGAAGAAAAGTGGGATAGCTCGCCCACTGAGTGGGCAAGTTTTGGGCAAAAGACTGGTTTTTTGAAAGAAATTTGGTAGAAATTTATAAAATTTTGTATGTAACTATTGTCGAATTTTGATATGGAACGATAGGTGAGACCGAGATGCACAATAATCAGCACCCGTAGGTGCAGTGGGTCAATGTCGTACGTGAAATGTTCGATATATAGCGGATTCGAATCAACGCTAACTATTTTCTTATGTTTACAGGTGCTTCCGGGAGCGAAAGCTAGTCCTATGACGTGTCAATAGAAGCGGATAGGCGGACTGATGATGATCAACTAGAAATTTTGGAAAAATGTTCACTAATGGACCAAAAGGTAAGAAAAAGAGTATGAAAACTATGAAATTTGTTAATTATTTACTTTAAAAACCAAATATATAGCCAAAATTAATAAAATTACTATTGTTTATTGCAGGTGTATATAGGGCCCGCCTATTAGAACACGATTCAAAAAGAAAAAATTTCAAAATCCCACTATAAAACCTCCAAATTTGGATATTTCAAAGAAATTTAATATATTTGTATGGCGTGTTTAGATTCACCACGTTACCTCGGTTCTTATAGAAAAAACAGTCGAATATGGACTTTCAAAATTTTTTGCACTTCCCAACGGCTGAGCCGGACGAGCGAGGTGTCAATCGACGCGGGAGAGCGCCGGGTATACTATTCTGAAGAAAAGTGGGATAGCTCGCCCACTGAGTGGGCAAGTTTTGGGCAAAAGACTGGTTTTTTGAAAGAAATTTGGTAGAAATTTATAAAATTTTGTATGTAACTATTGTCGAATTTTGATATGGAACGATAGGTGAGACCGAGATGCACAATAATCAGCACCCGTAGGTGCAGTGGGTCAATGTCGTACGTGAAATGTTCGATATATAGCGGATTCGAATCAACGCTAACTATTTTCTTATGTTTACAGGTGCTTCCGGGAGCGAAAGCTAGTCCTATGACGTGTCAATAGAAGCGGATAGGCGGACTGATGATGATCAACTAGAAATTTTGGAAAAAAGTTCACTAATGGACCAAAAGGTAAGAAAAAGAGTATGAAAACTATGAAATTTGTTAATTATTTACTTTAAAAACCAAATATATAGCCAAAATTAATAAAATTACTATTGTTTATTGCAGGTGTATATAGGGCCCGCCTATTAGAACACGATTCAAAAAGAAAAAATTTCAAAATCCCACTATAAAACCTCCAAATTTGGATATTTCAAAGAAATTTAATATATTTGTATGGCGTGTTTAGATTCACCACGTTACCTCGGTTCTTATAGAAAAAACAGTCGAATATGGACTTTCAAAATTTTTTGCACTTCCCAACGGCTGAGCCGGACGAGCGAGGTGTCAATCGACGCGGGAGAGCGCCGGGTATACTATTCTGAAGAAAAGTGGGATAGCTCGCCCACTGAGTGGGCAAGTTTTGGGCAAAAGACTGGTTTTTTGAAAGAAATTTGGTAGAAATTTATAAAATTTTGTATGTAACTATTGTCGAATTTTGATATGGAACGATAGGTGAGACCGAGATGCACAATAATCAGCACCCGTAGGTGCAGTGGGTCAATGTCGTACGTGAAATGTTCGATATATAGCGGATTCGAATCAACGCTAACTATTTTCTTATGTTTACAGGTGCTTCCGGGAGCGAAAGCTAGTCCTATGACGTGTCAATAGAAGCGGATAGGCGGACTGATGATGATCAACTAGAAATTTTGGAAAAAAGTTCACTAATGGACCAAAAGGTAAGAAAAAGAGTATGAAAACTATGAAATTTGTTAATTATTTACTTTAAAAACCAAATATATAGCCAAAATTAATAAAATTACTATTGTTTATTGCAGGTGTATATAGGGCCCGCCTATTAGAACACGATTCAAAAAGAAAAAATTTCAAAATCCCACTATAAAACCTCCAAATTTGGATATTTCAAAGAAATTTAATATATTTGTATGGCGTGTTTAGATTCACCACGTTACCTCGGTTCTTATAGAAAAAACAGTCGAATATGGACTTTCAAAATTTTTTGCACTTCCCAACGGCTGAGCCGGACGAGCGAGGTGTCAATCGACGCGGGAGAGCGCCGGGTATACTATTCTGAAGAAAAGTGGGATAGCTCGCCCACTGAGTGGGCAAGTTTTGGGCAAAAGACTGGTTTTTTGAAAGAAATTTGGTAGAAATTTATAAAATTTTGTATGTAACTATTGTCGAATTTTGATATGGAACGATAGGTGAGACCGAGATGCACAATAATCAGCACCCGTAGGTGCAGTGGGTCAATGTCGTACGTGAAATGTTCGATATATAGCGGATTCGAATCAACGCTAACTATTTTCTTATGTTTACAGGTGCTTCCGGGAGCGAAAGCTAGTCCTATGACGTGTCAATAGAAGCGGATAGGCGGACTGATGATGATCAACTAGAAATTTTGGAAAAAAGTTCACTAATGGACCAAAAGGTAAGAAAAAGAGTATGAAAACTATGAAATTTGTTAATTATTTACTTTAAAAACCAAATATATAGCCAAAATTAATAAAATTACTATTGTTTATTGCAGGTGTATATAGGGCCCGCCTATTAGAACACGATTCAAAAAGAAAAAATTTCAAAATCCCACTATAAAACCTCCAAATTTGGATATTTCAAAGAAATTTAATATGGTTAGGTTAGGTTAGGTTAGGTTAGGTTAGGTTAGGTTAGGTTAGGTTAGGTTAGGTTAGGTTAGGTTAGGTTAGGTTAGGTTAGGTTAGGTTAGGTTAGGTTAGGTTAGGTTAGGTTAGGTTAGGTTAGGTTAGGTTAGGTTAGGTTAGGTTAGGTTAGGTTAGGTTAGGTTAGGTTAGGTTAGGTTAGGTTAGGTTAGGTTAGGTTAGGTTAGGTTAGGTTAGGTTAGGTTAGGTTAGGTTAGGTTAGGTTAGGTTAGGTTAGGTTAGGTTAGGTTAGGTTAGGTTAGGTTAGGTTAGGTTAGGTTAGGTTAGGTTAGGTTAGGTTAGGTTAGGTTAGGTTAGGTTAGGTTAGGTTAGGTTAGGTTAGGTTAGGTTAGGTTAGGTTAGGTTAGGTTTTTTTTTTTTTTTTTTTTTTTTTATATATTGCCGCCTTTTCCCCTCCTACACCGGTGGTGGAGGGCCTTTTTTTCTCACGTTATTAATTTTAATCTATATGATAATTTTATTTATTTTTTATTGCAATATAATATTATTATATCCATGTTCATATTATTTCAATATATGTTAATAATGTTTACATTGTAATTGACTATTTACTTGTAGTATATTTAATTTTTTTATTCTCTATTTATTTATTTTCCATCTTCTAATATATTGTTTTATTTTATCTTTATGTTACTTACTACTACCTGTTTGGTGAGTTTGCAGAATAAGTTGTCCTTGTTTTAGTTTCTGTTTTATTTCTTTCTTACATAGAATATCTATATTTACTTTATCTTTAATTTTTATTACTATTAAATTATTTCTCTTATTTTAAATGATTATAATGTTTATATTTATATTAAGGTTAGGTTATAAATAATATGAAAATAATTAACTCTTATTTATTACTATTAAATTATTAAGAGTCTAAGGTTTTTATTTTAAATGTTCTTTCTATATATTTGTTGTTACGTTTTATGGAATTGGGTATCAAACTCCAAGTCCATTCTTTGTCCACCTGTGCTGATGTTGCAATAATTTATTCCACAATAAATATTTAACATCGCCTTTTCCTATCTTTCTTTTCTTAGAATTTGGTGCCCAACTCCGATTGAATTTCTATGTAAGAAAAAATGTTTAGGGTTACAATGCGCCTGACACACACAGACTCCACACGTGTTCCCTAATAGCACGACTTGACACTGCACAGCTGAAATTTGATTTGAGATTATCTGACCAAGATTTCGCTTATGGAAATCCCGATCAGATGTCCCAAATTGCCGTGTGTCTTTGTTTTCAGGTTTGCGCCAAGAACACCCTCAGCTATACGCTGTCGTGGACCGCGCCAGCGCATCCCACTTTCGTCGTTCTGGACATTTGTCGCTAAAAGCATCGTGGGCCGTTTGCTCCTGATTTGCTTTTACGCAATTACAACATTTAGGGGCTCCCCCTCTGGCCGCTCAGGGCAATCCGCTTTCTTGTGCGGTCCTGCACAGTGACTGCACATTTCGATGCTCTCCGTGCAGAACCGCTTGCTGTGCCCGTAACCGAGACACATAGAGCACTGCACTAGTGGGGATTGATCCGCAACTCTAACCCGTTGTAAATCAATCCTCACTCTGCCTTCCTTTGTGGCTCTGGTCCATATAATTGGGGACACTTTGAGCACTATGTGATGAGCTAAGGGGTTTATTGCTTTCTTTTTAAATTTTATTTCAACTCGGTCTTCGTCCTCCCCTAGCTCATCAAATAGGTGCTTATTTTGTGCCCTAAGCGCGCTAAGGACCTCCTTATCGGTGTTATACTTCATAACATCAAATATTATGATAAGGGGGTCCTTGTTCTTGATGTCGGCAACGCTTAGGTGTGTCTCGGCTACTTTTAATCTCTCCTTGATTTTTTCCCTTTCCTCCTTGCTCCTACAGCCCACGATGACTTTACGGTCCTTTGCCTTCCTTATTCTTTCTATCACTACCCCTCCCTCCTTTGCATTCACTGCCCTCCTTATCCTCTCTAGAACCTCCTCGCCGGTTTCCATCTCGTCTCTCGGGGTGACGACGACCGAGTGCAACGTGGCCTTCTCTGCTACCTTTACGGGCTTACTGCCTGCCGTTACGCTCGCGTACGTTGCCGCCTCCAGAGATTCCTGATGTTTTCTCATAGTGCTATTTAGATCATCCAGTTTCTCGGCGGTGTGTTTTAATAACAAGGTGTGTTCTTCGAGTTTACCGAGGAGGGCGTCGTGGTTTGGGGAGGGCGCGGTGGTTGCGAGTGGAGGCTGTATAGGGGCCTCCTCTCTTTCCACCTTCCGCTCTTTACCAGTCTCCGACTCCTTCACAAGCTGGTAGAGCCGATCCAGCGCTGCGATAACCCCTTCCTTAATATCGGTTTTTAAGTTCCTCGAGTTACTGAGGTGGAGCTTAGCCTTATTAAGGCAGGCCCTTGCCTCGGCAACTCGGTTTGCGAAGGTCGGTTTCGGGGGCGGGCTCCCAGAGCATACCGGTAGTGGCTTACAAGCTGACGCCTTCGGTCTCTGCTTCTGGGTGGCCGCCGCCGCGACCGACTTCTTCGGTGATGACTTGGTCAGGGATATCGGTTTGGCAGTTTCAAACGCCTCTATGCTCCTCCTCACTTGCGAAGGGCCGGGATTTTGTGGAGGAGTACGAAAACCAAACATCTTTTGGTAGTTAATTTTGAGAATTTAAAAAACAACAATAGATAATAAGATTCTGGTCCAAAGGGACGATACAATTAATAAACAATTCGCGGCTAACCTAATATATGATAAAATAATTATTCCCAATAGGGGTGTATATAATAATTCAATATTTAGACAATAAAATAACGATTAATTTAAGGCAAAAGACCTATGTCAAATAAATTAAAACTTAAAATCTAAATATTAATAACTTTGTCAGTTCAAATCGGATCTCAGTACTCCAGAACAATATGTTCTTGGTTTTTATTAAGAATATGAATCCAAAACCAAAATTTCAAATTTAATAATTTAAAGTTTTCAAGGTCGACCAAAAACAAGCAAAATCCACCTCAATAGAAGCGATCGGGAGAGGTGGGCGGGCGAATTTTGCACTTTCCCTTTGTCGGATCTCGACGAGCGAGGTGTCAAACGACGCGGGAGAGCGCCAGGTATATTGCTGGATCAAAAGTGGGATGACTCGCCCAATAGTGGGCAAGTTTTGGTCAAAAATGTGGGAAAATTTACAATATCTATATGAAAAGTTAAAAATTTAGTATGAAACTATTGTCAAATTTTGATATAGAATGAACGACGAGACCGAGATACACGATATATAGCACCCCTAGGCGCTGCGAGTCAAATAGTGTAGGTATAAGTCCGCAGTATAGCGGATTCGAATCAAATCGCTAACTAATTTCTTTTATTTGCAGGTGCTTCCGGGTGAGAAGCTAGTCGAGATGGGTATCTACAGATGCGCAGCGACGGACCGACGATGATGAAAACAAGAAATTTGGAAAAAGTCCACTGAGAGACCGAAGAATTCGAAAATTTATATGAAATTATATGAAAAATACAATGTGTTTTAATTAAAAATTTTCAAAGTCCAAAAAATAGCCAAAATTGATGAAATTTTTATCGAAAATTAGTGGGGTGTATAGGGCCCGCCTATTAGAACCCAAATCAAAAGAAATATTTTACAAAAACCTACAACGAAACCGCCGAATTAAGGAATTTCTAAGAAATTTAATATAGGTTAGGTTAGGCTAGTTTTACAATAAATAACTGCAGAAATATAATTATAACAATTTTATGGCTTCCGTTATAATATCAATGTGTATATACTATTAATAGTAAAATTTTAATTAGATCTAGAGTAATATAATTTTTTAAAAATAATTTGGATTACCTTAACACTTATTATTTATTGTATAAACCTAAATAAATAATTCTAAGGTTAGGTTAGGTTAATATAAATAATGATGAACAGCCTGTACTACAATTATAATGTATGTATATAGGTAAATAGGTATGCTATGATGTATGTGTGTATATATATATATATAATTGTGTTAGGTTAGGTTACAGGTTAGGTATCGGGCGGACGGCGTTGATGATGTTGCGTTATTAGGTTAAGTAACCCTAAAGATGACGTCACCAACCACCCGTCGTGCACCCGTGATTGGGTTAGGTTAGGCCTCGCCTACTATTTCGATTTAATGTCAGTGTGGTTCTGTAGAAAATAAAATATTAGTTATATGTATTTGTCTAGGATTTATGTTTTGATATGTTTTGTTTTTCTAAGTTGTAATTGTCTAAGTTTTAATAATAGTACAGGGCCTATTTACTACCGGTTTTGGCGCAACAAGTTGTTTCGTTTGAGTTTAATACAATAATATTATAAATATGGTATAAATTAACTTATTTATAACTTTGACTTTCAAAAGCCTTAGGTTTTGTGTATGGTCTATTTATTCGGTATTTATGGAGTCCAATTTATAATTGTTATTAATATATAATATATAATTATGATTAGGTTATTAATTTGATGGTTAGGTTAGGTTAGGTTAGGTTAGGTTAGGTTATAATGATTAGGTTAGGTTGGTTAGGTTATTTCAACAATATTGGAACCCTAATATTAGGTTATTAGGTTAGGTTAGGTTAGGTTATTAGGTTTTGGTTTTAGGTTTTATGGTTAGGTTAGTCCGGGATAGGAGGTTATGGTTAGGTTAGGTTGGGCTTGGGTCGGTTAGGTTAGGTTGATTACTTAGGTTAGGTTAGGTTAGGTTAGGTTAGTTTCGGTTGGGATTGAGGTTAGGTTAGGTTAGGTTGGTAGGTTGAAGTTGGTTAGGTTAGGCACAGGAATACTAGGATGGGTTGGGCTCGATCCAGGAGGTATTCTCTCGCTTCACACTATGTCGTTAGTCAGGTTATATGTTAAGGTTATTTTATATTTTAGGTTAGGTTAGGTTAGGTTAGGTTAGGTTAGGTTTTGGGTTAGGTTAGGTTAGTTGGGTTAGGTTAGGTTAGGTTAGGTTAGGTTAGGTTAGGTTAGGTTAGGTTAGGTTAGGTTAGGTTAGGTTAGGTTAGGTTAGGTTAGGTTAGGTTAGGTTAGGTTAGGTTAGGTTAGGTTAGGTTAGGTTAGGTTAGGTTAGGTTAGGTTAGGTTAGGTTAGGTTAGGTTAGGTTAGGTTAGGTTTTTTTTAGGTTGGGTTAGGTTAGGTTAGGTTAGGTTAGGTTAGGTTAGGTTAGGTTAGGTTAGGTTATTAGGTTGTTAGGTTAGGTTAGGTTGGGTTAGGTTAGGTTAGGTTAGGTTAGGTTAGGTTAGGTTAGGTTGTTAGGTTAGGTTAGGTTAGGTTAGGTTAGGTTAGGTTAGGTTAGGTTAGGTTAGGTTTTTTTTAGGTTAGGTTAGGTTATTAGGTTAGGTTTTAGGTTAGGTTATTTTAGGTTATTATTATTATTATTTTGTTTTATTATTTTATTAGGTTATTATTATTTTATTTTTTATTATTATTATTGTTATTTTATTATTATTATTAATATTATTATTATTATTATTATATTATTATTATTATTAGGTTATTATTATTCATTTTAGGTTGAGTTTTATTATTATTATAATTATTATTATTATTAATTATTATTTTAGGTTAGGTTATTTTATTATTAGGTTATTATTAATTTATTAGGTTAGGTTTTATTAGGTTATTATTATTAGGTTATTACATTTATTGGGTATATTAGGTTAGGTTAGGTTATTAGGTTAAGTTTAGGTTTTAGGTTAGGTTATTGTTAGGTTGGAGATTAGGTTAGGTTAGGTTAGGTTAGGTTAGGTTAGGTTTTATTCGGATTGGTTTTGGAGTTGATTATTGATTAGGTTAGGTTAGGTTAGGTTGATTAGGTTAGGTTAGGTTAGGTTAGGTTAGGTTAGGTTAGGTTGTTAGGTTAGGTTAGGTTAGGTTAGGTTAGGTTAGGTTTTAGGTTGGGTAGGTTAGGTTAGGTTGGAAGTTAGGTTAGGTTAGGTTAGGTTGGGTTGTTAGGTTAGGTTAGGTTGGGTTAGGTTGGGATTTTGTTAGGTTAGGTTGATTGGGGTTAATTGGTTTTATTTTAGGTTAGGTTAGGTTAGGTTATTAGGTTAGTTAGGTTAGGTTAGGTTATTGGGTTAGGTTAGGTTAGGTTAGGTTGGATAGGTTAGGTTAGGTTAGGTTAGGTTAGGTTAGGTTAGGTTAGGTTAGGTTGGGTTAGGTTAGGTTAGGTTAGGTTGGTTAGGTTATTTTAGGTTGGGTTAGGTTAGGTTTTGGTTAGGTTAGGTTAGGTTGTTAGGTTAGGTTAGGTTAGGTTAGGTTAGGTTAGGTTAGGTTAGGTTAGGTTAGGCAGTTAGGTTAGGTTAGGTTAGTTAGGTTAGGTTAGGTTAGGTTAGGTTATTAGGTTAGGTTAGGTTAGGTTAGGTTAGGTTTTTTTTTTTTTTTTTTTTTTTTTTTTTTTTTTTTTTTTTGTCCGGGCGCCCAATTGGCCCGGCCCGCGTGTCGCCTCTGACGTGATCAGAGATATTATTCTCTTTATTTTTGTTTAATTTCTAAATAATTGTACACAGGTTGTTCTTTAATTAATTACAATAATAATTACATTCCATTTCATTAATTATTACAATGTCATGTGCAAATGTCGGGTATTTTTATTTACTTATTTATATTATTACAGTTATATTATTATTACAATTTGTCTTATTTGAGCTAATACATTTATCTTTTACAATATATATATATATATATATACTATTTTATTTTTATTTTACTTCTTACTTTACTACAAGTACATTCTTAAATCCAGCTTTACAATCTTATAGCGCGTGCTTTATTAAGTACATGCTTAAGACTGCCTATTCCTTTCTATACTTTTACTTGCAGTACTTACTATATATTTTATAAAATCGTTCCTTAATGTTTTATTTGCAATTAAATTCGGTGCGTTTTCCGCGGTTATATCTATATCTAAAATTTGCTCGAAATCAAAACGCACCCCCGCTGTTACTGGACATTCAAAGAGTATGTGCTTAATGGACTCGTCAGTGTTAGGTTCGCATATGCATGATGGATTGTTTTTACATTTGAAGCGGTGCAGGTAGCTGGAGAAGCCACCGTGACCCGTCAAGGCCTGGGTAAGTATACCTGCAGGTTTTATGCTTCTGGCGATCTTGTATGCGTGGGTTGCATTCGGGAGGAACATTCGTGTGATCTCCGCTGTATCACCTGATTGATAGCGCCGGTTCCACTCGTCAATGGACTCCATTCGGATGCACCTCTTGACGTATGAAACCGGACACTGATCATAGTCCGGTTGCTTTTTTGTTTATTGCGGCTTCTTTCGCGAGGTGATCAGCGCGCTCGTTCCCCGATAATCCGGCATGAGCTTTAATCCAAAAGAGGTACACTTCTCGGTTTTGGAGTCTGCTGTTCTTTATGTTTGCCCTGGCTTTAATTGCCAGTGGGTGGAGGGAGTGGGGATTTGTAATTGTCTCTAGTGCTGAGCGCGAATCACTCACTATTGCAAATTGAGTCTCCTTCCGCTGTAATGCAATTTTTGTTGCGTGGTATATAGCAAGGAGTTCTGCCTGGTATACAGTGCAGTACGACGACAGCTTGAGCTTGACGGCTTTGATTTCGGCTCCATTGCATCTGACTGACAATGCAGCGCCCACCTTGCCGTCAATCTTACTGCCGTCGGTATAGATCTGCACTGCCTGCGTAATTTGTGTGTCAACGTCCTGCTGATTGGTCAAGCTAATGAACTCCATGCCAATATATTTTGCGGGGTGAGGGGCTTGTTGGAATGGTGCCCTAATTTCAATTTCGCCGGAGCCGAGTGCTGTTTGAGGTACTCTCTTGGCCTCATATAAGCATGCTGCTTCGCGTATGCGAATATCGAGGGGTAGTAGCCCAGTAAGTGCCAGCGCCGCGTTGAGTGATACCGTTCGGTAGGCACCGCATAGTTTTTGTGCGAAGCCTCTCTGGACTACGTTTAGCTGTTTTTGTATGCCTAGCTTCTTTGTAGCCGGAGCCCAAGCACTAGCGGCATAGGTGATAACGGGCTCCACTGCAGCCGTATATATTGTCCGGACTATTTCCGGGTGGAGTCCCCAGCTTACTTTTGCGGCTCTTGACAGTTTTTTATAGATGTTTATGGCTTTTTTACAGATATTAGTGGCGTGGCCGTTAAAAGTTAATTTTTTGTCGATTGTTAGACCTAATATTTTGATTTCCTCCACTATATCGATGTTTACTCCATCCATAGTCAGTCGTGGAGTGTCAAATTTTATCTTTCTTGTTAATACCATGGCTTTGGTTTTGTGGTGCAAATCTAAGTTTATTTTCTTTGCCCCAGACACAAACCATGGGTAGGGCCGCATTTGCTTGCCTCTCTATCTCACTAGCCGTATTGCCTATGAACATGAGTATTATGTCATCCGCGAACGCCTGACAGTGGTAGCCATTTTTTGCCAGTTTTTTCAGCACCGGGTCGAGGAGAAGGTTCCAGAGTATGGGTCCTCCAATGGACCCCTGCACACATCCTTTTTCAGTACTTTTGGTATACTCATGTCCAGCATATCTGACATGGACCTTTCGGTCTTGCAGGTAGCTGTCCATGACGCGTCTTATGTTGATTGGACAACCCTCTTCCGCAAGTCTCAATCTGATTGCAGGCCACCAGGCGTTGTCAAAGGCACCCTCTATGTCTAGCGATACCACGGTCACTATCATTTTCTTTTCTAAGTTGTCGTGGATGCGTTTTACCAAGTCATAGAGGGCGTCTTCGGTACTCCTCTGTGGCATAAATCCGTACTGGTTGGTGCTCATTCTAGGAAGTAGATACCATTTGGCTCTACCACGACCATCTTCTCGAAGACCTTCCCCAAGACCGGCAATAAGCCTATGGGTCTGTATGACTTAGGGTTCGAGTAATCCTCCTTCCCAGGTTTTTGCAAAACCACAACCGTTGCCTCCTTCCATATTGTTGGGAAGAGACCTAGTTCCAGGCATTTGTTCATAATAGCCAGAAAGAGATCCGGCTCCCCTGCTATCACTCGGCTGCATATGTCTGCCGTTAGTCCGTCCCCTCCGGGGGCTTTTTTCGGATTGAAGCTCTCCGCTGCCGCTATAAGTTCATTCATTGTAAATGCTGGGTCATGAATTCCATCATGGTCCTCGTCATTTACGTGGTTAGCAAGATCTCGGGTTTGCTTGTGATGGGAGCTATCATCTGTTGTATTATCTCCCGGATAGAACGTTTCTGCCAGTATTTTGACAGAGTCGGCCGGATCTAGGAATACACCATTTTTTGCTATGGGCTGGTCTTCTTGTCTGTGAGTTGTATTTTTTATTATTCTATAAATGCCTTCCCATATGCTTTCCCTGTCTTGCTTTGTGCAAAACTCTTTCCAACTATTAATTTGAGCTCTTTTAGCCTCTGTCTCATATTCCCTTTTTTCCTTCAAATATTCTTCGACCACCTTAGCCCTTCTGATTGGTGCGGCACATCTAATCCGTCGCTTCCTCGTGGCGACTCGGCGTTTCAGCATCTCAAGTCTCTTATCCCACCACGGCAATTTTGTTTTTTGTTGATTTTCCTTTGTTTTTATCGTTTCGTTGCATGCATTTATTATTTGTTCTGTTAGTTTGTTAATGAGTGTATCTAATTCTGGTTTGTTGCTAATTTTGTCTATTTCTGTTATATTTATTTGTTTATCCTGCATTAACTGGGTCAGTTTCTCATGAAGCTGATCCCAGTTTGCATTTTTGTATTATACTTTCTGGTAGTTCGCTTAATTTGTATTCCTGTGCTTTTTTGTTGGTTTATTTTATATAGTATGCCGTTGTGGTCGGAGCCTGTGAGGTCTGTGACTACCCTCCAGTCCTCCACGTGGTTTAGCATGTTTTCTGTGCAGGCTGTGAGGTCTATGTAGCTTGTTATTCTTTTGCCTCCTCTTATTGTATCGAATGTAGGGATATTGCCGACGTTCAGGACGTGGAGGTTCATTTCCATTAGCGTTCCAGCCATGTCATCTCCTCTGTGGTCCACTATTTTGCTCCCCCACCAGGTACTTTTTGCATTAGTATCGCCACCTATTATCAATTTAGCTGGGTCCAGGTGTTTTTTGACCTTTTCCAGTTGCTCCAGGTAAGAGTCCATGGGGAGGTCGGGTTCAAAATAGAAGGAACAGATGGCTAGTTCCCACGTAGTTGTCCTAATCTTCACCACCACGATGTTGTTGGTGGTGAGGGTTGGGCAATATATCACTTCTAGGTCTTGGTCGAATACAACAATCGCTGCTTTGACTGTTCCGTCTCCTGTATTGTTTTGAAAGATCCTAGCCCCTTTATAGTTCTTAATTTTTCCGATGCCTCCCACATATGGTTCCTGGAGCAATGCGAGGTCAACTTTCCTATTTGATGCCTCAATCATTAGTTCATTTGTGGCGAGTTCTTTTCTCTGTAGATTTGTTTGCGCTATAAGATAAGTTCCTCTGGTGGGTGAGTTTTTACCTGCTGTTAATTTGCCTTGGGTGCCTTTAGCAGTACGCCGTCATTGCCCTAGCCAGCGCATCCCATTTGCGCCTAACTGGGCAATCTTGACTAAAGGCGTTATGATTTATATTATCAAGCTCAGCGTTCGTACAGTTTATGCACTTCGGTATGTCGCCGGCTGTCCATCCTGGACAATCTACCTTTTGGTGTGGGCCTGCGCAATGACTGCATATTTCGTTCTGTTCTTTACATAGCCGCTTCGTATGTCCGTATCCCAGGCAGTTTGAACACTGGATGAGTGGTGACTGGTCCACCACTCTAATCCTTTGCAGGTCTACTCTAACTGTCCCGGCCTCAATCATACGGGTCCATATTATCGGAGACACCTTGCATATGATGTGATGTGTAAGCTTATTCCTTGCTTTTTTCTTAAATATAATATTGACGCGTTCATTTCCTTTGTCTAAATCTTTGAATATAGCTTCATTTTGGTTTCGCAAGGCATATTTTATGTCATCATCTGAGTTGTACTTCATTACATCCTTTAGTGCAATCAATGGGTCCTTGTTTTGTATATCATTTATACTGAGCTCATTTCCTACTGTACTCAGTCTGTCCTTTAATTTTTGTCTTTCCTTTTCACTTTTTACTCCCACTATTACCTTTCTATCTCTTGCCTTCCTAATTTTCTCTATCTCAATTCCTCCTTCTTTTGCGTTTATAGCTTTCCTGAATCGGTTAATCACTTCTTCCCCGGTTTCCGTCTGATCCCTGGAGGTGATTACTACCGAGTGCAAGTGTTGGTTGTTCAAAAGATCTGCCTTTGCCTATTCCAGCTGCTACACTCGCATAAGTTTTCATTTTCATTTCCTCCAGGGTTTTCTGATGGTTTCCAATAATATTTGTGAGTGTTTCCATTTTTTCCATGTTAAGCTGCATTAATTTACAGTGCTCTTCTATTTTATGTGTTATTGGGCTGTACGTTGGTTCAATCGCTGGAGCGGGGTGGGGCAGCGGTGGTGGTTGTATAGCTTCCACTTCCACTTTCCCTCCCTTTTCCTTGTCAGTGATTTTTGCTTTTAACAACCGATTTTCTAGTTCCTTTGCGATTTGATATAGTCTTTCTACCGCCTCTTTGATCCCTTCCTTAATGTCTGTTCTTAGGTTCCGAGAACTGCTCAGGTGGAGCTTTGCTTTTTGCAAGTATGCTCTCGCCTCAGCCGTTTTTGTGGGGTAGTCCTCCTTCGACGGTTGCCAACCCGGGGCCTCTGACGTAGACTTACTAGCAGTCTCCTTCAGTTTCCTCGGGGGGGGCGCCCCAGCGTGTGTCTCCTTTGGTATTTGGCTATTTGGGGATGATTTCCTTCCTTCAAATCCTTCAATACTTCGTCTCACTTTTGAGACCGCGTTCTCCTCTACTGACGGTCCAGCCGCTCCCGGAATGTTCGGGGAGATTTCAATTGCTGTGTAGGTTGAATTAGCTTTCTTAGCGGGAGTGCGTATACCCATCATTTTTATCGTCAGAGGGACGTGTCAAATTAAATAAAATTTATATATTTGTATTACTTAATAAAGGATAAATTTTTTAAAATATTCTCCCAATAGGGGATTTGTTGTATATGTTCTAATGCTATATTTTACTTAACCTAGTTTAAATTTTTCTTGTCAATACAAATGTAAAATATAATACTGTCCCAATAGGGGATTTGTTATAATATACAACTGAATTGCAGTCTCAAGTCAGAAATCTTTTTACCCAATTATATTGGGCACGAGTTATACAGTGCTTATAACTAACTTATACTATACCTAGTTCTTAAAATTAGTCTTTACTAGGTAATGGGTACTGGGATTAGAATTGGAATCTGTTGGGGCCAAAAGATAGGCAATGTTTTTACGATTAAAATGAGCCCACGCACGACTTTCTCCGACGTCGGAATCACGAGTTATTCCTCGAGGGGATTTTTGTTCTGAGGGGCGGGGGGGGGGTGAAGTGGTGGGGGGTTTCACGTGGTGAACTTTTAAATTTTGGGGTGGGGATGAAGGGGTGGGGGGTTTCACGTGGTGAACTTTAAAAAATTTGGGGGGGGGGGGGGTTGAAGGGGGGGGGACAAAGTAGTGGGGACTTCCAAATTCCTAACAGTGTACTTGCGCTTTCACAGGTGAGCGCAGTGATGATGATGGTGATGTCGTCGTCTTGTACTCAGCTCCGTGGATGACTGCGGCCTGCTGATGATGATTTTCACAGGCGAGCGCGGTGATGATGATGATGGTGATGTCGTCGTCTTGTGCTCCGCTCCGTGGATGGCTGCGGCCTGCTGATGATGATTTACACTCGGTCCGATGACGTAGCGTCGAGCCTGGACGCGAGTTTGCAGGCCTGACGTCACTGGCCCGCCGGTGAAGAATTATACGGGTCCGCTGCTTTCCTGGTCAGCTTGTATATCTTATAACTTCAAAGTTATACGTACCAAAATTCTGAAAATCGGTGGACAGGTAGTGCTGCCTATGTTCTATCCGAACGTCAAATAATTTTTATGTGTCTTCGATCTTGTTGTTCGTTAAATTGCGTTTGAAGTTAGCGTATTT
This sequence comes from Helleia helle, assembly GCA_963853865.1. NCBI lineage: Eukaryota > Metazoa > Arthropoda > Insecta > Lepidoptera > Lycaenidae > Helleia > Helleia helle. Next base: position 23,150,387 of record OY971424.1, read on the forward strand.
TCAAACAGCTGCCATTTGGTTTCTAGCTGTCCGATCTTCAAATTCTCGATGACTATTTGTTTGTTCTTTTAACGCCTTTCCGGTGACACTTACGGCTACCTCTCTTCTCTTCTGGTTTCAAACATGTCAGTCCAACGTTTTCACTATTTTTGGTTCTAGCTTGGCGATTTTAAGCAGAAAAAATCTGTAGTTCAGCCATATTGTCGTACTTAGTAAACTGCACTGGTCTACAGTTGAAAAAAGTATACTTCTCGATCTTAATCGCACGCCGCACGCACTTTTAGTTTTAAAGTTTTTTAGTTTATCAACACTTTTCGTTGTACTGTCTATAATAATAGTCCGATTTTGAAAATTTTTACTCGCCCCTGTTAGGGTTTCTATTCCGCAAGTTTAAACACTATGAACGCGTCTCTATCTCAATTTTCACTTTAATCACACTTTTTCCGAGCGGAACTCGCTAAAAACGATCCGCTCTCGATGGCGGGTGGCGCGCGACT
>OY971425.1:600000-840000 GCA_963853865.1 Helleia helle
ATTAAGTGTTTTATGTTTTGGGATAAACAAAAACTCCCTCAGGTAAATTATAGGGTCATTTGGTCACCGCTATCGATACCTGAACGTATGATGCGAACAAACGTTAGTATAGTTAAAAGTTACCTACTCTATTATTAGTTTGTTACCATTTCATATCATAATCGATATTCGATTATCAGATTTCTATTATATATCTAAATATATTATATCTATATATTTATATCTTATTTATCCTATATTATATTGTTGTTGTACGCACACATACGAGATGTGTGTGTCAATAAAGTTCTTTCTTTCTTTCTTTTCTTTCTTTCTATAAGAATTTGTTTAGCAATTTTTATTATGTACAAATATGTTTTTTATAAATACTGACTGTTAGTAGTTCTACTTCTGATAGCCCGTATATTGAGAAAAATATTATGTTATTTATTTTTGTTTTTTTTTTCAATTTTAGAGCGAATGTGGTTGTTGTACCTAATAATAAAAAAAAATTAATAAAAAAATTGAAGTAAATGAGTCATGAATATTGTCAGGAATATTGTGATCATGGTGTTGATATTCAGTAACAATTCTCGTTCGATACAATCAAACTGAGGAAATGAATTTGATCTTGAAATCGATTAAACAACTCGCGTTCTTTAACCGACTTCAACAAAAAGGAGGAGATTCTCAACTCGGCCGGTTTTTTTTATGTATGTACACCGATTTCTCCGTCAATTGTGGACCGATTTTAAAAATTCTTTTTTTGTTTAAAAGAGTATACTTGCCAAATGGTCCCATGATAAGGAAACCATGATCTGATGATTGCATCCTAGAGAAATCGAGGGGAACTTTCAAAATTCGTAGGAGCGACTAGTGCGCTTAATATTTTTTTAGATAAGCATTTAAAAGCACTACAATTTAATGAAGGTCTAGAGTCGATCTGATGCTGGAGCTGGAAGACAGTCGAGGGAACTCCTCGACAATTTACTTCAGTAACCTTGTGTTTGGGCTTGATTAATTTGTATTGATGAGAACTTTACACCTAGATGGGTTGTGACTGTTATTGGGGGTCTGATGATGTAGACGAAGCTCAGTTAAGGCGACTCCTAAACAGCTTACAGTAGCTACCTTGTGATTGGACTTAATTAATTTATACTGATGAGAACTTTGCACCCATATGGGTGATACGTGCCATTACGTCTGATGATGGAGACCATAGACAGTCGAGGGAACTCCTCGACGATTTACAGCTTTTGTTGGGCTAATTTCATACGGTTAAAAATTATAACCGACTTCAAAAAATAAAATAACTATAAAGTAATAAAATAATTGCGTTTCTTAAATTTTTGTGTCTACAACTAATAATCATCTTGTATCTCTACTAATGTACAATTTTTGCGTTTACCACGTCATTATTGTTACTTTTGGAGTCGGTGTCAGCTATGTTAAATAAGTAGTAGATCAGGTACAGCATCAAATACGTCACCGTCGTTCGTCACCGGTGTCGTATTTGCTGCTGTAGGTACCTATCTACCTTGGCTGACACCGACTCCAAAAGTAACAATAATGACGTGGTAAACGCAAAAATTGTACATTAGTAGAAGTACAAGATGATTATTAGTTGTAGAGATAAAAATTTAAGAAACGAAATTATTTTATTACTTTTTAGTTATTTAATTTTTAAGATTGCGTTCCTCAAAATGGCAAAATGGAACCCTAACGGATTCGTTCGTTGTGCGTCTGTCTGTCTATCTTTCTTTTTGCCTATCTGTCTGTCTGTCTGAATGTCTGTCTGTCTTGTCTGTTTGTCGGTCTGTCAAACCAAGACCTATAGAGTACTTCCCATTGACATAGAATCTTGAAATTTGGTAAGAAGTGAAAACTGATAATTAGTTGTTATCTAAAGAAATTACAAACTAATATCTTCAAAGGGCTGCATTGATGATCTTAATATACAATAAAATAACTAGTCGCTGTCTGTATGACAAATCTATAGGGATGATTTTTATTAATTTTGGACTGCGTTTGTGGGCGCTAATTTTATCGCGCTTATAGAAACGACTTCATCAATTTGGATTTGAATATTTCTTAAGTGAGCCATCTGTTCACTTACTGTATCGATTGAGCTTAAAGGCCATGAGGCCGAAAAGTCTAGCCCTTCTGAAAAAAAAAATTGGATTTGTCGTAAGGTTCACTCATTTAATAAATACACTAGTTGGATGGATTGGATTTTAATAAAATGACATTTTCTAAAAATGATTTCTAGCTAGATCGATTTATCGCCCCCGAAACCCCCAATATAGTAAATTTCATGAAAATCGAAACCGATTCCGAGATTCCAATTATATATATATATACAAGAATTGCTCATTTAAAGATATAAGATAAAGTACCTATTAGCTTTATTTTAGTGCGTTAAGTAATGCAAACCCAACTTTTTTTTTGCGTCGGAAATGCTCTTAAGTCTTAGGCATCCCGCGGGGGGTGGGGACACTCCAGCCGGGTATGTGGGACTTGCTGTGCCCGAAAGATGATGACGTTGGACGCAGCTCTACCCACTAAAACATATGCATAATGAATCTTATGCTCCTATTTGGTTTTGAACGTTAAAGACGCAGCTATCGTTGCTGACGGTACGTGTGACGTCAACGAGTACCCGTAAGGTCAATTGGGCGCGGACGGCGGAGCGGCTGATTAAAGAACTCGCTGCAAATGATCCTTCTTACTGTAATTACTCGAGCTGCCCACTTACGAGTACATGAGCCGCCGCGCTTCCGATTTTCCATGTCCTATAGATACTTGTTACAAAGAAACGCGTGTAAAACTCAAATACGACGTAATTAAACTTTTATCAAACCCGTCGTCCAAAGACGTAAGGCGTAAGTATCAATAATTTTCAAAATCAAAGATTTTTATTCAAAATTATACCAATAAAGCAATAAAGTATTTATTTTTGAACGTCAAATGAATCTACCAGCGGTTCCAAGGCAAGCCCACTACCGGAGAAGAACCAACGAAAGAATCTCAGTGGAACTAATCTTTTCAAATAATATGTTTTCTGTAACAATGGTTACATCTTATCGTGAAATGCCTGTGAGGAACGTCCTATTCCCAAGGTGTGGTATCTTCCATGAACTTTATCTGTACATCTTTCCGATATACAGTTAAATATTTTATTCTAAGCAAATGGTGGTACTCATGCAAACGGACGCGTGTCAACTGGCACGCCTCACGAGTACATCGTTACTGCTGACTGCTGAGGGTTCGCGTGGGGTTCACCGACTGGTGGACTACACCGATAATGATTTCACTGCATATTGACGTTTCGTCGTTCTGGTGTTTTGTTTATCTCGATGATGATTTTGATATGTCATTACTATGGTTAATTGGTTATTAAGCCGTGTTCTCGTTAATTTCGGAATTGCACCGCGAAAGCATTCTGAAGAAGATTAGTTCATATAAAGGTACTAATAAAATGAAGCTGAAGTCTGTTTGTTTGTATGAACGCGCTATTCTCCAGACCACTGTCAGTTAGACTAGATAAAATGTGTAATTGCATTTGATAGGCGAATTATTGGGAAAGGTTGTGTTGGCTATTTATTTTGTGGACAAGATGTTATAAGTCGATGGATAAAGCCGCGGCAACAGTTTGTAATAAACGTATTTAAAATTCAGGCGTAGCAGGCGGGTGTAGCTCTTCATGATCGATAACAGTATATTATTATAATGTTATTCACATATTTCATCGAGACGCCTACGCTGAAAATCCCGGGATGTTTTTACAATATTCTTTAGTTTATATCTATATTATATACACTAGTGGCTAGAAAATAAACTGGACTCTTTGTACGCACGGACGTTATGCGTAAATCATTCATCATGCGTTATGTGTATACATAAACGGTTTATTTAAACCCTTAGTGAAACTACCTAAAGTAACATCATCTCCCTTTTAGGTACACCTACCGCTGGACATAGGTTACATAGGCCTCCCCCAATCCAATGGACAGCCAGGCAACCGATCCTTCACCCCCCCCCCGGACCGTCGTCCGTCGACAGTCGTTGACATTTATATAAAGGTTGGCCTTTGGGTCACTCGCCTTGTGTTCGCGGGCGTGGTGCTCCGCCAGTATAACACACTTACCACACGCGGCTGTCGACACCGACCGGCGCGCGGCGGCGCGGGCGAGGCCACGGCTGTTTGTAAATCCACTCAGCAACATCAATCATATAAATTTTTCTGTAAATTCACGTCGAATATATCTTACTCATATGTTATAGTTTAGCTACAGATCTACTTTCATATGAGTTGCACGAGATAATCACAAGAGATAAGAGAGGGGACTAAAGAGCAGGGGGCATGGGGCGAGGACGGGAACCTCACCCCATAGTACTGTGAACTGTCCCGACGTTGGGAGGGGTTGTTCTGTGCTGTGGGACAACCCCTCAAAACCTTACAAAAGGGTAGATAGACAACATAATGTGAATGAGTTGCAGACATTTTATCCCAGTGATAAGTTCTAGGCTAGGGCTTGTCACCAGTGAATTTGTTATTTTTTGTAGAAGATAAGTGATATAGACAGCGGTATCACCAACTACCATAGCCACCCGCTACTCTTGTCTTTTGGTGTTCGTACGCGACGCTGAGCAATCATAACAAAACATAAGTATGTCAAAGTATGTTAGCGGTCATCCTCCACTAGAATGCTCGATTGACAATTGCCGAGCAGTTCGATGAGGGCGCTCGTCCTAATGACCCGTATGAGTCACTCGGCAGACCGCCAAGTGCTTTTCCCATTGACGTTCATTGATTAACATAACATTGCGAGATTGCGACTATACTTTATAAATTCGTCTTTTTTGATGACGCAGGTTAATGCTTTCGCATAATCCAACTTTTACAACGGTGCACGGAACTTGATATTTCGGCATTGTCTCCTAATGCCTTATCACGAGACTGAAACAGTTTTAATTGTGGATTGAAAATGTGGATCAGAGGAGTTCATTCTAATCTTGTGATTTTGGATATTCTTGTACCACCCCAAGAATAGGATGGTTCTAGATCTCCAGCTGCTTACGCCATCTTCCACACCCATGACCCAACGTCGCTACGTATATAGCGGAGCGTGTTTCTGTGGATCTGTTGTGCCAGAAATTAGCGGCGGCAGTAAATCTATTTCCGAACGCGATAATAATGTTAACTGCAAATGAAATTGTGTTTTGGCAGGACGGCCGTTAAGGGTCGTCTAAATCTGTGTTGACAAATATGCACCAATGGTCACTTCATTCACGTTGATACTTCATATGATGTTAATTTGACTCCAAGTGCAATATAGTATTTCGTGCATCGCCCGATGAAATTCTACTTCGTTCAAGTTCTTAATTGTTCGGGTGAAAAATAAACGGGAGCATAATATGATGATGATACACTACAGGTGAAAGACAGTTCCGTTGCCGATGGGAGGACCTTTTTTTTTTCTCTGAGGCATCCCGCCTGGGGAGTGGGTCTCCCCAGGTGGGTATGTGGGACTTGCTGCGCCCGAAAGATGGTAAATGGACGCAGCTCTACCCACTAAAACCCGGCGAGTGCCACCAGTGCCACCTTGGTGAGGTGCCCCGGATCTGTTAAGCTAACAGGGCACCTCGACGGCTAGTCAGTCCCGCAAGGGATCGACGCCACCTCCACAGAACCACCCCTTCCAACGTCGGGACAGTACAATGGGGTGAGGTTCCCATCCTCACCCCTTGCCCCCTGCTCTTTTGTCCCCTCTTATTATAAGAGGGGTACAAAGAGCCCCCTCGGCTCAATTGGCTTCGCCCAAGGTGTTGGGCTCACCCTAGGCTACTGAGTCCCACCGCCACGTCAAGGCCTGGACCATGGCGGGGAGATTATCAACCCTAATAAGCATCAACCATTTTACTAATTAGGCTTGTCTGCTATTTTACATTGTTGTAACACGCCTTCCCAATCATTTAGTAAGACTAAAGACCAACATACACTGAACCGCCATTTTAAGCTGCGTCCACTTACCAGCTTTCCGGTGCAGCGAGTCCGACATACCCGCGTGGGGTGACCCTCTCCCCCGTGGGATGCCTCAGAGCATTTCAAGAATTTCCTACTACTTAGGTTAAGGTTACTAACTAACTAGGTTTCTAAACAATTCGTGCCGTGTGGGTGAACCATGGTGGGGGCCGATGGGAGGACCTACTTAGCTGAGCGATTGTCAAATATGTTGCTCAGCGCGGTCAATGATAGGTATTATATCAATATTCCTACGAAAATAGACGAAAGATGCGCGACACGTATCGCGTATTGATCGTTGCCGATCAGCTGACTGAGATACGATGATGATAACCAATATGACATGATTTCACTGCAATGGTCGTACCATTGGAGTGAAATCGTGTTAAAAATATTACCGTACTAATAAAAATAAAAATCAACAAATAAAATGTTAACGACTCTACTTAAATATACTCCGCGCTTTTTACGAGGTGGTTAATTTGAAATAGCACTCTATTGTAGACAAAAATATGTTCGCCAGAACAAAGAAATGGCCGTTTGGACTTAATCGACTAATAAAAACATTTTAGTGCTGTCAAACTAAATTTTAGCGTAGACGTACAGGTGCTAAGAATAGCCTCGGAACAATAACTAAAGCAGATTGTTCCGAGAGAGCTAACACTTGACACGGGTGACTTTAGTGTCTAATGGACTAGTTTGTTACTGTAATAGTACCTACTAAAATATCGTCAAATGTTCATCTCAAATGACAAGTCATGTGAAAAAAAGGATATCTCCTGGTGAATATTTCTCGAACTGTGTCCGTAAATAAGCTTTCCGATTGAAAAACCAGTTAAGCCAGGATAGGCAGAATAGGCAGATAACAGTTACACATTAAAATATGTATTTATATCGTGTAAACCCGAGGCCTTCAAGTATAGTTTACCCTTTGACCACCCGGCTGTAACCTGACTGATTGGAGGAAAAAGTGAGATATTTACAAAGAAAAGATAATTAATTAATTAATAATTATTGCTACAGCTAATTGTGCATTATATTATACAATGTTGCTAACTATAACAACTCTAATTCTGCTTGTGAGCTTGTTAAATATATGCAGCGATGACGCGCGCTGCTCATCGGAACTCATTAGTTATTATGTACTGTTAGTGGCCACGGTACACGGCACGAATTTTTTGGAAACTCATACCTACTACCCTATAATTAACCTTCGATTTTGTCAATCTTCGATAAATTATTATTGTCGAATTTGACCCTTGGAAATGAACACAAATGATGGGTTGGAATGGTTGGAAATATAGTTAGGTGCAGTGCGCTCGCCTGCATATCCGGGTCCCTCAATAAGCAGCTGAAGGTGCTCGCAGTGGTTAGGTGCAGTGCGCTCGACTACACGAGTAACATCCTTTTACAACAGCTTTACTGCGGTTTACTTTTCGAAGAAAGCATTTTTATTTAGAATAAACTAGCATAAAGTTATTTACAATAAAAATAAATATAACCGTTTTTTTCTATTCCTAATAAAATTACATCAAGATTGGAGACTTGTGCCTCACGATAAACAACCTATGGCCAGTTGCTAGCCCCCTTAGAGCCTCTCTTGGAAGTCTCTTGAATTGATGACATTGACGCCTATCATAGCAAAAAGCAAGTAATTATAAGTACGTTCTCTATTGTTCTAGAAATATGTGGTCAGCACGGACCGTAGCGGCGACATACACGTGCATGTTCAGGTAAGGTTCGCGAGTCGCGACGTAAGTATGTTCAAAGGAGAACAAACACGTATGTTCCAGATGATTATCGAAGAATTACAAATGGCGATAGGCCTGTTGATTTTTTTTATGTTATTTGGATAGGCAAACTGGTAAACGTACCACCTGATGGTAAGTGGTCGACGTCGCCCATGAACATAAACTAGTTTACCTGGAACGAGCCCAGGCAACTCATATATTTGTTGCCTATCCTGAGACATAAGATGTTAAGTCTCGGTGCCAGTAATTACACTGCCTGTCTTGCCCTTCTCTCCGAAACACAGCATAGCTGTTTGACGGGAGAAACAAGCAAGATGGTGGTACCCATGCAGCCGGGAGCGCGGCACAGCGCTTCCCTCTGTGTTGAGTGTACGAATTAGAGAATCAATATCTAGAATGATATTTCTTACTGCTACTATATGAATGTGTGTCTGTTTATTTCGGTGGTATTTAAATATCAATATTTTCTCATGAATGTCGAGAACACCATAATCGAAGTGTGTGTGATTACGGATTTTTGTATAAAACGCCTTTTTTCCTATTTTCCGCCGGTGTTTCTTGTGATAGAACAAGTTGGTGGAATAAGGTTGAAGACTTTGAATAGAATTACGAAAAGCGCCATCTAGTATTTACTAGACGAATCTTTTCAGTTCTATAGGTATATTATTTGCTGCCAATTTAGTATATTTTAGGTATAAAAGTCACACTAAAGATATGGTTGATGAATTTTGATCTCTGGCTCATATATTAAACACGGCGTACATTTTACACTGCAAAGAATCATTACCTATCAGAAAAATAATGATGACCACTCACACCACGGTAAACCTGATCCCGTCTTAAGATAAATCAGTGTTGCGGATGCCAACACAATCACACACGTATATAACTACGAGACAGACATAAAGTTACACACAATAATTTTTTTTCGGTTTTTTTTTTTTTTTTTTTTTAATACTCTGCAGACCATTGGTCCGCACCATTGTTAGACTGGTTTTGATGATGATTTATTGTTACTTCTGTTGCTCCGCAAAATTGGAGTTCGTTAGGAGGTTAGTTGATGATAATTGATTGATTAGCTTAAGAGGAGCCGCTGGGGTGGAAGAGGGAGAGACGATGTTACCACCGGTTCAAACCCTAGCCCTTTCCTGAGAAGAACCGGCAAGAAACTCAGTGGGCAGCGTCCCTATACTTGACACTTATAGATGGTAAAGTGTTTGTACGGTGTTTAGTGGTTACACGCGCTCAAGTTAGCACAGCAAGTCCCCGCGCACATAGCTGGTCATGAGTGTTAGTTCGGTTTGCGCGCCCCATTGTCCTCAAGTCCTGGTCAGTTGTTTGGCTCGGCTGCGCTGGATTCTGTGGCGCGCCCCTTTTGTCTTCAGTTTCTGGTTAATTTTTTTCTTATAATGGCGTGGTCTCTGATCTTAATTGCCATTTTTAAGTTGTAGTTGTTTATTTCTTGGTCAGGGATTGCTGCGACTTTTATCAGCTTGCCCAGTGCGTCATCGCTGTCACAGGTGTAGTATGTGAAATGTTTGGTATAACGCGAGAGGGCTACAACTGCGTGAGACGCGCTGTCGTGTAGTTTTATCCTTGATTTAGTCTTTACTATGTACACCGTTTCGTAGCAGAGTCCCTGGGCCTCATGGATAGTCAGGAATTTGGACTCTTCCCCCTTCCCATACCCTTGGTCTATTAGGGCCTGCTTTTCTTCTTGGGTGTATGTCAAGAAAAGCGTTTTGGGTTCATCTTTCTTGTTATTGACCTCCAGTGTGGATTGTATGTTTAGTGATTTGATTACCTGACTGGAGGAATATATGCCCTTGTGGATGTCTTTCAGGGCACATGCTACGTCTTGTGGGCAACGGTGGGTACATAGTTAGTCCTGTGTTATTGGTGTTAGTACGTTGGGACGATGGTAATGGATCGGGAATAGAATTTCGCGCTCGATATATGGTCGTTAATTAATATCTCCTATTAGGAGCAGTTCTCTGGCTTTAACAATCTTAAGTATCATCACAATGGAACCGAAGTGATTCATGAGTGCTTCATCCACGATGAGACGCTCGCACTCGATTTTTTCGAATCCCCTCGTCCCATTGGCGAGTACTGAAGCCAGTGTGCGGACCCTGGTCTTTGCGTCCGCTCCTGTGCGGTTTGCGATCCTATCCCTTAACTCCTTCCTCGTCTCTACGGTCGCAGTCACGACGACGCCCTTAGTTTTGTCAAAATTGGCTGTAATCCAGGTGGTCTTCCCGCATCCTGGCACCCCGTTGACTCATTTTGTGTTCGGCAGTTCCCATGTATCAGGAGGATCATCATACCAGATCTCCGTGCCTTTGGTGGTTACTACAATCGCTTGCCGGTGCCTTGAATATTGGAACACCTTTCCTCTTAGTTTGTACTTCGTCTAGGGGAACGATGCCCGCTGTGGTGTTGTATGCGGGCATCGTTTATCAGTTTCCCCTTTATCGTTTTCCTGGTCAAGTTATTGTATATCGTTGCCTCTGCCTCCTCCATTCTTATGTTTAGCAGGCCCTCTTTTTGGCGTTGGTAGGCCTCTAGTATTCGTCTGCATTCTCTTATCTTGACGATTTTGGTGGCAGATGTTAGAGCCACATATTCTGTGAAGGCATTGGCAAGATGGTCCTCTAACCTGACTACTTCCTTTAGAAGAGGTTCCTGGACTATACCCATTTGTGCTTTAGTCTTCGTCTCACTTCGTTGTTGTGTTGTCGAACCTGTGACCTCACGAAATACAAGTTTCATCACTTCACCACTACACCAGAGACCATTAATTTAAAGTTTTATATTTTCATGCAGCAGGAGATCCCTCGATCAAGTTTTGAGGTAAAAAGAATCCACATTTTTACTTAAGGCGAGTCACCGAAGGCGAAACGGGAAATATGGTTTCATATCAAATTGAGATGTTCACTATCAAATAAACGTCTCACAAAAATAGCAGAAATTCCGAAAGATATTGTCTAAAAGATGTGTTAATTGGTTACACGATAAGATGTACTTTACTTGATCATAAAAAGTCCTGAAAACGGGATAAAATAAAAAACTAAAACGAATAATTTACTAATAAAATATGTTAGTTTGCACATCATTTTTATATTGAAATTTTTTTATATGGAAAATATTTAATTTCAATAGTACAGAGAACGTGCTATCTTTTCGTTACTTAGCTTAAAATTTCAAATCCTATATTTTTTATTCATATTTATCCCAAAACTTGAATGCTATCTAGCGTTTTCACAAGACGCTGCGACGCCTGCTACCCCACCAGTCCCGGTGACTCGCCTTGTATTCTTTATTTTTTCGGAGTATGCCTATGTATGCTCTTGATAACGATGTAGATGAATGAATAAATGGTATATTGAAGGCAGAAATAAAGAAGTGATGTCAGTTTATTCTTATTATTTTTATAATTCTTAAATAACACCTTAAAATCTACACTAAAAATTGTCTATCTCATAAGTTGATTAGAATATAATAATGGTGATTTCATAGTGAGCTATTTATTTAATGTTTCTCAACGTCTGTTTGCAGGGAGACTTGAGTCAACAGGACAAGAGATGTGTCTTCCTGACGGTACACGATCTCGGCACGAACCGTGAGTGCTCTTGTAGTTACACCACCGTACTATCTCCACGGCCATCGTTCTAGTACATACATTCCACATGGGCAGTTTACCTTTAGCAGTTTATTAATTTTGGTATTTTTGAAATTAGTAATTAAGAAAACATACAAGTCTCTTAAAATAAGCATTTCATAAGCAGTCTTATGTCTCATTTAAGAAAACATAACGAGAACATTATACAGTATCATAATACAATTAGATACAATAACGAGACCAAGCACAGTGGCAAGGTTTTATGTCGTAAGGCATAGTAGTCTAGATTATTATCATCGATGGATTGATTTGTATACACATATTCTTGGCTTATTCCGATATGAACGTTTTTCCAGATTCGTCGATGGTCGACTTCGTGAACAGCCCCGCCATGTCGGAGATTAAGGAGCGCTCGTGCTTCATCCACATCGACGTGCCCGGCCACGAGGAGAACTCGCCCGACCTGCCCGAGTCGTAAGTACCAGGCAGATGCTGTGCGGTCAAGTGCACTTATATAAGGCACGTCCGTGTCCGATGCGCGATGCGATCGAATTATGACGAATTAAATCTGACGTTTAAAGAATCCGTTACATGGATAGATACAGGAGAATCTGATGTTTGTGCCGTGGGCAGGTACCGGTTCCCGTCGCTGCAGACGCTGGGCGAGGACCTGGTGACGGTGCTCGACTTCCTGCGGGTGCAGTACGCCGTGGGCTTGGGCGAGGGCGCGGGCGCCAACGTGCTGGCCCGCTGCGGCCTGGCCCACCCGCGCCGCCTGCTCGGCCTCGTGCTTGTCAACTGCACCCACTCCTCCTCCTCCGTGGCCGATGCCTTCCGCTCTCGCTTCTCTCGCTGGCGCGGTGCAGACATCTCCCACTCCGAGGAGGACTTCCTCATCTACCACAAGTTTGGCCACGTGAGTCTAAAGCCCGAGCACCTTGTGTATCGCTACCAGGTATTCGCTTTTCGTTTTTCCAGCTCTGCGCATACGAGGATGATCATGTTGGTTTTTCATCGTTATTAAGGCATAAAAGCAACTTGATTTCAATATGTTGAATGATTTGCTGAATGTTCATGACATCTAGAAATGTTAAAGTATAAAATAAATCAGTCAGTGAGTCCTAAATACTTAACAATTTAAATCTTTCAGTCTATTATAAATCAAAAATTCAATCTGAAAAGTGTTAAATAGTGCATTCTTTAATTATATAAAAGAGTGAAATGATTTTAATAATTAAATAATACCGTAACATATTTACTATTAAGTTATTTAAATATAAAAACCCTTTAAAATATAATTCAAACATACAAATCTCACAAACGAGTCCCATTACCCATATATTGCTAACGTACGAGTAACGGTAACAATAGATGGATTAAAAATGTATTAAATGTATATAAACTCTTTTCGGTATTTTCAAGCAGTGATCCTAAAAGCTTTGTTCTTTAAAACTCTTTAAAATATATTTTTGACACAAGTCAGTAGGTTCCATATAAAACATCAACGTGATCGTCGTCGTGTTGCGACTCACAAGGCGAGGAACATGTTCCCGCGCTAACTTCTTGTATCTCATTCTCTCCCGCTGTAGTCTGTACATAGCTCTGCTCTCATAAAACATTTTCCTTGTCTTTTCTATTTTCTTAGAATATTTCATTTTTATATTTATTATTGATAACCTGATTATGATAATGTTATACGCTTCATCAGTAATTATTATTATAATTCAGTCTATAACTATGTGTATTGTGATCATAAAATTTAAGAACTACAAATTGCTTTTTTTACATCACTAGGAGATACTGAAGACCATAAATCTTCATGGCTTGGTTCAACAGCTTTATTAATGCTATAGAGAATATTAAATAAAATCATGATTTATATATTATAAACTGATTGTGTATAGTAAAACCTGATGAAGCACAATGGCTTTAAAGTTTAAATCTCTGTTTTAAAAATCATCAATATCATTTTTCCAATCCATTTTTCTAGTAATTTCATTTATGCTGTAAACAATATTCTGTGTTAGTCATACACCCGTGTCTGCTTGCTGTCCCCAGTTTAGGACAGTTCGTGTCCTGACTTGCATCGGTTTCTGCGCGGTAAATATGAGTGTTTGCTCTCGTTATGGTTTTGCCTAAAATTTCTATAATTTTCTCTCCAAAAGATCCTAAAGTACTTTAATATTAAATTGATTAAATTTGTTTATTGTATGTCAGAGTTTGGTTAGAGTTATTGTAACCAGTAGGGTTGCAAGTGGAGCTTTGTTTATTTATTTTGGGTTTTGGATACAATGATTATATTTCGTATCTCGACAATAACAATTTATGACTTTGTTTAACTTCTATTCTGGAATTATTTTTGTATGTAATAGTCAAAATCTTTTGAGCAAGTATTTTTTATGCTGTTTTGCGTTTCTCCTTTCTGAATTATTTTCCTCCTCATTGAATTTTTTGAGTCTAGTGTTTGCGTGTTTCTGTTCATGTTCTTATGTTCTTCCTACATTTTTCTCTTGTACTGTTGTTGTGTTGTGCTTTGAATAATACTTTGGATTTCTTTTTATGTCTCGTATCTATTCTTCGTCTCTTATTATTTTGGTCACTTTTTATTCATAGGGTAAACGACCCATATAATATCCTACTGCTTAACAAGATTGTCTTGAAATCAGGCGAGGAGGGTCTAAGGCCACAGATTTAGACCTACGAGGCCCATTAGCGAATAGTGAACTTCATTTCACCTTTTCTCAAAGACAAATGTCTGCATGAATGCAGAAAACTTCGAAAAACCCGATGAACGCCGGATCTCGGCCTCTCTCGCCCAGCTCCCACGCCCCTATACCCACTAGAGCCTAGATCTTTATAGCTCACACTTTATTTTTAAAGCGTTATAATAAAAGTTATAAGTATGTAAAAAGGGTTTTATTTAAATATGTATTTTTCGTTTTTATACCCTAAATCTAGTTGCTTCGTCAGTATTTTTAACGAGGTTTTAAGAAAATACAGTAATTCATAATCGTTATAATATAAAATGTGCAATAACTTTCGATAGCAGCAAAAAATAGGTGAGCAGCAAAATGTAAAATAGGGCTTAAAGTTGAAGTTTAATGTCGCGTTTAATTTGCCATTTATGCAAATTACAGTGCATACTAGTTATTAATGGTACCTTGTGGTGTAAATTTATTCTAAGAAAATAGTTATACTAAGCCTTAACCTAGTTTTGTTTTTCTAATATTCGTCGTGTTTTTGTGTTGTTGCTTTGTTTTTATTGATTTACATTAAACTGCTTTATATTTTATTTTAATGTTATATAGTTTTTTTTATTTTTGTACATATTTTTTTAGCCTGGGCAGCCTTGAGATGTGAGATAATGTAATATAACATCGTCATCACACACGTCATTATATGACGAAATACAGAAAATTGGTGTCAGTTCTTATAAAATTTAATACACTAATTTTTTTCACTTTTTAGAGCTTGTTTGTTCACATTTTTAAGACGAATTAATATTAAAGTATGAAAAAACTAAGTGTGTTAAAACTATAGGGCGAAAAATTAATATTATATTTCGCAATGTAGTCTCTGAGAAGCGTTCAAACAAACGTTTATCTTTATTATGTGTATAGTATTACAGTATTAATAAAATGTGGTTAATAGTTTTAAAACATATAAAGGTTTTTATAATAACTAATAAATGATTATTATAAAATCCTTTTATATGTTTTTATATGTCGGGTATGCAGATAAAAATGAGCATTGCAACCCACTTGAAATTGTTTCGCGCGGCAACCATGTTTAATGGATACCAGGTGTCCGGGCGTGTCAACTCGATCTTTCTAGGTATCCATTATAGACGCGTCTACCGCGCGATTAGCGTTCGACGATTTGCCGCGCGTAATAGATACACGGCTGATTATTCTGCGATTTCATTCAATAGAGTACGTATACAGAATGATATATTGCCAGACTTGTTAATCCTTAGCAAATATCACAAGACTCGTGTGAGGCGGGCGAGCGGGAGCGCATGTTGAGCGAGTACCGGTCGCGGCTGCGCGGAAACCTCAACACGCACAACATCAAGCAGTACGTGCGGGCCTTCATCAAGTGAGTACTCAGTACTTCAATACTCAGTAGAGTAGGTACTATAGACCTTGGCTGTAAAAAAGCGCAGTACCCAAGCCCGAAGTCTGAGTATCCCTCTACCATTTCCGTTCTATTACTGTAAAATATTCACGTGCTGAGTTTCGGCACGTCCGCGTCAGTAAGATCACGCCAAATCCCTTAACTCTATCTCATTCTGTTACTCATATCTCATAGTTCATTTATATTATTTCTACCTTTGCCTCATCAGCCTAATAAAAATTGGCGATGCGCTACCTCCCAAAGTTGTGGGTGTTTGTCGATGGAGGTTATCATTTATTTATGCTGTATTTTAGCACGGCACAATAGGTGACACATGAGATATGACGCAAACATAATATTGGTACTGAACCTGCGGTTGTGAAAACGACAAATCACTAGTTTTCTAATGGTTAATGGTCTGTTAGTTTTTATGTAAGTTGGATATGCAAACGGGCAGACGAGCTGCATAATGTTAAGTGGTCAGCGTCGCCCATGAACATGAACAGAACCCTGAGACTTACCCAGGCAACTCATTTATGTGTTGTCTGTCTTCAGACAAGATGTTAAGTCTTGGTGACAATAATTACACAGCCTATTCTGCCCTTCTCCCTGAAACACAGCGAAGCTGTTTCACGGGAGATACAATCAGACGGGAGCGCGACACAACGCAACCCTCCCCCACCAGCAGTATGACGCGAGTGAACGCATGTGTATTGTGCACGGTATGAGCGTAGATTGCCTACGGCTATAAACTATGTCGCTAACTGGGTGATGATACTGGTTAATTTGGCTTTAAAACTGTGATTTTACTGATTCTAACTGTCTTCGGGGTGATGATGATGAAAGTTGGGTGGAGTCTTGAATTAAACACTGTTTATTACTATTGAACACTTAAAAGAGGTAAACTTGAGAGGTAAGGCAGGGATTTCACTTTATAACTTATACTTTTTAACTTGTTTCTTACTTCGGAGACGATTTGCGAATGATTTCCAGAAGCCTCGACTTCCTTATATATGATCTCTACCAAATGTTCTAGAACATTCCATGCCTCACCCCCTCAGTCACCTTTTGTCGAAATCTTTATTTATACCAAAATATTTTTACATAAAACTTATGTTATTTTACAATTATACATTTTTTACATCTTTTGACACTATTTACCTCATGATTCAGTCATCCGTGTGAGAATGGCAAGCAAAAAACTGCTGATTCGATATTTATACTTCCTCATCCCCCGCTTCCGTATCCCTTCCGGTATTCCGGTCCTTACCGCACAGTGAACCTCCCTCTCACATTCTTTGGCTTGATTATAATATTGCCATCTCACTTTTCCTATTGGATTAACTCGTGTTTTATAAACAATGAGAATCTCAATTGGACTATTTATAATATCTCTAATATACATTTTTCTGTTTATATATCATCTCAAATAAGCCTAATTAGCATCACTGTATACTATTTCAACTATTTATAATCTACGAATAAGTCATATCTCTTAATACAACAATATTTATGTGTTACACTACATCTTATATGTAATCTCGTCTTACAAAGTATCTACATGTGCAAACTCTTGTATAATTATTATCTTATATATAATTATATCCTATATACTTAAGTTATTTTCAACAATAAGTTATCTTATGCATATCATCTTATATAATAATATTGTCTTATACCTAAGTCGTCGTGAACATGTATGAATTATGATATAAGAAAGTGCTTTACGCATTCGCTCGCACTAAATAACGTCTAGACTCTGTGAAATATATGATGTGGTAACTCCCAGCCGCAAGGACCTGGTGCTGCGCGGCGCCCACCCGGACATCCTGCTGCTGACGGGGCTGCGCAGCCCGTACGCCAGCGTGGTGGAGAAGATGCATCGGGAGCTGGAGCGGGATCGCGTCACGCTGCTCAAGATGGACCGCGTGGGCGACGTGCTCGCAGAGGCCGTGAGTATACGTGACGACGTGAATGACGTGTCGTGCAGGAACAAGAGGTCGCCTAGGACCCGGTCTTGGCTTGGGGCATGTCTACATTACCAGGACATGGCGTCGTCACCGTGGAACGGTGCGATCTCGCATCTGACGTCGTCGGTAGCCGTAGTCGATGTTTCATTGTTATAGCAATTGATTGTGCAAAAAAGTTGTGTTACATTGTAAAAGTTACAACGAAGTCGTGACGTGGGGATGTGGACTTGCCCTTGTAGTACCAGACCTAAGTGACTAAATGTCAGCCACGTAGCACGTGTTATCATGATGACGCAGGCTGCAGCTACAGTAGACAAATCAAATCAAAATATCAATATTTCGTAACAACTTGTACACTTGAAATACGTCAAAAAAGTAGTCAATAAAAATACGTAAAAAAACTCCTTTGAAATTCTTGGGTTTCGCATTTACACGAAAATCTTTATCTGAGTTCTGACCTCTGACCTCACGACATGTTGTAAATCTTAGCGAGCTGCGGGTAACAGATCGCTTCGGATAGTATTTAAATACATTCTGAGTTAGGACACTGTCGTCTTACGTCTTAGAGACCTCAGGCCCTAGATGGCTTTTGTCCAATGTATGACATAAGATAAACAAATAAAATGATAGCCGAGCAAACATTTGTTGTCCAGATGTGTTCATATTTAATTACCGTATACTGCCTGTTAAATAATTTTATAATAATAATAAATAATAATAATAAAATCCAGAGACTGGTTAAAAATCCAGAAAATATTTTTTTATTTAACAGGCAGTTTAGTATAAATGAAGAAATCATTGATAGAAGACAGTAATTTGCGTCACACTTATAATAAATACATTAGCCTTCTGCCTTACCCTGTAATACATTTGCTATAGTACTTATTACTTGAATGACGTAATGAGTATGTTCTCACACGCGACTGCGGCCGATGTGAGAGTTGTGCTGCACCGTCACGCGTCACAGAGCATTACCACAACTAATTGAGGAAATTATATCCCGCCTTTTGTTTGTAGTTGTACTATAATAAGTATTAACTTGTAAACCACCAACAACATTGTCCCATAATAATTTAGTCAGAACTTGAGTTACGGGTAATTCATATTAAAGCTATAAACATACCAGATGTTGATGATTATTTTTATAGCCTTTTTTATTTCACTCGGCGCTAACGTAGCATTATAATCATCTTTCATCAGTGTACTGATAAAAGATTTTTTTTAAAAATCAAATCATCTTTTCCAAACACTATTCTACAACCTACCAACGTTACTTCTTCATTATAGTACAAAGTATAAACATATCAACAGTATACAATATGTGCACGCGGGATCAAACCCAAGATCACTGTTTGTAGCGTGTTACGTGTCCCCACCATGGTTCAGGCCTTGACGTGGCGGTGGGGCTCAGTAGCCTAAGGTGTGCCCAGCACCTTTGGCGAAGCTAATTGAGTCGAGAGGGCTCTTTGTACCGCTCTTATAAAAAGCGGGGACAAAAGAGCAGGGGGCAAGGGGCGAGGACGGGAACCTCACCTCATTGTACTGTCCCGACGTTGGGAGGGGTTGTTCTGTGGTGCGGGTTCCTCTATGGAGGTGGCGTCGGTCCACGGGGGACTGTCTAGCCGTCTGGATTACCTCTCCTCTCCTCCGGATTAGATCCGGGGCACCTCACCAAAGGCGGCATTGGTGGCACTCGCCGGGTTTTAGTGAGTAGAGCTGTGTCCACTTACCAGCTTTCGGGCGCAGCGACTCGCATAACCGCCTGGGAAGACCCCTGCGGGATGCCTCATAGCATTTCCCGGCGTTAAAAAAAATACGTGTTACGTGTAGTCACAGCAGTCGGCAGACCACAGAGTACTTTTATATATTATAGAATATACGGAACGACAAGCGGTCGCCAAGCGTTTATATTAAAATTTGGCAGAGAAACATATTTAGTTTCCTGTTTTATGAGCTATTAATTGTATAACACAATTCACAATAGAGAATCACTACTTTATATTATCTACATTAAGAATATCTACTAAGAATGATAATATACCTACAAGCCCCGAGTTTTACTTTTTTGTAATACGTTGTAATGAGCGGTTGGCTCACGTGTTGCAATAGTCGTCGGTGAATATTGCCGAGCGGCCATTAAGTCATATTTGTTGTCGGCTGTCGGCCCACCACCACGTCGGACTAGTTAGTAGTTGTACGACACGAACGACGCGCACGGGTCGCGAGTGTACTACCAGCCACAGTGCGTGCGTGCCGAGTGTCCCAAGTTCTCCCGTAAGGCTACGGCAATGTTCACCCTGTGCATATTGGTCGTAGTGTTAGTAGCTCTGATACTGGGACTGTATCAGAAAAATACTAACGCCATATGCAAGTCCAAGAGGCGACTCGACGGGAAGACGGCCCTGGTGACCGGCGGGACCTCCGGCATGGGCCTGAAGATCGCCACAGACTTCGCCGACAGAGGTGCGAGGGTCATAGTGGCCTGCCCCTTCGTGGAGGAGGGCGCCCGCGGCACGAAACTGATCATAGACCGGACCGGCAACGACAACGTAATATTCAAGCTTCTGGATCTGTCGTCTTTGGGGTCTATCAGGAATTTTAGCGCCGAATTAAATGAAACGGAGGAACGGTTGGACATTTTGATCAACAACGCGGGCGTCGGGACCGTCGACGATTTCTTAACCAAGGACGGCATGAGCTTCATCATGCAAGTGAATTACTTCGGCCAGTTCCTGCTGACGCTGCTGCTGCTACCCCTGCTCCACAGGAGCGGCACGAGCGAGCAGCCCGCCAGGATCGTCAACACCTCCTCCGTCCTGCACTACATCGGGGTCGTGGACTTCAACAAGCTAAACTCAATAAAGAACTACTTCCCGATCCAAGTATACGGGAACAGTAAGCTGTGTCTGATGCTGTTCACGCGAGCGCTTGCTAAGCGGCTAAGGGGGTCCGCCGTCGTGTGCAACTGCGTCAACCCTGGAGCAGTCGGCACCAATATATTCATCGGCTGCACGAACAAGGTCTTCGCCGCGGTCATCACTTTCTTGTTCTCTAATTTATTCAAGACTCCCTGGGAGGGCGCTCAGACGGCTCTGCACGTGGCCCTGGATAAGAGGGCGGGGGAGGTGAGCGGGGAGTACTTCGAGAACTGCGGCGTGTCCCGGGCGAAGAAGTTGGCGTACGACGAGGGGCTGGCGGAGCGGCTGTGGGCGGAGTCGGCTCGTCTGACGGGCGCGCGGCCCGAGGAGCTGGATGCGTGGTCGTCGAACAAGACAGGTGACGAACATCCCACACTGTGATCTCTTGTGAAAGTACTTGAGTGCAGGGACGATCCTGTCTAGTATAGTTTCTTATAAGTTCAGTGGCTCAGGAGCTATGTAATCTTTTTGTATTTATTTAGGTTTACGGTAATAAATAAAAGTTTTGAATCATGTCTTTGTGTTTGTGTTTATTGAATGTGTAATGAAAAATGTGTATCACAAATTAATATTTACATAACAATATTAGGATAATGAAGTTTACAACTTATTAAATTTCTAACATTTACTAAGTAGTAAATGTTAGAAATTTAATAAGTTGTAAACTAATGTATGTATGTAGTAAATAATTAGAAATTTAATATTGAATCCAAAAAGTAAGTGCAAAATAAAAACACACAAATGCAAAATTCAAAAAAATTAAAACACTAACACACTTTATTTAGAATGCCTTGGCATAGGTTTCTGTAAAAAGGTTTAATTAGCTGAGAAAAAGAGCTGACACATAAGTGATTAAAACGTAAAAATTGCCGATACTTTTTGCTCTTCACCATTCACTCAGATGACTACTTAAACGTCCAAAAACTGTTTTAAATGCTAACATAGAATTTTATTGTCAGCCTGCGAAGGTGGCGCAGGCACTGCTGCTGTTCTGTCAGGGCCAGGGGCTGCTGACGTCGCTGCCGCCGCCCGGAGTGGAGCGGCGCATGTCACGCGGCATGTCCATGGAGGAGTACGACCGACCCAACATCCGCCGGCTCTCCCTTACGCCCGCTACCGACTCGCCCAAGAGACCCTAGAGCTTGACTGTCCGGCTTGAGCGTACGGACTACGGCTTGAGCGCGCAGGCCCCGTCTTGAGCGTGCAGGCCCCGTCTTGAGCGTGCAGGCCCCGTCTTGAGCGTGCAGGCCCCGTCTTGAGCGTGCAGGCCCCGGCTAGAGCTTGCAGGTCCAGGCTTGAGCGTGCAGGCCCCGGTTAGAGTTTGCAGGTCCAGGCTTGAGCTTACAGGCCCCGGCTAGAGCTTGCAGGTCCAGGCTTGAGCTTGCAGGTCCAGGCTTGAGCTTGCAGGCCCCGGCTTGAGCTTGCAGGCCCCGGCTTGAGCTTGCAGGCCCCGGCTTGAGCGTGCAGGCCCCGGCTAAAGCTTGCAGGTCCAGGCTTGAGCTTGCAGGCTCCGGCTTGAGCGTGCAGGCCCCGGCTAGAGCTTGCAGGTCCAGGCTTGAGCTAGCAGGCCCCGGCTAGAGCTTGCAGGCCCCGGCTTGAGCGTGCAGGCCCCGGCTTGAGCGTGCAGGCCCCGGCTTGAGCGTGCAAGCCACGCCTTAAACATGCAGGCAGAGCTTAAGCATGTAGACCATGACATGCAAGTCGTGAAGCGACACATAATACTTCAATGAGATTTCAAAATAAGAACATGGTACCCATTTGTTGGCCCTGAAATGTTTATGAAGTATGTTATTGTTATGTGTAATTGCTATTATATTTTTGAAGTATGTT
This sequence comes from Helleia helle, assembly GCA_963853865.1. Classification (NCBI taxonomy): domain Eukaryota; kingdom Metazoa; phylum Arthropoda; class Insecta; order Lepidoptera; family Lycaenidae; genus Helleia; species Helleia helle. The sequence goes on from OY971425.1 coordinate 622,212, forward strand.
ATTGTTAATGTGTAATAGTTATTATAATTTATTGTAAATTGAATATATTTATGATTAGCCGTAGAATTTTTTTATGATAGGTACAGAAGCTAAATAATATTATCATGTACGTTGTACCAACAATTAGAAAAAAAGTCTATAAGTATACATTTTCATCGTCGTCGTCGTTTAAAACATGATGCCATATTCCTGTATGCCATATATATCTGTTCCAGTGAACAATAAGTAAAAAACACAATACATATTAATCCCCGATATCCCGACACTATGTACACCAACGGATAATTAGGTATCGCATATAAATTTTTAGTGAAAAATATCACAACAACACTATATAATACTTGTCTAGACATAATTACTGTAACTACGTTAGGTCTAATCGTTAATTACATGAGGATTTAACAATCTTTGCAACCCCCCCCCAACCCCCCTTTGATACACGGTGAGGTTTATGTCTACCCCCCCCCCCCCCCTAACCAAAACCACATGTGTTTTGCAAAGCACGTGAATTTTCACAAAAACAACAATAGATACCAATAATTTACATTACATTACATTCAATTTACATTTTACATTACAATAAATTAAAAGAATACCAACATTACATTCAATCCTAATTCCAAACTAACTTCCAAATAAACAGGAATGTTAGTTTGTTTGTTAGTTTGTTAGTTACGCTTTCACGCCTTATCCACTTAACCGATTTTAAATATTTTTTCACCAATGGAATGCTAGTATAAAACAAAAAATAATTTCATGTACTAAAATCTAAATCAATTTATTCGTCTTTTTTAATTTGAGAACGCCAATGTTCAGCAGTGGATGGATAGCGGCTGATGATGATGGTGATGATGGTAATGATGATGATGAAATCAATTTATGATTTAGTACATGAAAATATTTCATATTGTTCAAAAGTAATTAATTTTTTTAACAAAAAAATACAAGTGATATCTCGGTATATATATCTCTCCTTGGTGATATTTCATGATTTTTTCTAAACACCTTCCCCCCTTGATCCTCACGTGATTAATGGACGGCCCCTTAGATTCTATTCAACAATTATGCTTTTTAAATTATTTTATAAGAATATATTCGTTGAGTTCGTTACATGTTTTATTTTTTACCCAGCTGCGTCGGGAATTATGAGTATAAGTTAGAGTATGTTTATTTACTTGGCTCGCTCTACAGCCTGAGCCGATCAATGGACTTGAGCTTGGAAAGTGCGTTATCCGTCCACTGCTGGACACAGGTCGCTTAGTGAACGCCAAGATGGCGGATTCCCCGCGCCTCCCTTTGGATGTCTATGGCCGGATAATGCACAGACACCGTCGTCCCATCTAGGTCAAATCTAACGGTGAGTGTGCGATGGTCTGAGTCCGATCTCATAAACTGTTACATGTTTTACTATTTTTCCTTCCACATGACCGCATGCTCAACGGCGAAGGAAAACATCACGAGGAATTCTTACTGTTTAAATTATCTTTGCGTGCTAGAGTAGTTTAGCAACCTTTACACCAACTGGAAAATATTTCCTACTCCTCCTGAATTCTTCTGATTAAGCTCGTTGCGGGTCCCCCGACAGTTTTGACGTGTCCCTCGGGTTCCATGAGGTCGTATCAAACGTAGAGTAGCAGCGGTGGGACGAGCGGTGGATCTAGCGAAAGTAAACTAGAGTTCCCTCGCTTTATTTCGACCCATGCTAAGCAATTGAAAAAAAGTAATTGTTTCTGTTATACAAGTATATAGATAAATAACAATTCAGCATATCGATTAAAACATTAAACAATACAAAAATCTGCATTGATAATTATATACCTAATATGTGCAGAGGTAAAATTCGATTATAGATACATTTAATGCGCAGCTACACCTGCAGAGGTCGAAAGGATACCCCAAGGTGCCCGGCACCGCAAGTCATGTTTGACTTATTTTGTATTACTCATGCAATGTTCGCTAAATATGTAGTAGGTCCAGTAAAAAAAAAATACCGATCGAATTGAGAACCTGCGCCTTTTTGTTGAATTCCAAGTAAAATAGACATTTTACTTGGACGACCTTGCACTAAATTTCCAATCCATTTTTAATTATAAGGTTTAGGTTTACTTACTTACTGAGCATATTATACTCACAAAATGCTGACAGATCCAAGTGGAGCTTCAAGCGCCATCTTGAGAAAAGTTTTAGTCGATATCTCGAAAACTATGCACTTTAGAGCAAAAGTTAATGAGACTATTATTGTAGAGAACAAAATTTCGCAACTTTTGTTTGCTGTAAGTTTTTTAGAAAACTTACCATTTACGATTTATGGCTCAAAATGTATCTATCCACTTTTATTGATTAATCCAATATTTTAAGGGTTATCGGCGAAATAGAAAAACCGAGAACACATTATTGAATTTGAGAATAAACAACTCATGCATTTTGCCTATACTGAGACACAAGATGATCAGTAATTACACGACCTGTCCAGTGTCCAGCCAGAATCTGACAATGTTGCTCCACGATAATAATAACAAGATAGTATTGCCCGTGCACATGCGAAAGAGAGAATTAAAATCAAACATACTTTTACAAATTAATGTCTTCATCAAAGGGATTACCTGAAGATATATCTATCGTTTTATGTTTCAGTGTTCTCGGCTAATATAACGATACTTACTAACATGAAAACATACCTAGGTACGGTTGAATACGGTCGGGTCTAGAAATAAAGACGAGGTAGCTATATTTTATAGAATTTATATTATAATTGAAAAACGCGTAAGTTTATTACACTACTTACTTAATAAAGTTATTATTATTATTATTACTTCTACTTACACGAGAAAGTAAAATATCAAACAATATTTATTTCACCCTTCTTCCCAAACTGTACCTACTAATACAAGACGAAGTTTGTTTACCAAGTAAAACCTTGAAAGGACCAATCTGAATATTGTTTTTTTTTCTTTTTGACATATTGGCAACTCCATACGTGAGGCTCTCTATACGCGCGCGAGCTTATAACTAAAGGACGTAAACGACAAAATGGTTGTTGTTATTTTATTGCTTTAAAACCGATCATTTTATAGACTCATCTACGAAGAAAGTTAAGAGGCTTAAACCAGTCCCTTTTGCCCATAGTTTTTTTTTTTTTTTTTTTTTTAATGGTATAGTAGGGCGATGAGCAGTCGAAGCCGTTTGGCGACTACCGACGCCCAAACACATCCGCACAACCAAAGATTATGCAGATGCGTTGCCCTCCTTTGCCCTAACCCCCTAATGGGCCACCGGAAACTCACAATCCCCATGAAACGCGACGGCATAGCTGTCACTTGACGCCGGTGTTATGTGAGCGAGAGGTACCACCCCGGTAGTGCCGGCCCAATTCAGCAGCATGGCACTACCTCTTAACAGCATGGCATTACCTCTTAACATTAGATGTGAACTCTTTTTAAAAAGTAGTATGTTTGATTTTTTTTTTTTACAAAAGTTACCTAATCATATTTTAAACTAACAAAATAATGTTTTTATCATGAACTATTAGGTCACCAAGTTATATTTTTATTCGTTTTGGAAATACTGAAATAAGTTAAAAATATTGACGCCAAAATTTTCAATACGTCCTCATAAGCACTTATCAATGATCATTTTTAACCGACTTCAAAAAGAAGGAGGTTATCAATTCGTCGGAATCTTTTTTTTTTTTTTTTTATGTATGTTACCTGATTACTCGAAGATGGCTGGACCGATTTGAAAAATTATTTTTTTGTTCTAAAGGGTATACTTCCCAAATGGTCCCATGATAAGGAAACCAGGATCTGATGATGACATCCCAGAGAAATCGAGGGAAACTTTTGAAAATCATAGGGGTGACTAGTGCGTTTGATATTTTTTTTATAAAGTGTTTTGAAGGACTACAATTTAATGTCGTATTCGTTGATGTACCTACCTCCCTATCTACCTTGGCTGACACCGACTCCAAAAGTAACAATAATGACGTGGTAAATGCAAAGATTGTATATTAGTAGAAGAACAAGTTGATTACAAATTGTAGGCACAAAGATTACGGAAATTATTTTATTACTTTTTAGTTTTTTTTAATTTTGAAGTCGGTTTTAATTTTTGTTTATAGCAACCATGGTCACGGGAGGACTGAGGAGAAGGAGAAACTTCGGGAATGTCAAAATATTAATAAGCAGCGCCAAAATTCAATAAAATTGTTTGTTATTGTTATTTTAAATCATCGATGTTATGCGGAACCCTATCAATAAACTATCTCTCGCTCTTGTACATATCCTTGTATATATCAGGTTTAGATTCAAATAAGAACGACCGTTTACAACTTGTTTATATTGTGGATTACATTTCAAGAAAAATTCCGTTTTCTCAAACTGGTTGTAGCTCGTATATAGGTAAGACTCGTGTGTACTAAATACCAAATTGTATACCTATGTAGTATTAAATTGAAAAACGAGCCAAAAGATTAAACAGGAAGACGGGTATTCCCCGCTACGAAGGATGTAAATAAGCTTTTTGTTTTTTAAGGATATTTAAATATTTAAGCGAATTGAATGAAACAGGTCTTATAAAATTTTCGTGGTTAATAAAGGATGTTTTTTCTTTGGGGCGAGTGAAACTGCGAGGAACAAAATAAAATAAAACCTTGGTAGCCAATGTCAAACAACTATCCAAATGTCCACAGGTCTGTACTCAGGCTCGCTTGTATTTATAATATAACAATATTAGGTATTGTTGCAATTGTAATAAACAGTTGCAATTCGCAAGTGCGTTGAATGTTGACAATGATTACATATTTAAATAAAATTATTTCCCTATATAATATATTGTATCTATTTTATGTTTGTTAATACTAGAGTCAATTTTAAAGATTATAGTCTACATCTCCAAATTAAAAGTCGTAACATTTTATAGATTTAGGTACGTAAGAGGTAGTGCCATGCTGCTTTGCATCCGAATTGGGCCGGCACGACCGGGGTGGTACCTCTCGCTCACATAACACCGGCGTCAAGTGACAGTATGCTGTCACGTTTCGTGCGGTTTGTGAGTTTCCGTTGGCCCATTCGGGGAGAAAAAAGGAGGCAACACATCTGCATAACTTTTGGTTGTGCGGATTTCCATGGATGTCGGTAGCACCATAAGGCTCCAACTGCTCTATTGCCTCCCTATGATATAAAAAAAAATTGAGGGATGGGTTCTCAATGAATTGCTTTGCTTTATGTTAATAACAGTTTTTTTTTCTTTAACGCCGGGAAATTGTCTGACGGGGAGTGGGTCTCCCCAGGCGTGTATGTGGGACTCGCTGCGCTCGAAAGCTGCTAAGTGGACTCAGCTCTACCCACTAAAACCCGGCGAGTGCCACCAATGCCGCTTTTGATGAGATTTCCCGAATCTGTTAAGCAAACGGGGCACCTCGATGGCCAGTCAGTCCCTCAGGAGACCGGCGCCACCTCCACAGGTTGCTCCGGACCACAGAACAACCCCTCCCAACGTTGGGACAGTACAATGGGGTGGGGTTCCCGTCCTCGCCCCTTGTTCCCTCCCTGCCGAGCCGAGAGGGCTCTTTTGTCCCCTCTTCTTATAAGAGTGGAACAAAGAGCCCCCTCGGCTCAATTGGCTTCGCCCAAGGTGCTGGACTCACACTAGGCTTCTGAGCCTCACCGCCACGACAAGTGCCGAATCATGGTGGGGATGTTAATAATACTGGCAAAACAGGCAATTGCTGTCATAAAGATCTTAGCAAATTAGTTATGTATTTAGTCTCCTGTCTCAGACAGGTAACGTCCAGATGGTTTACCTGGGTCTGGCTGGCTAACGAGCCCGGGAGAATTAGTTCATTGTAATGGGCGACGTTAGCCACACCAGTTTAGGAAGCAAACAGAGCTAGGGAACTCTAAAATAAAACTGAAATAATAAGACAAATACTGATACTCCTTAAACGGAGAAACACTTAGCATGAGTCAAGGTGACGGGCGTAATGGTGGTCGAAGGTAAACGAGAAAACAGTGATGAAACCGCATCAAAATTTGACTAGTAGTTTTGGAGAGAAATGGGAACATTTTTTTACGTTTATTATCTCTAGTTGCATGAATTCTTTAAATCGAGGATTTTTTAATGACTTTATTCTTTTTCAATTACCTGCATTTTAACCATCGTGGGTTTTTTATGTGTAATTTTGCTTTTTTATATTTATGTTAAAGTTTAAAATAGTGATGTGATCCCCCGACGGATTATATTGGGTTTTATATTAAGTTCATAGGGACTTGAATAATATGTTATTGCCACATCTACGTCTTCGAGAACCAAATAGGTGCGTAGGGAAGTGCTATGAAAACTGATACTCTGTTGTTTAAATGACGGGGTTTTTTAATTATTTTATCATTTTAAAATTATGTTTTAACCGTCGTGGGTTTTTTACAAAATTTTTAATTTTGCTTTTTATTTCAAACTTTTTATAGAGTATGCTCTATAAAACTAATTAATATTAAATATGTAGAAGCTAAAATTAAATATATTAATGACTGCAGCGCCTTCAAGTGATTTACCACCGTATCATCTGTTTAAGAACCTTTACTGATCAACCACAAACCCTATAATGAACACCGCATGAAAATCGGATTAGATATTACTGCAGCATCACCTAGTGAGTTGATACCGTAACACCTATTTAAAAATCTTCACTAATCAACCACAAACCCATTATTAAAAGCCGCATCCAAATCGGACCAGTAGTTTTGGTTTTGTAAAAACAATGTTTACCGCAGCGCCCCCTAGTGAGGTGTCACCGTAACACATTTTTAAGAACATGCAACACAATTTAAACCGAACCTATAACCGGAAACCACATCCAAAACGAACTTAGTAGTAGTTGCACAAACAAAATATTATATTTTCTGCAGCGCCCCCTGTAGGGCTAGCATACGCGCACGACAAAATTGTATTTACCCCTTTTCTCGTATTACTTATCTTATCTTATATCTTTAAATTAGCAATTCTTGTATATATATATATTATTGGAATCTCGGAATCGGCTCCAACGATTTTCATGAAATTTAGTACATCATTTAGGTACATCAAGTAGGTAGCTCACCTGGAGTCCAAGTAAGTAGACCTACAGATCACTAGATGCATGCTCGATAGGTTCCTACTTCAATTATAACTTTCATACTGTGGACGAGTCTGACCCATAAAGTTAATATAACTAGCGGAAAGGTATATATATATATTAACTTTATGGTCTTACCAATGTAACAAATACCTTTTGACTTGGCACAACTTTACACTTACTTTTACATAAAATCAAGCAATCATGAACTTACCGATGTTTAATTAATAAGTACATGTTTTGTATATTAATTTTCTTTCGGTTCGGAAATACTTTCGATTTAGAAGTTATTTTTATTCTATATTACGTCAAAACAAGACAATGGTATCGTTATATTTCTGACCAATGGGTTGATACCTATTGTTTAATTTCGTAGTTATACGAATTGTCGTCAAAAATATCGATATAATCGAATAAAATATATTTAAATAAGACTTCAAAACACATTTACTATGCATAAAAAATGCAAAAAAAAACTAAGAAAATTCCGTTTACTTATAAAATATAATACATAATATAACACATTAAAATATGTAGATCACTTTTTATGTCATAAGGGGGCAAACGAGCAGTCAGAGCCTTATGGTACCGACGCACATGCCACATACACATCAGCACATAATCAGACTAACACCACAGTACAGTATAAGAAGTCATACATTACATATAAATGTCACAACCGACGCCAGGAGGCCGTGTGGTCGCAGACTGCACGGTAGGCGGGGGGCAACCCCCCACTTTATAAATCAAAAGTGAGCCGAATGAGCTCACACTAATCCGATGACGCATTAGGGCCTTCGGGCCATTAGCATAGATCCCTCCGAAAAAAAAAAACATATAAATGTATTTACACTGTGCTAACACTATAATAATATATCAAACATGTCTATCTATACAATATATACGATTGAATAGATGTTGTAGTATTATTAAGTTTAAGTAGCAGGTATAACTTTCAATTAAAATTTAATTTCAAATATTTATTTTATTTTGTTTTTAGTATTTGATGTTATAACGGCAACAGAAATACATCATTTGTGAAAATTTCAACTGTCTAGCTATCATGGTTCATGAGATACAGCCTGACGGACAGACAGATAGCCAAGTAGGGTCCCTTTTTTTTTTTTTCTTTCGCCGGGAAATGCTCTGAGGCATCCCGCGGAGGAGTGGGCCTCCCCACGCGGGTATGTGGGACTCGCTGCGCCCGACAGCTGGTAAGTGGACGCAGCTCTACCTACTAAAACCCGGCGAGTGCCACCAATGCCGCCTTTGGTGAGGTGCCCCGGATCTAGTAAACAAACAGGGCACCTCGACGGCTAGTCGGTCCCGCAAGGGACCGACGCTACCTCCACAGAGAGGTTGTCCCGCACCACAGAACAACTCCTCCCAACGTCGGGACAGTACAATGAGGTGAGGTTCCCATCCTCACCCCTTGCCCCCTGCTCTTATGTCCCCTCTTCTTATAAGAGGGGTACAAAGAGCCCCCTTGGCCTAATTAGCTTCGCCCAAGGTGCAGCGGCTCACCCTAGGTTACTGAGCCCCACCGCCACGACAAGGCCTGAACCATGGTGGGGAGCACAAACATTGAAGCAACGCATCTATTTTATTACTTTTTATTTTTTTGTCTATTTTTAGAAGTAGGTTTTCATTTTTTATTGTAAGAAGTCGATATCACTGTATCCCAAGAAAACGGATAATTCAGGTATTTATATTGATTAACCTAGCCCAATACATTTTACATTCGGTAAAAAGGTATTTGTTAGATTAACGGACAAACTATAAATCAAGATATTAGGTATATTATATATATTTTTTTTATAGCCTATTGGATCCCACTGCAAAAGCAGGTATATTATATTATTATAAAATAAAAAACACGCATTAATAGCAAACCCAACAAAAAATTTGAAAATAATTTTTAATGGATGAATTAAATGGGTTAACAAAATTACTTATTGTAAAAAAGCGTGGTGCTTGTAACTAAGTTTTTATATTAAATGGATACCGATGAAATATTTTTAATAATGAATATTGAGCACCTCACGCTTTTTTACAATAAGTAATTTTGTTAACCCATTTAATTTATCCATTAAAAAATATTTTCAAATTTTTAGTTGGGTTTGCTATTAATGCATGTTTTTTAGTTTTTTTTAACTATAATTTATTTTTTACTTTTTAGTGTCGATTTTTTAATTAAAATTTTTCTTAATTTAAGGTACTCAACTAATAACAATCACTTTATAAATGAGTGAGACTAAAAACAACACAAGTGATGTAGGTAACTTGCGCGCCTTACGCCTTCCTAGCATGTGCTATCCTGATCATCCTGATCAGGATATTGGAATAATTTTATCAAATTATTGTATTGTCATCGGTCCTCGATAAATCTACAAAGTTTGAACAAATTCTGGTCGTTAGTGAGTCAAAATCAAGTCTAAAGGAGTCTTTTACAAACATACATACAAACATACAGGTGAAGCTATTATAATGCGTGTAAAAAATTCTCTAAACTTCTACGGCCTAGTTGTAGGTTTTCTCGCCTGGGCCAATAGAAGCCGGCTAGGGCGTGTCGGCGCATGCGCCCTTCTTGGTTCCGTATTCCGAACCCCTATCTTATATATATCTAGCCTAGTGTCTAGAATTTATTTAGGATTATCCAAAAACTGTTAGGATTATGTATAGTCGAGGCTTTGGTTATAAAATATGTACGTCGGGCACACATGGAATTTCGTAAAGGATAGAAAGCTTAGTATCATCTTAAGTAATAAGCCCGTTATAATTAGATCATCTTCCTTTGGTTTACCTCAATTATCTCCTTTTTCTTCTTATTTGGTCTTATCTCCCATTTTGTTTAATATTGTTACGATTGAGTGTAAATCGATCAATGACATTGTCATATGTCTGTACGCAGATGACTTTATAATAGTATCTCACCACCCACTCTGAACTTGTCAAATCCTTGAGGAAGCTAACATTGAAGTAGAAGAATAGTATCTCAAATTCAACACATAAATGACAATCGACTTAAAAATAACTTTGTTAATCATTTGTTAATGCTCTTTCCGTTGCTGGTTTGGTATCTCCAAAAAAAAAGTACCTCTCAAGCCAAGTTCTTGTGTACTCAAATTTCTTTTTAAGCTATTGCATAGATTTTATCGCGGGCCTTGAGCGCGGCGACCGAATCAAGAAATTCCGTAACGAAAAAAACCTAACACCCGACGAGAGACGAGCTGCTCCGAAATCGGACGAATAAGTAAGCAGCTGTTTGTGAGAAAGTATATTATAGTTGTGGGACAATAGTAGTCTTTGGGTGTGGGATACGGTAAGTTCTCCTCTCAAATTAAAGAACGCATTTAAATAAATCTTTCGAATCGACAACATATATCCACAATATTCGGATAATGGCTTAGTTTAGATTTAGAAAATGTAAATAATGAAAAAGAATTGACATAATATTATAAGTACAATAGTTGTCAAATTTTTATGCGTGTGTCACGGAACTTAAATAGAAAGGAGAGCGATCGACATAGGAGTTATATACTATAAATTGTCCACTGAAAGATCATCACTGGCAATTGCATAAGTTGATAAAAAATGCTATGCAATAGCTTTACCGCGGCAGTCTCCGAGTGCCACACGTCTTTTTAATTATTAATAGACCGTCAGAAGTGGTTGAGGAGGTTAAAATATACTTAAGGTGTTTGGCTAAATAGTAAATTACGTTGACATAAACAAATAAATAAGTTAATAAAGAAAAATTCCAAAGTTATTAATGTATTCAAAGTTTTGGCTGGCTCCAGATAATTTAAGACGCATTTACATTTTTTGTATACAACATAATATTTTCTTTTATTTACGGCAACAGTTGAAAGACGATGTGTGTAAGAGGTAAGGCCATGCTGCTTTGCAGCCGAATTGGGCCGCCACGACCGGAGTGATACCTCTCGCTCACATAACACCTGCAAAGCAGCATGGCACTATACCTCCTACAGAAGTGGTAAGGGATATTATAAAATAAAAAATTATTGATGATAATCTTGGGAATAAGGCGTTCGCTACGAGATTTCTTTTTTATCTATTTAATGTTGTAAAATATTCAACAGATTAGTTCTACTGAGTTTGTTTCGCCGGTTCTTCTGAGTGGACTGGTTTTGGAACTGGTGGTTGAGTCATTGACGTTCAATAAATATTCTCTTAAGTACAATATTGAATGAAAACTTTTTTACTCTTACTTTTACAACAAACATCAAGATCACAAATCAAAACAACATGGTCCTCTTCATGTTATTGTTTTTTACGGATCATAGTATGTAACAGCATTCGCAGGTTACTTTTTATTGTTTTACCCATTATTGTAGCAATTATATAAATTAACTGCTTTTCACTCAAACCTTTACCTAAACATGGAAACCTGGGCAGCCCCGCATATGCTGGGGGGGGGGGGGGGCGAATATGTGCTCAAGACAGAAACTGCCCGGCGTAAACGGAGCAGTCGGCAGAAGTCCCCTACCACTATGACCGTTACGTGGTTTCCGTGGACGCTCCACTTGGCTCATCAGACTACTGTCTGATCCGGAGTTCTGTGCAAGTTGCACGCCCATCATGGCCACGTTTTGCCAGCTGCCGCCACGTTTGGCATTATAGGTCAGCTGATTGGGATGAAATGCGGTCCTTCTTTGTATCCTACCCATATGGGCGAATTTGCTTCTCGCTGACAGACATCGTTGCCGATTCTGTTGCCGAGGTGGTGCTGCAAGCCATGCAGCTTTTTATTCCAAGCTCTGCAGTGCCTATAGGCGGCAAATCCCAGCCCTGGTTTGGTCAAACCTGTAAGAAGCTTGCACGAAACAAGCGGTTAAGCTACCGAGCCTGGGCCAATGCATCGAAGTCCCAGGATGTAAAGACCAGCGCATTAAAAAAGGAGTATAACTTTGCCTCCAGATCCTTCAAAAGAGCTATTGCTGAGGCAAAAGCGGAGTACGTGAACAGAATTGGCAAGAGATTGGTTCGACTTCCTTCGGGAACTCGTGCATTCTGGTCGCTCGCCAAGGCTGTTCAAAGGAATTTCCCTACCATCTCTGCACATGAGGAATGACTTGTTGGCCCACACCGCGAAGGAGAAGGCCGATCTTCTAGGCTCTCTTTTTGCTTCCAACTCGACTTTGGATGACCAGGGCAAAATACCACCGACGATCCCTCGGTGTGATACCTCAATGCCGGAAATTATTTTTCGACAGAGCTCCGTACGCAACGCGCTTTTTTCGCTGGAAGTCGAGTAGGCCTGACGGCATCCCTCCGTTAGTGCTACGAACTTGTGCTCCTGAATTGGCACCCGTCCTTACGCGTCTTTTCCGGCACTCTTACTCATTAGGCGTCGTCCCATGCTCATGGAAGACAGCTTTGGTACACCCGATCCCTAAAGACTAAGAAAGGGGACCGCTCAGACCCGTCCAACTACAGACCAATAGCCATAACTTCCTTGTTCTCAAAGATTATGGAATCCATAGTTAACTGCCAGCTCCGGCGGTATTTGGAGGAGCACCAGCTGATTAGCGATCGCCAATATGGCTTGCAAACGGAATCGTTCAGCTGGTGATCTTCTAATATTCCTAACGTAGCGATGGGCGGAGGCAGTTGAGAGCAAGTGGGAAGCGCTGGCGGTTAGTTTGGACATAGCGAAGGCCTTTGATCGGGTGTGGCATAAAGCAATTCTAGCGAAGCTACCATCATATGGGCTTCCCGTGAAATTATGTAAGTGGATCGCCAGTTTTTTGGCAGACAGGGGCATCAAGATCGTTGTCGACGGTGCATGCTCGGACCTCAAGTCTGTCAATGCTGGTGTTCCGCAAGGCTGTGTACTATCTCCAACCTTGTTTCTTCTGCATGCTGCAAACCAGCGGCATTCATTCTTATGCGGATGACAGCACTGGAGATGCCTTATACACTGGCCGCTCTAATATTTCTCGGGAACAAGTCGATGAGTGACGGAAAAAACTTGTGTCTGAAATCGAGTCTCTGTTGACCAAAGTCTTGGAATGGGGACGACTTAACCTGGTCCAATTTAACCCCAACAAGTTTGCGCGTTTACCGCTAAAAAATCACCCTTCGTCGTTCCTCTACGATTTGAAGGCACTCCCCTAACTGCCGCAGCCAGCATTGGGATACTTGGCGTCGACATATCGAGTGATGTGCAATTTCGGAAGTCACTTGTCACTTGGAAGGAAAGGCTTAACTAGCCTCTAAGAAACTCGGCGTGCTCAGTAGGGCGAAGCAGTATTTCATGCCTTCACACCGCCTTCAATTATACAAGGCGCAGATCCGGCCTCACATGGAATACTGCTCTCTGCCTCTGGGCTGGAACGCCCCAATATCAGCTCCTTCCATTTGACCACGTCCAACGCCGGGCTGCACGAATCGTCGATGACAATGTTATCTCCAATCGGCTTGATTCTTTGGCGCTGCGTAGAGATGTCGGATCGCTCTGCATCTTCTACCGCATCTACCACGGGGAGTGTTCTGAGGAATTGTTCGGATTAATACCTGCGGCAGAATTCCAAAACCGGACATCGCGCAAGAATTCCCAATTTTACCCACACCATCTTGATGTCCGGAAATCCACAACATCTCGATTTTTACGGCATTTTCTGCGTCGCACTCTTCTATAAAAAAAAACAGCTGGACCAATTTTAACAAGACTTTCACTGGTAGATAGCAGATATTGTAAGGAGTAACTTAGGCTATAGAAATAATCATGTGCACTCCGGATACGGCTGTAAATCTAAGCCAACGCAGGCGAAGCTGCGGGCAACATCTAGTAAAAAATAAATATCTGAAGAAAATATTGACGATTACAATCACGGGTTCTCATCTGCCAAAGGCAGATTAAAGGCAGGCATAATAAAATTTTAAGAAAACTAGAACTCGCATTCTTTAGCCAGACAATAAAATAATAATGGTCGTTCGTTTTAATAATAATCGGCGAGAATTCGTAACATTATTGAGAAGTCTTATGAGACCGAGAACCGGTGGGAGGGAAGCGCTGTGCCGCGTTCCCGGCTGCATGGGTACCACCATCTTGCTTATTTCTCCCGTCAAACAGCTTTTCTGTGTTTCGGAGAGAAGGGCAAGACAGGCAGTGTAATTACTGGCACCGAGACTTAACATCTTATGTCTCAGGGTAGGCAACACATATATATGAGTTGCCTGGGCTCGATCCAGGTATACTAGTTTATGTTCATGGGCGACGTCGACCACTTAACATCAGTGGTACGTTTGCCAGTTTGCCTATCCAAATAACATTAAAAAAAAACTAAATATTTTCCTTTCCCTGAATATAAGTGATAATGATCAATTAATATGAATTATTTAAAATAAATAAATTAAAACGACTTCAAAACCACAAATAGGCACTCAAAAGCGAAAAATAAATTATTACCTAGGTACCATTATGTCTCAAATGTCCCATATGGATGTAAAGTTCTAATCAATATAAATAAATTAAGTTCAAACACAAGGTAAGCCGCTGAGTCCCTCTTCATCATCTGACCCCTAGGACTGTCACAACTCATCTAGAAATAGTAAAATATAGTAAAAAAAATAGTAAAATTCTCATCAATACAAATTAATCAAGCCTAAATACAAGGTAACTGCTATAAATCGTTGAGGATTCCCCTCGGCTGTCTTTCAGCTCCATCATCAGATCGACTCCAGACCTTCATTAAATTGTAGTGCTTTAAAATATTTAGATAATGAAAACTTGACAAACGCACTTGTCACATGAGATTCTGGTTTCCTTATAATGCGACCACCCTATATGTACCTCTTTTCTAACAACGACGAACATAAAGCCTCTTCTTTGTTGGAAGTCGGTTAAAAAGAAACTCTTATCTTTTGATACAGCATGATGTTGATAAATACATCTTTTCTTCTTCTGTTATATACATATAGAGTTCCTTCTACATCCAAAACTAGTTGCTGTCCGCATCTACGCGCACGTTAACTTACATTTACAGCAGTATACGGATTGATGATGATTATTTTATAGCCTAAACGTGACTTTCATTGATGCTATAAGGATTAACTTAGGTCCTAAGTTAATCCTTATAGCATCAATGAAAGTCACGTCAAAATCGGCCCAGTCGTTTCAGAGATGAGCAGGAACAGACAAGAATAAAAAAAAATACTTTTTGATGTAAGTAGCGTATATAATTTCAATTGCAATTAGTGAAAACCTGTTAATTTAAATTACAAACAGACGCTTCAATTTTATTTATTTGTATTGATAACCTAGGGTCCAAGCAAGTAAAGCCATTGATGAATCAGATGTATAGAGTTCGCTCTACTGCGAAAAAAACGTAATTACATACTTTGGACGTAAACAATGTAGTCACGATGTTTTTATTGGCTCACGCAGGTAACACTGATGTGTTCGTAGAGATCATATTATTGTACTCTATGTATAGAGTATAGACTATAGACGCTGCACTGAGCTGGTAATCAACAGACAACATAGGTTCCTGGCCTGAGCCAATAGAAGCCGGCCAGGGCGTGTCGGCGCATGCGCCCTGCTCGGTTTCGTAAGGGTATATAGATTATAGTGCGAAAGGCAGCCGTCGCATTATTTCGCACTATAGTCTAGAGTGGCGGCTGAGTAGTATTAAAAATACTGGTAGAAAATATTGTTAATGTAATCTCACCTAATTTAAATACACTTCTTACACTATTTAAAAAGGGCTTTAACCCGTAGCGAAAGACGTGGCGCGCGCGGCGTCTTGTGAAAACGCTAGATGGCATTCGAATTTTGGGATAAATTTGAATAAAAAATATAGGACATGAGATTTAAAACAATGGCAAGTTCTCTGTACTATTGATTAAATATTTCCATATAAAAATGATATGCAAACTTAAATATTTTATTAGTAAATTATTACTTTTAGTTTTTATTTTATCCCGTTTTCAGGATTTTTTATGATCAAGTAAAGTACATCTTATCGTGTAACCAAATCCTTTATACCATATTTTTAGGTATCTTGGATATTTTTTGTGAGACCTTTATTTATAATAAAATTATAATATAATATCTCAAAATTGATTTGAGAAACCATTTGCCCCGCATGCTCAAAAATTATTCGCCGTCTGCATTTAATCTCCTTATTTCTTTGTTATTTGAAAATATTTGACTCTGAATTACTTTTTCTTCGCCATGTAAAGGTATTTGATACGAATGTCCTTTTTTCATATTTTAAGAGAGAAAAACTCCAGGATTATGTCGTGGGGTTAATTTCTTCGAATACTTTCTTCGAATCCTGTCTGTCTGTCTTCGTCATGGCAAGTCTTGCAGCATTCGTGCAATGTATCCGGTATTGTTCTGTAAAAACTGGACTCCCTTTGCCAGTTTGCTTCTCATTTCGTTGATTTAATTTACAATGAGCACAAGTGCAAAAAGTAAGCGATGTATACAATTTCCTTATAATCCCAATTAAAGTGGCCATAAGCTTAGACGCCGATCTCTCCAATCTGAATGTCTGTGGCCCTTTCTGTACTGTAACTTTAAGTACCCAGCGGCACGTCTTATTAACGCGAGACAGGAAAATACTTATCATTACCACAGAATATGTCCTTCAGGTTTCTGCCACATTCTGATTCGCCTGATTTCGAGAACAATTTGTTTTAAGTTTTTCAGTGTTTTCCTCGGTGATGGAGATTTCAGGTGTCCCGACCTGGAATCGTCTTCAAACGATTCTTAAATTTTCAATTCCAACGTTCTACTATGGTAGGTAAATGAAGGCGCAGACTCCCCATAGACTGCAAACAACTTTTCAAATATTTACGTATGTTCTTTATAGTGGAGTATGTATCTAAGGGTGGTACACCGATTTCGTGCAAAGCGCGAATAAGTCTGATATGGTGATGTTTCCGGGTCAATAATTAAAAGAGAATGAAGTTAACGGCATGAAATTTGATTGTTATACTATACACACCGGCATATTTAGCGGAACATAAAATAAAGGTTTGATATCAGTATCATATAAGGTTGCTGGCTGGTTTATACGTCATTTAATTTAAAAAGAAATATTTTCAAATTAAGAAAACAACTGAACATCACATTTTATGCAATTGTTTTAATTTTGTTCAAATACACCTTATCTGGAACGAACTTCGAGTATTTCTTCCTTCTGAGTTTGATTTAATATTTCATTGAAATACTGTTTTTTGTTAGTATTTTTTTAATCGCGTATCTTTTTGGAAAGAGAGTTGAGAGATCGTTTCATTCGGCTTCGTGTACGTAGGAACCCCCGTTTGAAGGCCGTCCAAGCCCGACATGAGTTAGAAGCAGTGCGGCGTATAACCGTAAGTGAGCGTACGGTACGAAGAAGGTTCGATGAAGCTGGTTTGGGTTTATTTATGCCCGCCAAGGCTCTAATCGAGGTAAATCATCGTAGAAACAGGTTAACTTTTGCTCAGGAACATCTTTGGAGAACGACTTTGGAACGCGGACCAATGGAGTAAGGTATTGTTTATTGATGAGTGCAGAATTCTCTTAAATCAAATTGACGGCAGGCAAAGAATATACAGACGCAAAGGAGAACGATACATTCAGACAAATTTTGAAACTACAGTTGCATACGGTGGTGATTCAATAATGATTTGGACGGGCATTTGTTTGGGAGCTCGCACAGACTTGGTAGTGATTGACAGAGGGAGTCTGACTGCAGACCGCTATATCAGAGAAGTTTTAGAAGAAAATGACGTGCCGATATGAATATCACTGTTATGGAGTGGCCGGCGAGATCACCGGATATGAACCCAATAGAGCACGTTTGGGACTTGCTGAAAAAAAGAAGTCCAGAATTCCAGCTCCTGCCAACGTGGGTAACTGCGAATCGCCGTAGTTGAGGAATGGCGGAGACTATCCCAGGAGACCATCGATAACATCATTCTCAGTATGCCTAGATGGGTAGAAACTTTAATAAGAGCACGTGGAAGAAATACGCGATATTAATCACCATTTTTCTAATTTAATTAATTGTTATTTTAATATTAATTTTCAGTTTTCCCGGTTACATGAAAAGTTCAAAAATGTACCATTTTTCACAAATAGCCTTTACTCGCAAAATCTGTTCTTAATGTGATCTCATTTTAAGTAAAACAAACTTTAAATATAACAAAAGAAGAACTTATTTTTTAAATTACGGACCTGTTTTTGTGTTCCGCTAAATATGCCGGGGTATTTATTTAGCATCCTCACAATTAGTGCTCAGAAGTGCGCTTCTGTATTCTTGCGACTCACTCAGTACTAAGTTCAAATTTCAGCTGCCATAGTATCGGACCAGTGTATCGGACCAATAATATCGTTTAAAACACCAATTTAATATAAATTGATATCTAATGAAGTTTGATCTTTTTTAAGTCATAAGGAGGCAACCGAGCAGTCGGAGCCTTATGGTGACTACCGACGCCCATAGACATCCGTACAACCAAAACTTATGCGGATGCGTTTCCCTCCTTTTTTACCCAATACCCCTCCCACCCACAATGGGTCACCGGAAGCTCACAAACCTCAAGAAAGGCGAGCATAGCTATCACTTGACGCCGGTGTTATGTAAGCGAGAGGTACCACCCCGGTCGTGACGGCAAACTTCGACAGCATGGCACTTACGTTGATTTCGTAAATGTTGATTTCATAAATTCAAAAAAAAAAAAGTAGCATTGAATAATAGTCGATATTAAAAATCCAATATCATCACAATAAGGCAGTGATGAAATTACGTCTACTGCGACAGTTGTTAGATTTTTGAAGTGAAACTTCTTTGCGTGCATGAGGGTAAATTGTTTACGGATGAAACGTTTTTGTCCAAGAAGAGGGAGAGAGTGATTGAGACCGATTAAGAGAAAGTGAGAAAGGGCGAACGTAGCATGAATCATATAGCCATGGAGTAAGAGTAGGGAGCAAGCGAGTGAGTAAGATCGAGAAAGAGAGTGAGATAGAGCGAACGTCGCATTGCAAGTCTCGGAAATTTAAAGTTTTAGATTAGTATTAATATAAACGAGATTTAAAAATTAGTTTGTCAAATAAGTTTCATTTCTGACATGACGAGTACTTTGTACCCACGCACTTTTTTTAAAATAATTTGATGATTTTCTAATTTAGGAATATTATAGTGTTTGCGGAACCTTAAAATTTATAGTGGCAACAACGGCGACCTATAAAAGGTGACGTTGTATGAGGAGGCTCCTACTGTAGGTACGAGCCCTTTCCGCGTGCTCGCCGCATCACAGTAGTTGTTCCTGTCAGTAAACACTATTATAGTTTATATTTAAACAATTGGGTCAAGTTTAATTTAACATAATGATCGACTACATCGTCCTCGGAATCATCATATTTTTTTTAATTTTGGGCTTAAACGAAAAGTGCACCAATAAGTTCTGCCGCTCCAGAAAGAGGCTCGATGGAAGAACGGCCATCGTAACGGGAGGGACGTTGGGCATGGGGCTGGAGATCTCCACGGACTTGGCGGAGAGAGGGGCGAGGGTGATCGTGGCCTGTCCCTTCGCAAACGAGGGCACCAGAGGGAAATGGATCATCATCAAGAAGAGTGGAAGTGACAATGTTGTTTTCAAAATCTTCGACTTGCAGTCCATTGAATCTGTTCGGAAATTCGCTAAAGAGATCCTGGCGACAGAAAAGAGACTGGACATTTTGATAAATAACGCTGGAGTGGGTTACTTGCATCAGTATCTGACGAAGGACGGCATCAACTCCATGATGGCCATCAACTACTACGGCACGTTCCTGCTGACTCTCCTGCTGCTGCCGCTACTTCGGAGGACCGGCACTCCAGCCGAGCCGGCCAGGATCATCAACACAGCTTCGGTCCTACACTATGTAGGAGTAGTGGACTTTGACAAGTTAAACCGCGTCAACCATTACATGACAATCCAAGTTTACGCCAACAGTAAGCTGTGTCTGTTGCTGTTCGCGCGCGAGTTGAGCAGGAAACTACACGGTGACAGAGTGGTGATCAACTCCACAGATCCTGGCGCGGTTGGCACTACCATATTCGTGGGTTACGTGGGCAAGATCGGTTTGATTGTCACCATGTTTTTGAAGCACTTCTTTAAGACCCCCTGGGAGGGTGCGCAAACCGCCCTTCACATAGCGTTGGACAACCAAGCAGCGGCAGAGAGTGGGGAGCTGTTTAGGAACTGTACTGTTGTGAAAGCTAAGACCGTCGCGTATGATGAGAAGGTGGCAGCCAGGGTCTGGGAGGAGTCAGTCGGGCTGTTGCAGCTCGAGGAGGACGAAGTTAGGGACTTGTTATATGGTGATAGTTAGTGCCACAGAATTCACGTGCACAGGACATAAAAGTGGTTTGTTTGTCTAGTTCTAGATCGAGTTGAGAAATGTTATATTACTAAAGATGTTAAAGGTTTTAATGTAACTTAAGTAAGTAAGTAAGCGGTAAGTTCGTAAGAACCTATTTTATGGATACTAGGGATTGAAATAAATATACCTACACGACCGACTGCATAGTGTCCAGTAACTAAACTAAACGAGTGGTCAACTCAACACGACCGTCAAAACTTCAGTCTTTCTTTCGTTATCGTTTTTATCATAGTAATCTTTATTATTAATATTACTCAGGACTTTAAATAAACTAGGATCACAAAGCAGTGCTAATTGGTGTTTTAAAAAACCTAAAGTGTTTATATACAATGTATAATATCGTGTTTAAACAATTTTATTTTTCGAAAAGTGAATAAAATGTATCTTTAATTTAAAAAAAAAATAATTTAATTAATTATTACAATTAATATAAAATGTATTTCTGTAAAGTTGCCGAGACATTTTGAATCCGAAGTCATTCATTCAGTCACATCACAGGACTGACAGGACTCCATTCATTTCATGTTGTCGAAAGGGTAAGACATGACCAGCCTTAACTCAAAATTAATATTGCATGCCTCGTAGGTGAAGCGTAATTGAGAGTGATCTACTCTCGACATGTAAAAAAAGCAGTTTTTCTCGAAACTGTCATTGATTTTTTGTTGTTCATATCGCACTTATAGGTCAATATGAGTGCACTTGTATAAGTAAATAATAATCTGTCCGGCACATAAAATGTATTTCAATGAAAATTATTTTGTTTAACACAGTAAATACATAATAACTTTAAAAATATTTTTTTGTGGACGTCCATGTTTCGTCACACTTGGACACTTAATAGGTGATAAAAATATTATTATTAATGTAGTTTTAATGCTAAACCATAAATATCATGGATTTTTTTCAGAAAACATACTCGCAGATAAAATATATAACTCAGTTATTTTAGGACCTAAAATTATTGTACTTTGATTGATACTCATGTGGGGTGGAAATATTAGGCATAGGCTCAATTTAAATTATATTAACTAAAAAACAACTTTTCTGGCCTTCGCTCAACCGTACAGTCTCCGCCATATTCTCATAAATAACTAATTTTTCTTTTAAAATAGGATATGTAGTGACACCATACAAAATAGCTTTGTTACATTCATAATCAATAACGCCATCTACTATATATTGAATCGCTATATAGTCAGGGATTTTTCCTCTCCTTCCCAGCTCCTTCATAACGAGCATGTACTCGAATACGTCTCATCCCTCTTTTTAGCCGACTTCAAAAAAAGAGGAGGTTCTCAATTCTGTATGTTTTTTTTTTGTATGTATGTGACACGATATCTCTGCCGTTTGTGAATGGATTTCGATGGTTATTTTTTTGTTTGAAAGCTGGTGCTTCCAATTTGGTCCCATATTAATTCTATTAAGATCTGACAAGCCGTTTTTTATAATGCCTATTTGGTTGGTTCCTTTTACCTCGACGATATGCTGATGTGCTCATTTTATTACTTGTCGATGTAACAATTGTATAGGATGCTTTGGTAGCACACCATAGTATGTCGCGGTCATCGTAATCATTATCATCATCATCGTCCTTTATCCGTCCACTGCTGAACATACCGGTGGGAGGGAAGCGCTGTGCCGCGCTCCCGGCTGCGTGGGTACCACCATCTTGCTTGTTTCTCCCGTGAAACAGCTTTGCTGTATTTTGGAGAGAAGGGCAAGACAGGCAGTATAATTACTGGCACCGAGACTTAACATCTTATGTCTCAGGATAGGCAACACATAGATAAGTTGCCTGGGCTCATTCCAGGTATACTGATTTATGTTCATGGGCAACGTCGACCACTTACCATCAGGTGGCACGTTTGCCAGTTTGCCTATCCTACTAACATAAAAAAAAGGTCAAATTCAATGAACGCCAAGACGACGAATTTCGGAATCACTAAAAATTAAGAAATAAAATCATATATTATATCATATAGGCTTCCGGGCTCAGGACAGGTACCTGAACCCGGAAACCTGGGCAGCCCCGCGTATTCTGGGGGGGGGGGCGAATCTGTGCTCAAGACAAAAACTGCCCGGGGTAAACGGAGCAGTCAGCAGAAGTCCCCTACCACTATGACCGTGGATTTCTGTAACATAAGGGGACTTCATAGCAATCTCAACGCTGTTCACTACCACCTCCAGACGGCGAAGCCGGCCCTGCTCTTTTTGACCGAGACTCAGATATCTTCTCCAGCTGATACTTCCTATCTCTCTTGGCCGGGGTACAAATTAGAACACTTTTTTGTACCGCGGGCTGGAATTTGCGCGTACGTCAGAGAGGATGTCTGCTCTCGTCGCCTTGGCAGTCTTGAAGGTAGGGACCTCTCCATCCTCTGGTTGCGCATAGACAGCGACGACCATCCCCGCGTCTATGCCTGCCTATATAGGTCCCACAGCGGTAATGACGAAACCGATCGACTCATAGAGCACATCCAAATGGCTACAGATTCCGTACTACAACAGATCCCATCTGCAGAGATCGTGATACTTGGTGATTTCAACGCCCATCACACCGAGTGGCTCGGTTCACGTACAACCGATCATGCAGGAAGATCTGTTTACGACTTTGCCTCAGCATATGATCTGACACAATTGGTGGTATCACCAACTCGTATCCCTGATGTGGAAGATCATACGCCTTCCCTGTTGGACCTTCTGCTGACCTCTCACCTGGACAATTACGTGGTCTCCGTGGACGCTCCACTTGGCTCATCGGACCACTGTCTGATCCGGAGTTCTGTGCAGATTGCCCGCCCATCATGGCCACGTTTTGCCAGCTGCCGCCATGTTTGGCACTATAGGTCAGCTGATTGGGATGGAATGCGGTCCTTCTTTGCATCCTACCCATGGGGGCGAATTTGCTTCTCACTGGATGATCCAGACATCGTTGCCGATTCTGTCGCCGAGGTGGTGCTGCAAGCCATGGAGCTTTTTATTCCAAGCTCTTCAGTGCCTATAGGCGGCAAATCCCAGCCCTGGTTTGGTCAAACTTGTAAGATGGCTGCACGCCACAAGCGGTTAAGCTACCGAGCCTGGGCCAATGCATCAATGTCACAGGATGTAAAGACCAGCGCATTAAAAAAGGAGTATAACTTTGCCTCCAGGTCCTTCAAAAGACCTATTGCTGAGGCAAAAGCGGAGTACGTGAACAGAATTGGCGAGAGATTGGTTCGACTTCCTTCGGGAACTCGTGTATTCTGGTCGCTCGCCAAGGCTGTTTAAGGGAATTTCTGTAAGCCATCCCTACCATCTTTGCACATGAGGAACGACTCGTTGGCCCACACCGCGAAGGAGAAGGCCGATCTTCTAGGCTCTCTTTTTACTTCCAACTCGACTTTGGATGACCAGGGAAAAATACCACCGACGATCCCTCGGTGTGATACCTCAATGCCAGAAATAAATTTTCGACAGAGCTCCGTACGTAAAGCGCTTTTTTCGCTGGACATCCATAAGTCGAGTGGGCCTGACGGCATCCCTCCGTTAGTGCTACGTACTTGTGCTCCTGAGTTGGCACCCGTCCTTACGCGTCTTTTTCGGCACTCATACTCATTAGGCGTCGTCCCATGCTCGTGGAAGACAGCTTTGGTACACCCGATCCCTAAGAAAGGGGACCGCTCAGACCCGTCCAACTACAGACCAATAGCCATAACTTCCTTGTTCTCAAAGATTATGGAATCCATAATTAACTGCCAGCTCCGGCGGTATTTGGAGGAGCACCAGCTGATTAGCGATCGCCAATATGGCTTTCAACGGAATCGTTCAGCTGGTGGTCTTCTAGTATTCCTAACGCATCGATGGGCGGAGGCAGTTGAGAGCAAGGGGGAAGCACTAGCGGTTAGTTTGGACATAGCGAAGGCCTTTGATCGGGTGTGGCATAAAGCACTTCTAGCGAAGCTACCATCATATGGGCTTCCCGAGAAATTATGTAAGTGGATCACCAGTTTTTTAGCAGACAGGAGCATCAAGGTCGTTGTCGACGGTACATGCTCGGACCTCAAGTCTGTTAATGCTGGTGTTCCGCAAGGCTGTGTACTATCTCCAACCCTGTTTCTTCTGCATATCAATGATATGCTGCAAACCAGCGGCATTAATTGTTATGCGGATGACAGCACTGGAGATGCCTTACACACTGGCCGCTCTAATATTTCTCGGGAACAAGTCGATGAGTGTCGGAACAAACTTGTGTCTGAAATCGAGTCTCTGTTGACCAAAGTCTCGGAATGGGGACGACTTAACCTGGTTCAATTTAACCCCAACAAGACACAAGTTTGCGCGTTTACCGCTAAAAAATCACCCTTCGTCGTTTCTCTACGATTTGAAGGCACTCCCCTAACTGCCGCAGCCAGCATTGGGATACTTGGCGTCGACATATCGAGAGATGTGCAGTTTCGTGGTCATTTGGAAGGAAAGGCTAAACTAGCCTCTAAGAAACTTGGCGTGCTCAATAGGGCGAAGCAGTATTTCATGCCTTCACACCGTCTTCAATTATACAAAGCGCAGATCCGGCCTCACATGGAATACTGCTCTCACCTCTGGGCTGGAGCGCCCCAATATCAGCTCCTTCCATTTGACCGCGTCCAACGCCGGGCGGCTCGGAACGTCGATGATAATGTGATCTCCAATCGGCTTGATCCCTTGGCGCTGCGTAGAGATGTCGGATCGCTCTGCATCTTCTACCGCATCTACCACGGGGAGTGTTCTGAGGAATTGTTCGGATTAATACCTGCGGCAGAATTCCACCACCGGACATCGCGTAAGAATTCCAAATTTCACCCACACCATCTTGATGTCCGGAAATCCACAACATCTAGATTTTTACGGCATTTCCTGCCTCGCACTACAAATATATGGAATTAGCTGCCACCTATGATGTTTCCAAACCGATACGACTTAGGGACCTTCAAGAAAAGAGCATACTCACATCTAAAAGGCCGGCAACGCACCTGCTGATCTACTGGTATAGCGGGTGTCTGTGGATGTCGATATTCACTTACCATCAGGTGAACCGACTGTCCGTTTGCCCCCTCTTCTATAAAAAAAAAATCTTTCATTAAAATCATTTTTTTATTAAAATTATTCATATTTCATTCATTCATATTTCATTAAAATTTCATTAAAATCATTTCAATGACATATATTATGTAATTTTAGTTTAGTTGCAATTATTACTACAAAGAGCCTAACAGTTGACAATTTTGCGATAGGCGTAATACAATTATTGAAATCTAAAATATCATCTTGTTCGAACCCCTAGCCACTAACTTAGCTTTATGTTATGGAAAATCTCGGTAACCCCTTTTAATTTTAAATACAAACTTACTACTTACAACTTTTTGTTTTCTGTTACATACATTACATATTTCAAAAGAGACATGGAGGAGTGTGGAGTGACGCGGGAAGTAACGGCCATGGGAGAATGGAGACACAAAACATTCAAAGCCGACCTCAAATAACTGGGAATGGTAACGGACAGGAAGATGATCAGAGCGCTGACTATTATTCTCGTTATAGAGCTTTGCAACACGCTTTACATGCAATATTTCGCAATCAACAAATGGACAATCTACAACTTTTCCTAGTTGCTGAATGGTGTTAGACAGATTTTCAGATCTATGTTCAGGAATAGCGTTTATATCAAAGTTAACTAAACTAATCCCAGCCTTTCCGTAAGGTTTTGACTTGTGATATCAAATTATCATTCTTTAATTCTATGATTTTAATTATTTCATTATACTCGTTTGTTTGCATCAATATTATATAACAATATCATTTTGTTTACTGAAAATGATAAGGACCCACAGAAATCCGATACCGTGAAACTGGCCAACTTTGCCAATCAAGGTATCTTTGCCCTAAATGCAGTTTCTATACAATATCATTACCATATCAAAATATTTTAATTTTACATTTAGAAGTTTTTTGGAAAGTAGATTATATTTGTGGCAACACTAGGTAACGTAATTCTTTCCAAAATCCTTCAGTTGCCTGTTAGAACTTGTCGAATGTGGCATGTGTTTTGGCGGGCAAATTTCTTGATCAAAGATTCCGTGAATGGTTCCACATGGTTAAACCCCAGTTAAGTTTATTTGTCAGTTTACTATAGAATAGCAATTGCTGAGTACTTTAATTATAGTTTTAATGTTATTGTCGTTATTCCTCGCAATTGCCAACGATGGGCAAAGTTACCATAAACTGTTTAGACTCATACTTGCCAACATTGCCCGTCATTGAAAAGTGCTTAGGGTTGTCATCTTTAGATAGGTACTTTGTTTAAGATTTTGCCTATAAACAAAGTTTAATGTAAATAATCCTAATAAACTCAAAATGTAATTTTAACTACACTTTGTACATTTGACAATGTCAAATGTCTTATATATATATAAAATTGGAGGTGTGTGTCCCTATATTTCACTTTGCAGCCAAAACTACGCATTGCAGACGAAAAGTGTTTGTGTGTGGCAATAGGTACAAGGTTCCCATTGTGCACTATGGTGGTTGCAAGTCGATAATTATAAGAGTGTAAAAGATACGGGGGTTGAAAGATGTTAACTTTGAAAATGTGACTATTATTGATTTAAAATGGTCTGGATTGTTCGGGAAACTTCTGGAATGTTCTAGAAAGCTTTAATATGTATACCAATATTCTGATCGATCGAAAATGTTCTAAAAAATTCTAGAATGATCTAGAATAACTCCGAGTAAACTAGAGAGCTTTAAAATGTATATTAACATTCTTATCGATCGAAAATATGCTGAGTGTTAGTAACTTTTTAAACATCCCAAAAAATTCTAATATCAACAAATAAGTGTACTATTAAAAATGACCCAGCGAAGCGGGTAATCATAGCTAGTTTATAAATAAAAGTCTTCAAACTTGTATATATTATGTAAATATTTCGTTAATCAAGGTAATCGTGTCTTAAAGTTCATTTTTGATTTTTAAACCATTTATGCTTATAAATCTAAATTCTGTTTACCTTTTTTATCTTTATTTTCAGATACTTAAACAAACCAATCTAGAATTTAAAAAAAATAGTTGCAAAATAGGATCTCGCGCATATAAAAACTGTACCGAAGACAGATGAAAATGCTAGCGTGTGAATCAGTTTCTTCAAAACAAACATCATCGAGAGACGCCAAACTATAGTTTGGTATCCCCAGACGTACAATCGTTAATAAAATAAAAAGTCTCATATTCTTATTTCATAATTTACTAAGATGTGACAACCCTTAACATTTTAAATTGTTACTTGCGTAACATATGGGAAAAAGCAAAAATCTCTGGGTAACATTACCCAGTAATTTATTTACAAATACGTATAAGCTACATACATCATTTTGAAATCTAAGCCAAGATTGCCACAAATTCTGGTCGAGGTGTTGATAACGTACTTATACGAGTTATATTTTGGTAAAAAATCAACGTGGGCAATATTGGCTAGAAGTTCAGAATATTTTGCCCGTCATCAAAATTGAACACAACAAGAACGTGCACATGTTTACAAAGTTGTTGCAAATGACAAAATATACCTACCTTCCTGTACAAAATTCATGATTTTTTTTTTCATTTTTATTAAAAAATGGGCAAAGTTGGCTGGTTTCACGGTATTTAATTATTAATAGTTAAATTTTTCGGTTACAAGCTTGTAAGATGGGAATCATTTCCGTCGGGCTTAGGGCAAAGTATTTGTGTTCGTATGGTCTTTTTTTTTCTTTCTTTGCACCTTGCTTAATTTCCTCGTCGGAGACTACGGGGCGATTAGTTACTCAAACTGGGGTGTAACATTTAAAAATGTTGGGCGAGTTTAATTATTATACCTACTTATTATTTCTTGTGCATTGCTATGTGTAGACATTAGGGGCTTTACATTAATTCAATATTGATCCCGGCTCATATAACATCGGCTATCTCCTTAAAGCCCGTTACCGGCCTCGAGAGTTTTAGAGTTTGTATTTCGCTGGCGTGGAATAATGTCGGACGAGTGAGATCATTTTTCATCGGGTCTTCTGGTAAGGTTGAAGGTTGAATTTATGGTTCATTGTGGTTCAGTGGTGAAGCTTTCAGGGCTAAGCGGGATTTAGAGGCTGATAAGGCGCGGCCCTGGCCCCCTTCATCGTGACTCCTCACTAAGACCTTTAACCTTGGAAGAGGGCTGGTGGATATCGGGGGTACGACGCTCCTAACCTTTTTTTGTTTTGTTGTACTGATTTTTGTAACGTACATGGCTCATACTTTTAAGTTTGTATTCTTGCCTAAGGCTAAGTTGGAGTATGAGGTATTTTTTAGAAACTAGCTGTTGCCCGCAGCTCCGCCAGCGTTAACTTAGATTTACAGCCGTACCCGGATTGATGATGATTATTTTTATAGTCCTTATAACATCCAACTATCTGCCATCGAAAGTCCCATAAAAATCGCCCTAGCCATCTCAGAGATTAGCCGGAACAGAAAGACAGACAAACATTGTAAAAAAAATATTTTGGTATATGTACCATGTTACATACTTACATCCATATGCATTTAATAAAAAGCGGTTATTTTAATATTACAATCTTTAACATGCTCAGAAAGTTGAATCGTTCGTTTACGATCTTCTTCCTTTCTTCGCCATGTATCTGACCCGCATATCCTTTTTTCACATTTCAAGAGAGAAAAAGCACTAGGGGCAGGGTTTAGATTGTAACGTAAACTTAAACTATTCCTTTGAATCCCGTCTCAGCAAGGGCAAGTCTTGCAATTCGTGCAGTTCTGCGAAAACAGGACTGTCTTCGTCAGTACGCCTCTCGTTTTCGCTTTAATCAACAATGCACAAGTGCAATCTTCGTTTGGTGAAGTATTTTTAGAAAGATAAGATTTTTTCAAATTCCAATAAACAGTGGCCATGAGTTTGGACGCCTATCTTTCGAATTTGATCTTGTGTGACGGTTTTGTTTCCATTTCTATCCGGATCTGACTAGCGGATATATTTTTATCAACATGAGGCGAGAAAACCTTATCAGGACTAGCGCCAATGTCCTTCACCTATCTTCAAACTTTTTCAGTGTTTTCCTCGGTGGTGGCGATTTAAGTCGTCCCGACCGTCTTAACACAAATCAACGCATTGTTTAAATTTTAATTTCCAACGTCCTACGATGATAAATGAAGGTGCCGGTAAACCATAAAGTTAATATACCTAGGTATATTTATGCGGTAAACTGATGCCCATTGTAATGCCGGTACCTACTCCAATTACGTGCAAAGCGAAAATGACTACATGATGATTTTCCCTGTTCAATAATTAAAAGAGATTGAATTTAATGGCATGAAATTTGATTATTATACTACTAGCTTTTACCCGCGGCTTCAATCGCGTTAATGTAGATTAAGAAATAAATCAAGTCTTTTCGCTTCCTAGGTGACCGATAGAGCATTTTTGAGACACTTATATTTACGCCCTACATTAGATTGGTTCAGCATCCAAAACCTGACCTAATTAATGAACTCAGATTATTGGATTCTAGCAGCCTTAGCTATATTAGAATTAATCCTGTGAGGCATTATATATCATTTAGGTATTCTATTTAAAAATCAGCTCAGCTCGATCTGGCTGTTACTAAGTAAATTTAAACTTAGTATAATGTTGTGGGTAAGTAAGGGTTTGGCCTGTGTGTTTATATCCAATTTTCTTCTTAGGGGTAGAATTTTTTTTCTACCGGTGGGAGGGAAGCGCTGTGCCGCGCTCCCGGCTGCATGGGTACCACCATCTTGCTTGTTTCTCCCGTGAAACAGCTTTGCTGTGTTTCGGAGAGAAGGGCAAGACAGGCAGTGTAATTACTGGCACCGAGACTTAACATCTTATGTCTCAGGATAGGCAGCACATAAATGAGCCAGTTTGCCTATCCAAGTAACATAAAAAAAAAAAATTTTAGAAAACACTGAATTAAGTAACTCATTATTTTTGCCGTAATTAATTCCTACGAATTTCATGCAAATGTGTCCAAGGAATAAAAAGCTTCATACATACTTTGATCCCCTATTTCACCCTCTTGGGGGTTGAATTAAGAAAAAATATTCCTTATTGGATGGCTACGCCATAACAGAAACACCTATACGAAATTTCAATTTTCTAGCCTTGAGGGTTTGACCTGTGCGTTGATTTTTCAGACAATAAATGTTGCCTTTTATTTAAAACATTCAACCCCTATTTTATCCTCTTAGGGATTCAATTATAGAAAACACTTTTTCCGAGATAAAAGTTTAAGGGTGGTAAAAAAGGAAGTTTTGAATGTTATAAATTCAAGTAATTAACGGTGTCTGCATATACTGATTTTTAAATTACTTTTATGCTGCACTATCTCTTTTCTTTAATTAATTATTATTAAGTCTCGGGCGCCGAGATGATTCTCTTTATTATAAACATTAACTTATACGGGCTTAGGTGGCGTGTGTAATGAGGGGAGGTGGTGGTCGCGGTGTCCCTGGACATCGCGAACGCCTTCAACAGCCTCCCGCACAGTGTGATACGGGAGGCACTGAACTACTTTGGTGTGCCTCCCTATCTCAGGAGGCTGTTGGAGGCGTACCTCTCCGACAGGAGGGTGGGCTGCGAGAACCGGTGTGGGTCCGTAGAGTGGTGGCGAGTCAGCTGCGGTGTCCCGCAGGGATCGGTTCTTGGTCCGATCCTGTGGGACATCGGGTATGACTGGGTCCTGCGAGGCCGTCTCCTCCCCGGGATGGGTGTCATCTGCTATGCGGATGACACCCTCGTCTACGCCCGCGGACGAGACTACAAGGAGGCGGCGCGGCTGGTCGAGGTCGGGCTCGACCTCGTGATCAGCCGCATAGAGAGGTTAGGGCTTCGGGTCAGACCATCTAAGACCGAAGCCCTTCTCTTCCGCGGGACCGGGCGGAAAGGACCCCCACCGGGGGCTGCCCTCCAGATCGGAGGGGTGAGGATCAGGATGAGCCCCCATATTAAATATCTGGGGCTCATCCTTGACGGAGGATGGACCTTCGGCCCACACTTCGCACAGTTGGGTCCGAGGGTCATAAAGGCGGCGAGTGCGTTGGGCAGACTCCTCCCGAACCTCGGAGGACCCAGCGCCGCCTGCAGGCAGCTATACTCCGGTGTCTGCCGGAGTATGGCGACATACGGTGCTCCCATTTGGGCGGGTCACCTTACCGCGCGGAGTAGGGCCCAGTTGCGCTCAGCGCAGCGGGTCATTGCGGTAAGAGTGATTCGGGGGTATCGTACGATATCGTGGGCAGCAGCAACTGCCCTAGCCGGCGACCCCCCGTGGGAACTCGTGGCGGAAGTTCTTGCTGAGGTGCACTCCTATGTCTCGGATAGGAGGTCTCTCGGCGAGAGCCTGACGCTGGACGGGATCCTGCGGGTCCGCCGACTAGGGCAAGAGGCGTTAATGCTGAGGTGGGGAGAGGACCTGGCGTGGGAGCCGTATGGCAAACGCCTAACGGTTGCCCTGCGTCCGGTCCTAGAGCGGTGGATGCGCCGTAAGCGCAAACCCCTTACCTTCCGTCTGACACAGGTGCTCACTGGGCATGGTTGCTTTGGTGAGTACCTGTGCCGGACGGCCCGCAGGGAGCCGTTGGCAGTGTGTCACGATTGTGGCACGGCGGTGGACTCGGCCCAGCACACCCTCGAGGTGTGCCCGAGATGGGCGGCGCTGCGTCATGATCTGACATCGGTCATCGGAGGGGACTTGTCTCTGCCGAGTGTCATCCCCGCGATGCTCGGCGACGACGAGTCCTGGACGGCGATGGTCTCCTTCTGCGAGGCAGTAATGTCCCAGAAGGAGGCCGATGAGCGGGTGAGAGAGGAGGCCGCCGACGAGGCCTCCCACCGCGGGCGACGAACGGGGGTGCGTAGGAGGCGCTACCTAATGCGCCTCCAGTAACGCCCCTGTGCTCGTGTCGGGCCCAGGATGGGGTTTTAACCTGGGTCCAGCTAGACACGACGTCGTCGGGGACTGCTAAAAGTATCGAATCAAACGAACAGCCGAGCAGTCCCCCTTTAGAGGAGGAGTCTGGCCTTTTCGCCGGGGCCAGCCTGTCGCCGAGGGTCCTGCGTTGCCTGCATGATCCGGGACTCTCATAAAAGGCGGCTGAGGGCACTTGCAGCGGTTTTAGTGGGTAACGCATCTCCAAGTGCGAACCCCACTCACGGCTAGGTTTAAAACTCACCCCGGTCCTAGTTATGGTTTGGTCTGCAAATTTCCGCTGCATTAAAAAAAAAAAAAAAAAAAAAAAAAAAAAAAAGGTGGCGTGTGTAATAAAGGATAGGAGGCGTGTGAGAGGCTCGGGCGCCGAGATGATTCTCTTTAATATAAACATTAACTTATACGGGCTTAGGCGGCGTGTGGAATAAAGGATAGGAGGCGTGTGAGAGGCTCGGGCGCCGAGATGATTCTCTTTAATATAAACATTAACTTATACGGGCTTAGGCGGCGTGTGGAATAAAGGATAGTAGGCGTGTGAGAGGCTCGGGCGCCGAGATGATTCTCTTTAATATAAACATTAACTTATACGGGCTTAGGCGGCGTGTGGAATAAAGGATAGGAGGCGTGTGAGAGGCTCGGGCGCCGAGATGATTCTCTTTAATATAAACATTAACTTATACGGGCTTAGGCGGCGTGTGGAATAATGGATAGGAGGCGTGTGAGAGGCTCGGGCGCCGAGATGATTCTCTTTATTATAAACATTAACTTATACGGGCTTAGGCGGCGTGTGGAATAAAGGATAGGAGGCGTGTGAGAGGCTCGGGCGCCGAGATGATTCTCTTTATTATAAACATTAACTTATACGGGCTTAGGCGGCGTGTGGAATAAAGGATAGGAGGCGTGTGAGAGGCTCGGGCGCCGAGATGATTCTCTTTAATATAAACATTAACTTATACGGGCTTAGGCGGCGTGTGGAATAAAGGATAGGAGGCGTGTGAGAGGCTCGGGCGCCGAGATGATTCTCTTTATTATAAACATTAACTTATACGGGCTTAGGCGGCGTGTGGAATAAAGGATAGGAGGCGTGTGAGAGGCTCGGGCGCCGAGATGACTCTCTTTAATATAAACATTAACTTATACGGGCTTAGGCGGCGTGTGGAATAAAGGATAGGAGGCGTGTGAGAGGCTCGGGCGCCGAGATGATTCTCTTTAATATAAACATTAACTTATACTGGCTTAGGCGGCGTGTGGAATAAAGGATAGGAGGCGTGTGAGAGGCTCGGGCGCCGAGATGATTCTCTTTATTATAAACATTAACTTATACGGGCTTAGGCGGCGTGTGGAATAAAGGATAGGAGGCGTGTGAGAGGCTCGGGCGCCGAGATGATTCTCTTTAATATAAACATTAACTTATACGGGCTTAGGCGGCGTGTGGAATAAAGGATAGGAGGCGTGTGAGAGGCTCGGGCGCCGAGATGATTCTCTTTATTATAAACATTAACTTATACGGGCTTAGGCGGCGTGTGGAATAAAGGATAGGAGGCGTGTGAGAGGCTTGGGCGCCGAGATGATTCTCTTTATTATAAACATTAACTTATACGGGCTTAGGCGGCGTGTGGAATAAAGGATAGGAGGCGTGTGAGAGGCTCGGGCGCCGAGATGATTCTCTTTAATATAAACATTAACTTATACGGGCTTAGGCGGCGTGTGGAATAAAGGATAGGAGGCGTGTGAGAGGCTTGGGCGCCGAGATGATTCTCTTTATTATAAACATTAACTTATACGGGCTTAGGCGGCGTGTGGAATAAAGGATAGGAGGCGTGTGAGAGGCTCGGGCGCCGAGATGATTCTCTTTAATATAAACATTAACTTATACGGGCTTAGGCGGCGTGTGGAATAAAGGATAGGAGGCGTGTGAGAGGCTCGGGCGCCGAGATGATTCTCTTTATTATAAACATTAACTTATACGGGCTTAGGCGGCGTGTGGAATAAAGGATAGGAGGCGTGTGAGAGGCTCGGGCGCCGAGATGATTCTCTTTAATATAAACATTAACTTATACGGGCTTAGGCGGCGTGTGGAATAAAGGATAGGAGGCGTGTGAGAGGCTCGGGCGCCGAGATGATTCTCTTTAATATAAACATTAACTTATACGGGCTTAGGCGGCGTGTGGAATAAAGGATAGGAGGCGTGTGAGAGGCTCGGGCGCCGAGATGATTCTCTTTATTATAAACATTAACTTATACGGGCTTAGGCGGCGTGTGGAATAAAGGATAGGAGGCGTGTGAGAGGCTCGGGCGCCGAGATGATTCTCTTTAATATAAACATTAACTTATACGGGCTTAGGCGGCGTGTGGAATAAAGGATAGGAGGCGTGTGAGAGGCTCGGGCGCCGAGATGATTCTCTTTAATAAAAACATTAACTTATACGGGCTTAGGCGGCGTGTGGAATAATGGATAGGAGGCGTGTGAGAGGCTCGGGCGCCGAGATGATTCTCTTTATTATAAACATTAACTTATACGGGCTTAGGCGGCGTGTGGAATAAAGGATAGGAGGCGTGTGAGAGGCTCGGGCGCCGAGATGATTCTCTTTAATATAAACATTAACTTATACGGGCTTAGGCGGCGTGTGGAATAAAGGATAGGAGGCGTTTGTGAGGCTCGGGCGCCGAGATGATTCTCTTTAATATAAACATTAACTTATACACTAAATAGGTATAATATTATATAATACTCTTTATATTATGATTACAATGAATAACATGAATGAATGAATAACAACAATTAATAACAATAAAAAATGACAAATACTTTTTAACTCTCAATAATTGAATATTGAAAAGATTAACAAACATTTTAAAACTTACATTATAATAATCATAGTACATGACAACTTCTTGGGAGGTCGTAATGAGATGACATAGTTTGTTTAATAATTCCATTCTACATATAAGGTATCGATATCAAATACAATATCAGGCCAACGATTTGTAATAACAAAGTTTCAAATATGACTCTTGACTATTTAAGATCCTCGTTACTAACTGATATTAAGTATTTGTCACATATTACATTCATCATCATCATGTCATCAATTACATAATACATTTTTCATAACCATTTTTACGCATACATACGCATTTTGTACATACAGTACATTCCTTCATATTTTGTTTTCCCTGTTTTAGACTTACTTTATTTCATCATCAACATTTTTATTCTTATTAGTCCTTTATTTATTCTCCGTTTATTCCTACTTTCGTTTCATTTTCCATGGGTTTCACATATACCCTAACTTTATTTATTTCTTCAGCATCATCATTCTCATTAATACTTTATTTATTTTCCATAAATTGCTACTTTTGTATCATATTTCACTGGGTTTCATACATACTCTTTTTCACATAATTGTTATATATTATTTACAATTTTTAACATAATTTGTGGTTCTCATTTAAGCCTTTTTAGACTCCAACATATCTTACGGAGGAAAACTCGTTCTCACCATGATCGTATGAAGAAAATACGGTATTCCATTTACAAATACTTTACTTGATAAGTCTACAATATGAAACAATTCCGCAGCACGGATGTCCGATTAACACAATTGAGTCTCCTTGTTCGCAATGTAATCCGGCAGAGTAACGTCCTTCTCAAAATATACTGGTAGAATGCCCCGCAACACCACCATCGGCGTCCTTTTATACTAAACTGACAATAGTCAAACCTACAACTACCAATACCCACAAAATCGATATTAATATATAAAATTCAAACTACTGAAAATCGTGACGCACAAAATCGATATTAATATAAATACTACTGAAAATCATAACATTCAGCCGTCCTGCAACGTGCAAGCCTCCTGGCGCACGTTGGCATCGGCAGATCAGCTTAAGGCTTACTTAATAATTGTGTGGGTATTTACAATAATTAAAATAAAATAACAGTTTCTTTAATATTTGTGCTTACAGCATATAATCAACTTAATCTTCTACTAATGTACAAACTTTGCGTTTACCACGTCATTATAGTTACTTTTGGAGTCGGTGTCGTATTTGTTGCTGTACATTACCTACCTACCTACCTTGGCTGACACCGACTCCAAAAGTAACTATAATGACGTGGTAAACGCAAAGTTTGTACATTAGTAGAAGATTAAGTTGATTATATGTTGTAAGCACAAACATTAAAGAAACTGTTATTTTATTACTTTTTAGTTTAGTATTTTTGAAGTCGGTATTAATTTTTTGTAAAATGTCTTTATTTCTTAATTTTTAGTGATTCCGAAATTCGTCGTCTTGGCGTTCATTGAAGGAGGCATGTTCAGCAGTGGATGGATAAAGGATGATGATGATGATGATGATGATGGTGATGATGATGATGATTGCGATGACCGCGACATACTATGGTGTGCTACCAAAGCATTCCTATACAATTGTTACATCGACACGAAATAAAATATGTAATCATATCATCAAGGTAAACAAAACCAACCAAATAGGCATTATTGGGAATAACTAAAAAACGGCTTCTCAGATCTTAATAAAATTAATATGTGACTAAATTGGAAACACCAGCTTTAAAACAAAAAAATAACCATTGAAATCCATTCACAAACGGCGGAGATATCGTGTCACATACATACAAAAAAAAAAACATACAGACGAATTGAGAACCTCCTTTTTTTTGAAGTCGGTTAATAAAGATACATGACATAAATGTCATCGTATATCATTTTAAATTTAAAGAATCATAACATTCGGAGAAACAAAATATGAAATGCAACTAAGATGTCGTAAAATTAAGTTTAAGTAAGATGAACAATTATTAGTTATAACTTATTCTAGTAACAATAGTTCCATTAAAGGATAACAATACATTTCTAAATAATGGTTACGACACCTGGTATAAATATTTATTTGTGTCTTTTTATGGCCTGCCTGTTAGGCTTACAATTAATATTATGTTGCAAAGGCAAAATATAGAATGTCGTCAAATTTATTACGCGATTGCGTTGAATTAATACCAATTATAGAATTTTATCATTTAAAGTTATTACATTATTCATTATCCTTACTAATATTATAAATGCGAAAGTAACTCTGTCTGTCTGTCTCTTCTTCACGCCTAAACCACTGAACAGATTTGGATAAAATTTGGCACAAAGAAGAAAGGACATAGGATAGTTTTTATCTCGGATATCCCACGGGAACGGGATTTATGCGGGTAAAACCCCGGGACTGTCTATCTTCAGAACCACCGAACAGATTTGGGTGAAATTTGATATAATGATACTTTAGAACTCAACGTAGGACTTAAAATAGTTGTTATCCTGAAAATCCAACGGGAACGGGAACTATGCGGGTAAAACCCCAGGACTTTCTATCTTCTCAACCACGGAACAGATTTGGGTGAAATTTGATATATAATATAACGATTTTGATATATAATAAGAAACCTTTTTCGGATTTGTGGAGAAACCAGACGTCAGTAGTGGAAACGGAATTCGCTTTTATGAAAAAGATGAAGGATGCTGTATAATTGTTAAAAAATGAATCACGTATATTTTATATAAGAATAACTAGACTTCAACATAAAACATGTAAAAATTTCATAGACATAAAAAAAAACTAAAATAGCGCCATATAACTCAATATAACGACTTTCTAATCTCATACAATAAACCAAATGTACTAAGTGAAATGCCCCTGATCCTCCCTGATCTTATTCTCGGGGCCTCCTTTTTGTTATTATTATTATTATTTTGTAACATACTTTATGTAATACGCTTTATTGAAGTAATATGAATAATCCGAATAATTACAGATATATGTTTGTTTCTCTTATCATTTTAGCAGATGCGTTTATTTACCCTTTTTTTCTACTCGATATAGGGTTATTTCGCCTGTTCGCGTCCATCGCCCAGTTCGCGTCCATTTGACGGGTATCCCTTGAAAAAAGCTTGAGAATAATTATATTAACACAAAAATAAAACTAAAAGTCATTTCTGCCAATACCCCAATATATAAGAAGCACACACACATAGGCAAAGTTTCCCTATGTGCAATTTTTCCTAATAAAAAAATTTAATTAGTATCTGTTGTGTAAAAAAAGAGAGCGGAAGTGTGAAATAATAGTTAAAAAATAGGGAGCAGCAGCGCGTTTCACAGTAAGTTTTTCATTGTTTCATGTGAAATTTAGATACATAGCTATTCTTAGACCTTAATAATAAAACAAGAAATAAAAATAATCATGAATTTGTTTGAGTTTTTAATTGTTAACGGTTAAAATATGGTGGACGCGAATTACTACACCAAATTTATAAATATTCCACTTTGCGTCCGCAATGAACGCGAACTAGTCTATCTATGTTCTAGTTGGTTGTTTATTTTTATGTGACAAAATATGAAAGAAATATTGGGTTTGTGTTTATTTTAACGTTATTATTATACATATTGCAGTGGCCAATTTGCGTCCACATTATTATGATTGTACAAAAAGATACAGATGTCGATAATTACACTTGGAAGTTGAACGCAAACTATTCCTATAGTGGATACTATGCAGCAAATTGCGTCCATCTTTTAATGTAATACAAATAATAATGTAAATATCATAATAGTAGTAAAGATCTTATTACGATTAATAATAAAATTTAAATGTGCTACATTTTTAATTATTTTTTTTCGTTTAAGACGAGTCAATTGAAGAAGAAAATTTAAAAAAGGGTTAAATGATATTCGTGACAAGAACAAATCCAAAAGACAAAATATGCAACGAGTATGGCATTCCGAAGACTACTATATAGGACAAAATAAATATACGCGGACCAGATAGAGCAAAGAAGCTGGGAACGGAGCCAGCGTTGGGAATAAATGGTGAAAAAAGTAGTTCAATGGCTTCTTAATATGTCCAAAGGTGGTTTTTTCTATATTCTTGAATAAAGAAATTGTTAAAATCCAATCTTTCTTTACAATTATTCATAAAAATCTCTCCTACATTCGTTTTTTTAAATCGGTGGACGCGAATTGGTCCAAGGGTGGACGCAATTTGGATTTTGTGGACGCAAACTGGGTAAATCGCCTAATTCTGGTCTTTTTCAATTTTTACAGAAAATAACCAGATATTTTGACCAACACTTTGAGTTAAACGTAAAAAGACTATACAATTATTACATTAAACTGATTTTTCATTCAAAACTAGTGCTGAAACATTTTTATTTTCTCCTTCAAACTTGACAACTCCACTAAGTGGACGCAAAAAGGCGAAATGACCCTATATCATAATTATCGTTCGTAAGGAGTAAACTCCAATTGTGCGTCGGAGCTGACACACACACACACACACACACTTTTTTCTTAAGAAATATTCGGCTATAATTAATTACGGTAATAATACTATGAGTTTGAGTTTCAGTAATAATGTAGGTGTGTGTATGCCCTTACAGTTCTATGAATATACTTATTCTATGACAATATCGCCGCGTTGCGAAATGATAAAGTATATTCCTGTTAAAGTGAGTTATGATTGTGTGGTGTTGCCTAAACAATTAAAGGACGGTATTTTTATGGCGAGTGTTGCAAGTACGCCCAAAAATGGAAAAATTCCAATTCGTATTTTAAATACAACGGACGGAGAGGTTGTTTTAACTATATCGGATATCGATATTCATCGGTTAGATGATTATAATTATTGTCATTTTTACGACTCTGATACATCTGTTGAGCGTATTAAAACATTATTAGATGTTGAAGCTTGATTATTTAAACGACGAAGAGCAACTTTCTATTGAAAAAATATGTGCAAAATTTTCCGATGTATTTTATTTACCAGGCGATAAATTAACTTACACGAATGTATATAAACAAAAAATAATTTTTAAAGAAAATGTTGCTTCAGTTTACAGAAAGCAATACCGTATACCGTTTGCTCAAAAAGATGAAGTTCATAGGCAAATTGAAGAAATGTTAAAAAATAATATTATTGAGGAGGCTAGCAGCGACTGGTCTAGTCCTTTGATTGTTGTGCCGAAAAAAATAGATCGATCTGGTGAGCGTAAATGGCGTGTCGTTATAGATTATAGACAACTGAATGAGCGTATCGTTGATGACAAGTTTCCGTTACCTAATATTAATGAAATTCTAGACTCTTTATCAGGTGCAATGTACTATAGTCACTGCGACCTTTCATAAGGCTATTTCCAGTGTGAGCTCAAGCTCCTTGTATATTTCCTTGAATCTTTCTCAAGAAAGGTTCAAGGAAATATACAGCTTTTACTACTGATAAGGGACAATATCAAATGTGTCGTTTGCCGATGGGATTAAAAATTAGTCCATCAGCTTTTAGCAGATTAATGACTGTAGCAATGTCAGATCTTAATTTTGATAAATGTTTAATTTACCAAGATGATCTTGTTATTTGGGGTAGAAATATTGATGAACATAATGCTAATTTAGTTTCCGTTTTTTCAAGGTTAAGAAGTACTAATTTAAAACTGAATCCTTCAAAGTGTGAGTTTCTAAAAAGACAAATATTGTATTTAGGACATGTTATATCTGCGGATGGTATTTTGCCAGACTCAAATAAAACCAATGTTATTTAAAAAAAACCCAGACCATGTAATGTTGACGAAGTCAAGAGATTCGTAGCTTTCGCCAACTATTACCGCAAGTTTATTCCTAATTTTGCTGAAATAGTTATCCCATTAAATACATTATGTCGGAAAGGAGCTAAATTCGAATGGTCAGAAAATTGTGAGAATTCGGTTAAAATTTTAAAAGAATGTTTATCTAATCCACCCGTTTTAGATTATCCAGATTTTTCACAACAAAATAATTTTGTACTTCAAACAGATAGTTCAGGATTTGCTATAGGTAGTGTATTATGCAATTCGGCAAATGCAAAACGGTAAACCAGTTGCATATGCCAGCAGAAGTTTAAATAAAAGTGAACTAAATTACCCAATCATAGAAAAAGATTTGTTAGCTATAGTTTGGTCAGTAAAGTATTTTCGTCCTTATTTGTTTGGTAGGAAGTTTACAGTAAGAACGGACCATAAACCATTAATTTATTTTGTTTAACATGAAGGACCCTTCAAGCAGATTAACAAAATTCAGGCTATGTTTAGAGGAATATGATTTTGACGTTGAGTATGTAAGAGGTAAGGATAATGTAGCTGCAGATGCATTGTCCAGAGTGAATGTGTCAATAAATGATTTAAGAGAGATGCATGAAAAAATTGTGAGTGTTATGACGAGAGCGCAAGCGAGACGTATGACTCAAAATGAAAGTGAACCCGATTTAGATTCAGAGAATTCAAAGAGCGTTAGGTCTGATCAACCTAAGCTCGTTGAAGTTCTAAAAAAAAGTATCAATGACTATGAATTCTGTTGAATGAAATTTTTTTCTGATAAAAATCTACGATTTTTTTAAAAAAAGCATAAGGATGAAACAATTATTTACTCGACTCACAAAAATATTTTATTTTTGCCAAATTTGAATTTAATTATCATTAGCCAAAGCTTTTTGTCGACAATATCGCGAGACGAATTGTTGAAAGAATTGGTAAAGTTATGTGTAAGTTATAATATTGACGAGTTGATAATAATAAAGACAGATTTAAATAAATGCTTAATTGAATGGCTAGCTAGTTATATGAAAAATAATAAAGATTACGTAGGACCAACATTTTGTATTCTACGAGATGTTTGTAGAATTGATGACAGTGATAAAAAAAAAGGTGATACTGAATGAATTTCACTTATTACCTACGAGTGGTCATGCTGGTATAAGAAGAATGGTGAATTATTTAATAATTATTGAAGTATTATTATTGGTCTAGTATTGAAAATGATGTAAAAAACTATATAGAGAAATGTAAAAAATGTCAATCCCAAAAATATACGAAGTTTATCAAAGAACCTTTAACAATAACTACGACAGCCTCATCATATTTCGAAAAAGTTTATTTGGATTTAGTGCGGACCTATCGATATAGATAATGATAATAACACTTATATCTTAACTTTACAATGTGAAGTCACTAAATATGTAGAAGCCTATCCATTGAAAAATAAGACTACCAGAGATGTAGCTAGAGCTTTTGCAGAAAATTTTATTTTACGTTATGGTATACCACGCGAAATTGCGACAGATAGAGGAACAGAATTTATATCAAGTACAATGCAAGAACTTCTGAATATTTTGAATATTAAATAAATAATGTCTACTGCATACCATCATGAAAGCATAGGCGCATTAGAAAATAGTCATAAAATCTTAGGCGCGTACTTGAGAATCCAAACTAATAATCAGCCATCTTCATGGGGCTCATGGGTACAGTACCTACTGGTGTTTCTCATACAACACAACTGTGCACACCGAGACGCAGTATACTCCATTTGAGTTAGTATTTGGTCAAGTCTGTCGCCTACCAACTAGTTTATCAAAAACTGTAGATCCGTTATATAATTATGAAAATTACCCTTTAGAGTTTAAATTTAGATTACAGAGAGCACAAAAAGAATGCTTGAAATAATTTAATTAATTCAAAAATCAAACGTAAAATAAAATATGATAATAAAATTAATCCAATATTGTACAAACCCGGAGATAAACTTATGTTAAAGAACGAAACGGGTACTAAATTAAATACATTACATGATGGTCCATATGTTGTTGTAGAAGATAATAGACCAAATGTAACTATTTTAAAAGATGGTAAAGAAATAATTGTTCATAAAAATAGAACAAAGTCTATTTATGTTTAATAAAAGTAAAATTGTTTTGTATGTAGATTCTAGTACAAAAAATATATATCTGTATGTAATTTTTTTCTTGTTGGAGATGTAGTGTGTAAGTTCCTTTATATATAAGTTATGACTGTATGTTCCTTTATAGTAATAATGTCATATTATAATGTAGAGTAAGCGATATTGTAGTTTTACCGTTTAGTTAATTTTATGATCAGTCTGTATTAAACATTAATAAAGTATGGACACACGTAACTGTTCTAATTGACCTTTCAACCAACACCTCAGTTTAAACAAGTCAGTGAGTGCATTTTAGTCAACACCATTATAATGTGAATCCTTGTATAAATCATGAATGTAATATTATTGGCGAAGTCCAAATGACAAGGATATATTGTAATGTAGTGAGTTAATATTAAATAGAAAGTCTCTATTAGATATTAAGAAATCGTTTATTGTAGTTCATAAATGCGAACATGTCGCATTATAATGCGTGCAAGTTTAAGAATAAAGATGTCTATTTCATTCCTAAAGAGGGACAAAACTATCTCGTGTAAAAGTGCTAGCTTTATTGCAGTAAAATATTATAATAAATTACCGAACAACCTAAAATATTCTTGAATATAAATACTGTATACTAGTCTTGTATACAGTTCGAAATCTTATCTGTAGGGTAGATATTTTTGTTGTACATTTTTACTTTATGTATTTTATATCATGGTTAGGTCTAGAGTCGAATACGCCTGTCATTTGGAATCCAATTTATGGTAAATACTAAATATTCTCACCACTTGGAACAAATTCAACAAGGACCCTGTCCTTGTTGAATTTGTTCCCCCTTGAACTTTAGTTTATATTTCATAATAAATTTGATTACGATGAAATTATTTACCTAAGTAGGTCAAAACGTATACGAGATTTTTTTAAGTATTAACTTTTCTATCCCAAATAGAGTAGAACAAATGGTATCATACATAGATATATAATATGTACTACGTTTAGTATGATTTTGACAGTCTACAGAGGCGCTAATAATACGAGGATTTGAGCCAAAGTACAAAAGCTGTGTCATTTGTCTGCGACGTAAAATCTATAGAAAGGACATGTTGTTACACTACGTTGAACGAAACGCGTAAGTGCTATGAAATTCACTGAAGATGTTTTAAGCGCAAGAAAAATAAACTAAATAAAGCGATCTAGCGCTGTAAGTTTTATGGTTTGGTTAGACGAAATAACTAACGTTTAGCGCTGCAGCGAACTTTACCAAGTTGTTTTTATGAACGTGCGTGTGTTATATTATATCGTCACCACATACTTATGTATAGTAAATAATATTCTTTTGTAATACACACAGGGCCGTCATAGGTCTATTCTGCGCCGGGGTGCGGGACTCAGCCTGCGCCCTCGTTTTTTTTACACTGCAGCGTGGCACGCGACCGACGACACACTGCAGTATGAAAGGGGTCCTAGTCAACGTAAAAAACACAATACAC
The DNA here is from genome assembly GCA_963853865.1 of Helleia helle. NCBI lineage: Eukaryota > Metazoa > Arthropoda > Insecta > Lepidoptera > Lycaenidae > Helleia > Helleia helle. The sequence goes on from OY971425.1 coordinate 666,931, forward strand.
GTAATCTTGATAATTTATTTATTTATTACTCTAAAAAATAAAATTAAACTTAAAACTTCGATTACTAAATATCTATTTATTACATGTACATACACATACATCAAACAAACTCAATTTTTCTTGCTTTCGAGTTGGCAAAGATTTTAAAATAAATCATTTATTTTTATATCAATTTAGGATTCTATGGCTAAATTTGTTAGTCTATCTTGGGTCATGGTTGAACGAAGATACCCTCGTGTATGCCCGGGGACGAGGCTATAAGGAGGCGGCGCGGCTGGCCGAGGTCGGGATCGACCTCATGATCAGCCGCATAGAGAGGTTAGGGCTTCGGGTCAGACCTGAGAAGACCGAAGCCCTTCTCTTCCGCGGGACTGGGCGGAAAGGACCCCCACCGGGAACTGCCCTCCAGATCGGAGGGGTGAGCGTCAGGATGAGCCCCCACATCAAATATTTGGGGCTCATCCTTGACGGAGGGTGGACCTTCGGCCAACATTTCTCAATGTTGGGTCCGAAGGTCGTGAAGGCGGCAAGTGCACTGGGCAGACTCCTCCCGAACCTCGGAGGACCCAGTGCCGCCTGCAGGCAGCTATACTCCGGAGTCTGCCGGAGTATGGCAACTTACGGTGCTCCCATCTGGGCGGGTCACCTTACCACGAGGAATAAGGCCCAGCTGCGCTCGGCGCAGCGGGTCATCGCAGTAAGAGTGATCCGGGGGTACCGTACAGTATCGTGGGCGGCAGCCACTGGCCTAGCCGGTGACCCCCCGTGGGAACTCGTGGCGGAGGTTCTTGCAGAGACGCACTCCTATGTCTCGGATAGGAGGTCTCTTGGTGAAAGCCTTACGCTAGACGGGATCCTTCGGGTTCGCCGACTAGGGCAAGAGGCGTTAATGCGAAGGTGAGGGGAGGACCTGGCGCAGCAACCGTACGGCAAACGCCTAACGGTTGCTCTGCGTCCGGTCCTTGAGCGGTGGATGCGCCGTAAGCGCAAACCCCTCACCTTCCGTCTGACACAGGTGCTCACTGGGCATGGTTGCTTTGGTGAGTACCTGTGCCGGACGGCCCGCAGGGAGCCGTTGACAGTGTGTCACGATTGTGGCGCGGCGGTGGACTCAGCCCAGCACACCCTCGAGGTGTGCCCGAGATGGGCGGCGCTGCGTCATGATCTGACATCAGTCATCGGAGGGGACTTGCCTCTGCCGAGTGTCATCACCGCGATGCTCGGTGACGACGAGTCCTGGACGGCGATGGTCTCATTCTGCGAGGCCGTAATGTCCCAGAAGGAGGCCGATGAGTGGGTGAGAGAGGAGGCCGCCGACGAGGCCTCCCCCCGTGGGCGACGAACGGGGGTGCGTAGGAGGCACTACTTAATGCGCCTTCAGTAACGCCCCTGTGCTCGTGTCGGGTTCAGGATGGGAACCTGGGCCCAGTATGACACTACGTCGCGGGGACTGCCTAAGCAGCCGGGCAGTCCCCCCTTAAGAGGAGTAGTCTGGCCTTCGCCGGGGCCAGCCTGTCGCTGAGGTGATCCTGTTGAATGCCTTTTTTTTTATAGAAGAGGGGGCAAACGGATAGTCGGTTCACCTGATGGTAAGTGAAGAGAGACATCCACAGACACCCGCTACACCAGTGGATTAGCAGGTGCGTTGCCGGCCTTTCAGGTATGAGTATGCTCTATCCCTATCCGGGACCCTCAAATTAAAGCGGCTGAAGGCGCTCGCAGTGGTTTTAGTTCACGGGTAGGGCACTCCCAGGTGCGAGTCCCACATAGCGTCAGGATCTTACCGAGATCCTGGCTACATGCGTAAAAAGCATTTCCCTGCGATAAAAAAAAAAATGGTTGAACGAAGATAATTTTTTAATAATTTTAATTTTGGAAAGGATTTTTCACCTTCTGCTACTGTAACAGGCAGTGTTAAATAAATACGCAGAGCTGTTGAGATATTAGGAAATGAGGAAATTAAATTATTAGAATATATATAGCTTAAAATATCAGTGGGAGTACTTGTTGATGCATTGGCAAAAAATATTGGCAACAATTCTGATTCATTATATAAATGCTCCCCGTCAATATCAAATCTATTTTTGAATGTTAGTTTTTCTTGGAGCTGATGACACTGAGTTTTTTTTTCATGCATCTCTAATTTATTCCAGCATTCAATGTTTTGGAAGAGTGAAAAAACTGAATTGTGTTCGGTCAGCAAATCGAATCTCTCATTTAATTTCGAGATAGCAGTGTCCAGTAGAAAAAAATAAAAACATACTTTAAATTTGTTGGCTGGGTCTAAAATGGGCTCATCCGCAGCCTCGTAATCAAAATGTCTTTTTCGGGGACGTGGACGAGCAGTTTCTTTAAATTCTGTTTCGCATTCTAATTCTTCAGCAATTAATTTTGCATCAGATAACAACTGTTCAAACGCGCTATCGGTGTGGTATTTCTCCAAATCTTTTTTAACCAGATTAATCCAAAACCCATTATTTGGGTCATACAACTTCTCGGTTGTGTCCCTAAATGCTATATTTTGACCTGCCAAAAATTTTATAATTTCGATTATCCTTTCCAAAACTGCCGTTCACCTCTTTCTTTCGCGGTCTATTTCAGTTTGATTTACCGAGTCTACTGTTTGCCCTTTCAATAAGTCATTTTTTAGGTCCAATTTTTTTTTAAAGAACATCTCGACAAATGCCCCCAGTCTTTGTAATCAGTGGGGGCATTAAATGCAGTGACATTATTATTAAAAAGCTTACAGTGAAAACAAAATACAGAATCAGTAGATGTAAATACAAGCCAAACTCGATGAATAATTTCGTTGTTTTGTAACTTTTTACTGTAATATTATGTATCTGAAAACGACCTCATATTACTATCTGAAGGATAGTTGTTTTTTTTATCTGAATCTGTCTACGTTCTGTTAAAAATAATCTTAAATTATCGGGTATTACTTGCGGCCAGAGAGCAGGATCATTCGCGACATTTTCACAAAATCGTACATCTGATTCTGTTGCTGGTTGGTCAACAATTGGAATTGGTTTACTTGGAGTAAGCGAGCCAGGCGAGGTACTGGTACTAGTATGAGCTGGAACTTGTGAAATACTCGTAGAGGTTTTTTGCTTGCGCATACATATTTGTCGTAAGTAACAAGTATATAAAACTGTGCAATGGCGTTAAGTTCAATGAAATATCCAAAAAATCACGCGCTCGACAGGCGCTGCACCCCCTGGTAAAGACGGCCCTGAATACACATTTATGAATGACTACATTGTATAAGTTAAAGTTTTCCTATTACAAAGCAATATATCTTATATTTCCATTGAGTATTCACACTGAAAGTATTCTAATTTCAAATAGATGTTTACATCTTACATTTATATTTTATATTTTTCACATGAGACTTTGAATTTGTTTATAAAGTATTAGTTTACTATTGGATAGTTTTATACTATCCAATAGTAAACTAATACTTTATACCAACAACCAAACCAAACCTCTTTTAATTTAGTTATTATATTAGGGTATTTTATACCAACCAAATCTCTTTTAATTTAGACACACTTCAATATCAAATCTTGTTCAGGCAGCATCTCTGTAAAATCCCAAGTTATTATTTATATCATTTTGGATAAAGGTTCGGAATAAAAGATTTTCACACGTGCCTATCGGTGAAATATAAGTCTATGGTATCGTTCATTAAAAATATTGTAAGAAAATTTATCGGATCTTTGGATTAAAAAAATGATATTATTTGCGGTTATATTTGACCGATAAGAAAATCATTATGTATTCAATCACTAGTTTATATAAAACGTGTTCAAATTACTTTTGTGATCTTCCTGTAAACTGTAGGCATTATATTACTTTTTTGAAAAAAAATGTTCTGAAAACATTTTGTTAAACTGAAAAAAACTTAAACATATTTAAACTTATTTACAGCTTGGCAAAAAAGAGTATGACGTGGTGACAGGTGGAACTAAAAAAAATACTAAATGAAAACCTATGATGTTGACAATACTTGGCCGACAAATACTAGATTTTGAGTATAGTTTAGTGTTTCACATTTATTTTTAACGATTTGATTAAATTATCTTACTGATTTTCCATATTATGATGAGACCTAAGTGAAAGTGGCGCCCTCATTTTTTCCATACTCTTTTTTGCCAAGCTGTAACTGTTAAACATTTTAACACTTCTCTGTATTTTCGATTTTACTACTACAAAATTTTATGATGTATCTAATTAATAATGTAATGACTTCAAAAGATAAAATTCTATAATTGGAATTATTCAACGCAATCACGTAATGAATTTGACGTCATTCTACATTTTGCCTTTGCAACATAACATTAATTGTAAGCATAACAGGCAGGCTATAAAGAGACACAAATAAATATATATTCCATGTATCGTAACAGTTATTTGGAAATATATATTGTTATCCTTAATGAAATTATTGTTACTGGAACTTTATACAGCTCGCAAATTGCAATATTTACAATACGTTACGTATCTCGTTATTTTTTCCAATTAATGTTATCTACTTACATTCCATTATTTTTAATTTAATTAGTTTCTAAAATTGTAAAGAAAATTCTTATCAATACGAGAAAAACAAATATTAAACATCTATTTTATTATATATCAATGTCTAACAAAGTGCATGAACACAAGAATGTACTACGTTGCATTAATAACTATAGTTCATATTACTAATAAAATATACAGGAGCTTTAGAACATTGTGATATTAATATAAAATAACAAAATATTGATTTTAATGACAAATTAATTATTTTAACCATATTCTAAAAATAAAATAAGAAAATGTAGGTAAATATAATTTTAAATTAATGGATCATAATATGTGCCTACTTCAATATTTTAAAATACATATTTTTATTTATTTATTTTATTGCAACATAAATTTATTTTTAAAAACATTTAAATATTTAACTATTTCTGACAGACATTTTAATATAAATTAACTCAACAACTTTTCCTGGTATACTTACTGCTTACTTTTTCTCCGATATCTCCCGGCACCTTTTTGCTGGACCTCTTCAATACTTCCGTTCCAAGGACACCAATATCTCCCGGCACCTTTCTGCTGGACCTCTTCAATACTTCCGATCCAAGGACACCAACATCTCCCGGCACCTTTCCACTGGATCCCTTGAACACCAACAACTCCTGAGCCTTGTCGCGGCGGTGGGGCTTAAGCCTGGGGTGCAATCCAGCACCTTGGGCGACCAATCAGATCCAGATAAGCTCAGGTGCGCGGCGAGGGGATGAATGGCTGGAGGGTCTCCAGTCCCTAGCGCACCATTGTTTCGAGGTGATTACGGGTTCCGCTCGACCCTAATGAGCAGACATTTTTATAATGGATAAAATAAGCAGCCGAATGTGTACACGTTCGATGGCAGGGAGGTCAGTAAGTCGTGGGGGGTTAGTATTAGAGGAGAGGAGATCAGGTTCGCCTAGGAGGAAGGTGAGCGGAGGTCGCTCAAAGGCGAGTAAGGAAATAGAGCTAGACACACTTGACGGAATGTCAGTTACTTCGCTGTCTGAGTCGGATCTAGGATAGAAGCGCCTCTTCTCCGAGATGTCGGGGGTCTCCAGCTCAGACACCGAGACGTCTGCGGATGCGGTAAGAAGGCCGCAGCCAGCAGCGAAACGAGGGAAGGCGATCTCACTCTCCAATGCGCGAGTGGCGCTGAGGCAGAGGGCGGAGAAGGAACGAGAGGACGACTTCGAGGCGGCTCTAAATAGGCGGGCCTTCAAGAAGCCGAAGGAGGTAGTGGAGGAGGTGGAGGAGGTCCACCCTCTAGATCGCGACCCGGGAACAATGGGTGCGGAGGAGCTGATGCTGGCAGCCGAGGACAACCTCAACTTGATTCTCGGCCTGACCGGCAAATCCATAAACATATAATATAAAAGACCAATAAAGAGTTGGAAAGAGAAGACAGTCCTTTATGGAATTATAACAAGATGAAAAGAGAGAGCAATCTAATGTCAAGTGTAACCACTTTTATTTGACAGGTCAGCCAAAGTCACCAAGCGTTAAAAGAGCGTATTAATATTTCCAATTTATTACGTTGATCCAGATATATTTGTAATAAATACTATTGCATTTAAGAAACTTAAAATAAAATAACCTTTTATTAGAATGATTGCAGTGTGAATCATAGAAACAATCACGAAATTTATACATTTCACAAGTAATTCATCTTCATATCCTAATTGCTAAGATGTGTTTATTTTTTGCTATATTCTATCTTTACTTCTCTATTTCAAATAAAATAATGTCAATCGTCCTATTTACTTTCATATTTTGCGTAGTTAATGATACAATTGTTTTTAAATTACACAATATTTGAAGATTAATTTTCATCAATATTTTACACATATGTAACGCTAGTGCTTGATTCAAATTTATCGACATGCTTTCAAATGAATGATATTATAAACCAATGTTTATAATATCATTAATTTGAAACTAATATTAAAACAACAAAAAATAAAACAGCTTTCGATATAATATAGAGTGACTCAAGAGCAAGGTTTATATGTAACGGGAATATCAGAAGTGAAATGCGTTTAATATAATAATAACAACAATTTTATTACACTCTGATAAAACAATAACAATCTTAGGTCCAGAAGTAATGTGTAGGTACGTGTGCATGTGCATGCATAAAGCACCTCCGTCCTTACCCACACTGCACATGCATACACATACACGAACCTATCCCACACATCATAAATACTACTACAGACTACTACACAATTAAGAAGAGGTTGGCCCAACATTAATTAACAAACTTAACATGGCCGATAGTGATTTGGCCCGACTTCCTTCCAGGTCGCAGATTTATATCGCCCCTCTACGAACAAGACCTTGCTTTTTAAAGGCAGTAGTCGGGTGTGTCTATAACGTAATACAAACTCCCCTACGCCTCGGCCGTCCAGCCTATATTCTTGCCAATCCTAACACAAGTTCTTGAATTGACACTGCAGCGCCACCAATCTCCAGCACTCGTTGTCAAATCCGCTCCCGTACTAATGTCCTCTCCGACATATTATGTATTATACATTGCTGATTGGACCCACGCGAAGCTGGAACTGTTTGCTTGTTAGCGATGAATCATAATCATTTTGTTTTACAGATTTCCTCAAGGATATATCTATAATACTTTTATAGGATAACTAGAGGAAAATGGCCGATATTAACTGGGCGTGTTAGTTGGACTCCCAACAATACAATTTTCAAAGAGACGCTTCTAATATTGGAAGATAATTCCGACTTGTTTTTGTGCTTGACGAGCCACAATATTATGGACCAATAAGTTTTAAGTGGGCAAGGATACTTAATAATGAAGTATTATAGACATCTGTTCGATATTCGGCTCAAATACGAATGTAAGCTACTTAATTTGAGTAAGGAGACTGTAAGGAACCACCTGAATAAGATTATTTTGGTTAAAGGACAGTAACATCTACCCATTTTTTTTTTAAATTTTAATTAAATTACTTGTTTTACGTTTATAACAGTATAATTTTAAAGTAACCGTTAAAATAATAACTGGTCATATACTTAGGTTGTGTAAATCTTGTGAAGTAAGTCATGGATCAAGCGTCCATTGAATATTGATCGATTCGTTCTCTAATTTTATTATTTTCCTTTTGTTAAAATCATTTGAAACAAATAATACATAAAGTAGTAGGTATCTAACTACATAATAAAAGCCATTATTTTATATAAATAGTAAGTTTGAGTGTGTAAGAGTATTATGATATTCCATTTGAGAATAAATAATATACTACGTGTTGTTTTATTTCGATATTTATATTTTACCTTTTATCTCATATAATTTAAGGGCTGTTTTTGCAATCGTCAGATAACTTTTCTTTAGGAATATGCAGTTTACCTTCCTTACTGAGGAATAATTATGTGACTTTGTATTACTTTGTAATGTGTATATTAAGTACCCATATAAAAACCATAATATATCAGATCATTGGAAAATTCACCCCAAACAACAATGTTTACAATTTACTCGAACGGGCTGTACTATCGAGTATCGATAGTAAAAGATACATCACTATGTGTCAATGTGTGCGTGTGCTAGGCACACATTGACTTTTCAAAAATCGTCACGCATTTTCGGGCTGTCAGGTGGTCTATTATGTATATTCTAAGTCTATGAGCAAATCGGTGAATCTCAGAGGGGGATACGCCTCTAAAATAAAGAAGGCCGCCGGGTCCATAAGGGAAGTACTGGAGTCGCTTAAGGTCCGGACAGAGACGGAAGAGGTCCGTAAGTTAAGGGCCGACAACAGCCGGCTCCAACGGGAGCTCGAACTTGTACGGGAGGAAGTGCGCGCGTACAGGCGCGACTTCGAGGAGAGCCGGAAAAAGGCGGCCGAAGTAAGAGGAGTCGAGGGGTCGCCTGAATTCAGGAGGAAGATGGTAGAGCTCGTCGGCAACGTAGTCGACGGACGCTTGGCAGCTCTTCAACTTCCGGCCGCGCCTCCCTGCCGTCCCCCACTGGCAGGGGACAAGGGCTTGGCGAGGGCTACGAGAGCAGCCACAGTGGCGCCTAAGGAGAAAACGGTCGCAGCCGTTGTTAACATGTTGGAGAGGCCTGATCCTAAGGAGTTCCCCGCCTTGCCCCAAGCTCCAAAAGGCAAGGGCAAGGGAAAAGGTAAAGGCAAGTGCAAGGGCCAAGAGGCGGAGTGGACCTTTCGGTCCCTCCATCTCAAAAGGAGCGGCCCCTAAGGGAGGGAGGAAGAGGGGACTAAGGCCACAGAAGCGCCCGCATGGACGGAGGTCGTCCGCCGGAAGCCGGCGACTAAAAACCCGGCGGCTGCGGTACCCCCAGTCAAAAAACCAGCGGCATCCGCGCCGCCGACAAAAGAGAAGGTGGCCCCCAAGCCTAAATTATCGCTCCCACGCTCCACGGCCGTGATTCTTAAGTCACGGCCGGAGGCAGCGGCCAAGGGAGCGACGTATGGCTCAGCCCTCCTAAAGGCTGAGCAGTCGATTAACATGGGGGAGCTGGGCATCGGCCCGCTCCGGTTTCGCCAGTCGGTGACTGGGGCGCGTCTCATCGAGGTGCCTGGCTCCACGAGCGGTGAAAAGGCAGACGTCCTCGCCGCTCGTTTTAAAGAGGTGCTCGCTGAGGAGGCGGAGGTGCTCAGGCCCGAGAAAAAGGCCGAACTAAGAATCTCGGGCCTGAGCGACGCGGTCACCGAGGAGCGCCTTAGCACCGCGGTGGCAAAAGAGGGGCTGTAATCAGGGCCAAGTCCTCGTGCGGAACATCCGCGCGGGGAAAATGGGCGCGGGTCAGCCCACATTGAGATTCCGGTGGCGGCGGCCAAAAAGCTGCTGGAGAGTGGCAGTGTGGCGGTGGGATGGTGCCGTGCGCGCATACACCTCCTGCAGGCGCGCCCCCGGCACTGCTTCCAGTGCCTAGGAATGGGGCACGTCGCCGGTGCGTGCCAGTGCGAAGTTGACCGCAGCAACAAGGCCGCCGGGTGCTCGTCTGCCGCACACTGTGCGGTGTGCGCAGACTCCGGAAGGCCAGCGGGCCACGTGATTGGGGGAATGGCGTGCAAACTGCGAAAAAAAAAAAAAGGGTCGCCATGTAATAAAGGATAGGAGGCGTGTGAGAGGCTCGGGCGCCGAGATGATTCTCTTTAATATAAACATTAACTTATACACTAAATACATATAAGGGCACTACAGTTGAAAGCTCCCAGACGGCTTATTATATTCCGACATAATATCCAACAAATATAACGTCTTGGAATACGATCTCTATCTAAAACTAATATTAAAAGTAGGATCATGACGGGGATGTGTACTGGAATACGGGCCTAAGATTGATTTCATAAATGTGCGAGTAGCATAGAATGATAGTTGAAATTAAAAATCCAATATCATCACAATTACGTAGGTAGTGATGAGTGAAACAACGTCCACTTCGAAGGTTGTTAGAAAAATATTTTTATAATATGATGATATTGGAAGTATCCAACGCTACGAAATTTTAACTATACAGTGTTTGCGGAACCTTAAAAGTTATAGTGACAACAACGGCGACCTATAAAAGGTGACGTCGTCCGCGCGCTCGCCGCGTAACAGAAGTTGTTCCCGTCGGTAAACACTATTATAGTTTATATTTAAACAATTTGGTCAAGTTTATTTGAACGTAATGATCGACTATATCGTCCTCGGAATCATCATATTTTTTTTAATTTTGGGCTTCCACGAAAAGCGTACCAATAAGTTCTGCCGCTCTAAAAAGAGACTCGATGGAAAAACGGTCATCGTGACGGGAGGGACGTTGGGCATGGGGCTGGAGATCTCCACGGACTTGGCGGAGAGGGGGGCGAGGGTGATCGTGGCCTGTCCCTTCGTAGATGAGGGTACCAGAGGGCAACGGACCATAATCGAGAGGAGTGGAAATGACAACGTTGATTTTAAACTCCTCGACTTGCAGTCCTTTGAGTCTATTCGGAAATTAGCGAAAGAGATCCTTGCGACAGAAGAGAGACTGGACATTTTGATAAATAACGCCGGAGTGGGTGACTCTTATCAGTATCTGACGAAGGACGGCATCAACTCTATGATGGCCATCAACTACTACGGCACGTTCCTGCTGACTCTCCTCCTGCTGCCGCTACTTCGGAGGACCGGCACTTCAGCCGACCCGGCCAGGATCATCAATACAACTTCGATCGCACACTATTTAGGAGTAGTGGACTTCAACAAGTTAAACCGCGTCAAACATTACATGACAATCCAAGTTTACGCCAACAGTAAGCTCTGTCTGTTGCTGTTCGCGCGCGAGTTGAGCAGGAAACTACACGGTGACAGAGTGGTGATCAACTCCACCGATCCTGGCGCGGTTGGAACAACCATATTCGTGGGTTATTTGGGCAAGATTGGTTTGGTTCTCACCGTGTTTTTGAAGTACTTCTTTAAAACCCCCTGGGAGGGTGCGCAAACCGCCCTTCACATAGCGTTGGACAACCACGCAGCGGCAGAGAGCGGGGAGCTTTTTAAGAACTGTACTGTTGTGAAAGCCAAGACCGTCGCGTATAATGAGAAGGTGGCAGCCAGGCTCTGGGAAGAGTCAGTCAGGCTGTTGAAGCTCAAAGAGGATGAAGTTAGGGACTTGTTATATGGTGGCAGTTAGGTCAGAAGAGTGCACGTCACAACAGGACATAAAATTGGCTTATTCGTCTAGTTTCATTTTTCTTTTGATAGACAAGAAATTTGTATAACGTTTTATTACCTAATGTGACTATTTAATTATCTCCGTGGGTAGATATTGTTCGTGTTTATATTACAATGGTCTTTATTGTTACAAAAACTTATAACTCTATTATCAACGTATCAACTCTCTCGTATTAGAAATTGATTGTTTTAATAGATAAAATGTTTATATTTTATGTGTAATTATAGTTTTTTTTTAAATTAATACCACAGATAGAAATGTATAAAAATGACAAAAGTAATTTGTGAGTAAAGTGAGCTTGTTTGCATCGCATTTTTATATTATCATGCAAGGGTCAAATGCAAATTGGTTACGTCAAATGCAAATCCGAGGTGCAGTTTTTTAAGTTTCTGGGGAATGTTATTATTTCGGTCGCTAAAAGTTTTCATCATACACTGGTTAAACGATATTATGTGAGTTAGGAACATTGATAACGTCAATTAATTAATAATATTTGGATCCCTTTTGTATTGGATATCCGCACAAATAATACACCGCTTAAATAAACAGAGATTGATTACTCGAAGGTACTTGATGAGATTAGACTGACCTTTGGGGTTCACGCGCAGGGCCTGATAATAATTAGCATGATTAGCTCACATAAGTGTTAACTTATATGAAACATCGCTTGGATTTTTTATCCGGTTTTGAAATGAGAGTGGATAAAATAATAATTCGTATATGCTTTAAGATTTTTAAGAATTCAATCAGCCCACAAATTTTGTAGTACAATAAATTCATGGTTCTGCCTGTCCTGCCATGGTCCTGCCATTCAATCTAGCACATAGGAAAGATACTAGGAGAAATAAGTAGGATAGCGTCAGATGCGGAAAACCGCACACGATATACCAACGATAATCAATGACATTGATACGTCCAAAATAGTCAATATCAATTATTGGGTACTTTGTGGATCCGTGACATACCATGTGCCAATCAATGTCAAATATTTGCTAGCAACAATAAATAATTCCGCAAACTCCGTATGTTGTTTTTCTTTCAAGTTTTAGTCAAGGTGAAAAGATTTTTTCGTTGTCAGTATCTAGACAAAGACCTTGAAATTCGTCACATTTTGGGGTAAAGCAAAGGTTAGGGATGGTACAAAAACCTAGGCCGGACACATGACGGATAGTCTTCCATTCTACTGTTTTTTCGTCTCACGTAATCTACGCTCAAGTTTCGTTTTTTTCTTTAATGCCGGTTCGCTGTGCCGGTTCGCTGTGCCGGTTCGTTCGGTTTCTCGCTGCGCCCGAAAGCTGGCAAGTAGACGCAGCTCTACCCACTAAAACCCGGCGAGTGCCACTACGCCTTTGGTGAGGTGCCCCGGATCTAATGAGCAAACAGGGCAGACTCGGCGGCTAGTCTGTCCCCCAAGGAACCGACGCCACCTCCACAAAGGGGCTGTCTCGCACCACAGAACAACCCCTCCCAACAACAGTACAATGGGGTCGAAGTTCCCGTCCTCGCCCCTTGCCCCCTGCTCTTTTGTCCTCTTATAAGAGGGGTACATATAGCCCCTCGGCTCAATTAGCTTCGCCCAAGGTGCTGGGCTCACCCTAGGCTACTGAGTCCCACCGCCACGTCAAGGTCTGAACCATGGTGGGGCAAATGAGTTTCCTGCTATAGTCCTGGGTGCACTCTTTGGTGTTCTTAGCCGACGTTGACCACAGGATTTAGGTGGCTCGTCTGCTTGCATATCTACTAATACCAAAAATGCGGTGTAAAGATACTATGCCTATGCTAAAAAAATGACTGGCAGGCAACGCCACTGTCCCAATGCTGAGACAAAATATTATGTTCAAGGTACGGTGAGACGTTTATACGACGGCGTTCAAAAGAACCGCCCGGCGTTGAACGCGATCAAACGGAAGGAGCTGACATTGGGTGCTCCAGCCTAGAGCTGAGAGCAGCATTCCATGTGATGTGGGACCTGCTGCTTGTATACCCAACTGAGCACACCGAGTTTCTTAGAGGCTAGTTTTGCCTTCCTCTCAAATGACCACAAAATTGCACATCGCTCGATATGTCACGTCAAGTATTCCAATACTGGCTAAGGCAGTTAGGGAAGTGCCTTCAAATTGTAGAGGAATGACGACGGGGTTTTTTTAGCGGAAAACGGGCAAGCTTGTGGCTTGTTGGATTTAAATTGGACTAGGTTAAGTCACCCTTCCGAGACTTAGGCCAACAGAGACTACTTCAGACAAGTTTGTTCCACCTCATACTAAAGAAAAAGACAATAATAAAATGATGTATTTATTAAACGTTAACGCGACAGGACTCAAATATTTAAACAAACACGACAATTACACTTACAATTACATACCGAGCCAACAAAAGCCTTAGCACAGCACACGCACAGACCAGCGTGGAGCTCCCGCGAGGGCGGACATTTTCATACCTTTAAATAAATTTCGCAGTTCTGCCATATTTAACATTATATACATGCGGCCGTGCTTTTCTGTCGTCCGCCATCTTGGAGTTCAATTAACGCTGGTGAAAGGTTTTTGTAATGGATGTATTCGCACAATTTAAGTCGGCCGAATTGAAGATAGGTAAAATGACATCGCTAAAGTCACTGATTTCTGTATAAAATATGCTCAATTCTAACTTCAATACAGCCAAGTTATACAGCGCGTACTACACGCGGTGAGCCGGTCAAGTGATGTCACAGCTCGTCGCAGGCGGCGGGCAGGTCGGCCGTCTCCGTGGCCACCTCGTCGTAGTCCCGCTCCAGCGCCGCCAGGTCCTCCCGTGCCTCCGCGAACTCTCCCTCCTCCATACCCTCGCCCACGTACCTTTGAAAAAGGTATATCAGATGCTACAGAAGCTCCGAGAATATACTGGCTGATCGAGTGATCAGGCTACTGGACATTATACGCAGTGGTCTTGGGTTCAAATACGTGGCAGGTATTTGCAGGTATAATGCAGGTAATTTATATGATAAATTTAGGTGTCTGCATTTACTAGGACTTACTAGCTTACCGGTGGGAGGGAAGCGCTGTGCCGCGCTCCCGCCTGCATGGGTACCACCATCTTGCTTGTTTCTCCCGTGAAACAGCTTGCTTGCATGCTGTGTTTCGGAGAGAAGGGCAAGACAGGCAGTGCAATTACTAGCACCAAGACTTAAAATCTTATGTCTCAGGATAAGCAACACATAAATGAGTTGCCTGGGCTCGTTCCAGGTAAACTAGTTTATGTTCATGGGCGACGTCGACCACTTACCATCAGGTGGCACGTTTGCCAGTTTGCCTATCCAACTAAAATAAAAAAAAACTTACGTACTTAGTACCCGTAACACAAGTTTTTATGAACTTAGCACGGGGTTAGGTTAACGAAGTATGATCGGTTAATGTTACAAACCCTTATAAACCCTAGGCAAATCAATTTAACAACCTCACTCGTTATTTTATTCAATGTTTACTTTTGTGTTACAACTGATACATTGAGTCATGAGTGTTAATATAAACATATTGGTTATGTTGAATAAAGTACTAGTCGCGTAAGTATGCAAAGTAAATAAAACAATAGCAAATCATTAGCAAATCTAATGTGCTGTCTAGGACAGTGTTCCGCAAATATTCTTTAAATTAAAAAAAAATAGTTTTTTAGTATTTTTTTATAAGTCAAACAGATTTAGTAGAGATGATCTACAATAATTACATGTGTTAGTATTTTTCTGTCGTCTATTTAGCTTCATGAGGTATTAGTTTAAGATAGTTGGTTTAAGTTAAGTGTGCACACTAACTATTGACCCCAGCGTGCCGAGCACACACTTTGCGGAACACTGGTCTAGAGGACCTCATCAACAAGCCTATAGATGCTTTAGAAGCTTCTAGTCTAGGAAGAATAATTTAGCAATGTCTCTCATTCTTTGCATTTAATGTATTCGATAAAAAAACTTGTGCTGCACACAATTATTTTATTATTATCCGTCCCCCGCTGGTCGCGTGCGTTCCTCCACCGACCGTCATGAGAGATGACCTCCATTACTTTCGATCGGAATCCATCCATAATCTCAACCCCGAACCGGCCATCAAACGGAGATCGAGAATAATCTTCAAATCTCAACTAGATTCACCTTCTGATGAAAATCCTACTAAAATCTAAGTGAGCAGTTGTAGAAATCACTAATCGGCCAGAACTAAATGACCTGTATAAAGACCTATGTGAGTGGTGTGATGGTGTATTACCAGTGGACGAAGGCGCGCTTAGAGTACATGAGGTCAAACTTGTGGTCGAGCTTGCCCCAGGCCTCGGCGACGGCGGTGGTGTTGCTGAGCATGCAGGCAGCGCGGCGCACCCGCGCCAGGTCCCCGCCCGCCACCACCGTGGGCGGCTGATAGTTGATGCCAACCTGCAGAAACCAGGGGCTTCAGTTTGAGTCACTAACTTTATGAAGTATGGTCGTACACACGTTATCAATTAATGTCAATGTCCGTGAACCTAGCTAAGCGTTGCTAACAATCAAATTGCATATATAAGTATGTATCAGTTGTCTCAACAGGCTCTGTCTAGTTTGGGATCAGATGGCCGTGTGTGAGTTGTCCCAACATATTATTGTTATTATAATAATCTTCAAATTATTTCACATCATTATTACAGGTTTATTAGCATGATGATCCTAAGACAATTAATTTATAAATAGTGAAACAAAAAACAGAAACAAAAGGAGAGGGGGAAGGATACATAGCTCTTAAACTTGGCACTGACTTGGGCATATCCGACTGGCCTGACCTGGTATCAGATCACCCCAGAGCCTATTTCATAATCCAAAGCAACTTCATTCTATCTGTTCCTTCCTTTGTCCTCAACAATCTAAGGAGTAAGCGAAGTGCTTGTGTAGCGTATAGCAGTAATACATCAGCACATACCTTGAAGCCGGTGGGGCACCAGTCGACGAAGCGGATGCCGGCGCGGCCCTTCATTGCTGCGATGGCGGCGTTGACGTCCTTGGGCACCACGTCCCCGCGGTACAGCAGGCAGCACGCCATGTACTTGCCGTCGCGTGGGTCGCACTTCACCATTTGGTTCTGCGGCTCGAACAGGTCCGACGTGATCTCTGACACCGACATGCCCTCGTGGTACGCCTGAGATGGGGAAGTATCGAGTAAAATCAATTATAATTGGAACTAAGTATTTCAAATCTGTCAACTTATAGTATCAAACTGTGGAAGAAACCCTGTATCTAATGGCGTCTCTAACAGATATTTCGAGATTTGGCCAACGATTCAATCGATTTTCAAACCAGATCGAATCCTTGGAATCAGAACTTCGTATCAAATGTTTCAACTATTAAGTATCAGATATCGGCCCAAAAGGCAGTGCTTTCTTGAATCCATAGAATCCATTGCGATCCACAAATTTAGATTCAACTTAAAAATGCACATCCCCTTAGGGTCCATCAGTTCATCTTGCCCAACATGAATGTAAAATATAAGTGCTGAAGCTAACTCTATATTCCCAAATACAATAACAAGTACCTTGTCCGGCGAGACGATGGGGGCGTATGCGGCGAGCGGGAAGTGTATCCGCGGGTACGGCACCAGGTTGGTCTGGAACTCCGTCAGGTCCACGTTCAGCGCGCCGTCAAACCGCAGCGACGCCGTGATCGATGACACCACCTGACCATCACACACACGCATCTTTTTTGTGGCGAAGGGGTTTTGAACTCCTAAGGTCATCAACATCCCGAGTTGGGGTTTATGGTTTCGAATAAAAAACCCCTGGTGGTCCACGTAATTTACATCCTGAGCTCTTCAAAGGAACTTCACCAATGTTTCCTAAACGCGGTGTCCGGGAATATCCCAGCATACGTTTGTAAAATGCTTTCGAAGGATCACATCTACGCTATTAGTAGAATTAGGAGAACTGAAGCCACCCCCTCCGTCCACCTGCGGCCCTTATCACCCTTGCGTTTGCATCTTCTTGTAAGTTGTCAAGGTCACCTACAGCAGAAGCGAGTTTCCTCGAAACTAATCCTTATCGTCATCTTATCGTGTCTTGCGTAGTGGCCTAGAGTTCATGTCGTGTTTCAGAGTCCTACCAGGTTTAGTGACACTAGATGTACGTTCTGTATTTCTGTTTAAAATCAATTGTACCCAAGCAGCTACGCATCACAAAAGCTGATATACAGATGTGGCCACTGAAAACAGCGCTGCACGAGGTCGCTCGTGACAGCACAAGCTGAGACTATCCCTTTGCCCACAAAAATGCTATTTGTAATTCTTTCCTTTATTTGTTTTACCTATATTTAAAATTTTGTGTTTGTTTTAATTTCTGTACTTCTCTTTTGTTGTGTGGGAATAAACCATTATTATTATTCTTTTTGTTATATTTCCTCAACCCTTTTGAGGCTGGTAATTAAATGGTATTTACGGGTAAAACCAAGTAAATACAATTGGGGTTAATTAAAAGACTGACTGGCTTTCCTCGTCTACGTCAAGAAATCTTCTGACAATGCGGCAGGTATTAAGAATGGCGGCTTTTTGCAGTTGTATGTAGGTATAAGGTTTTAAATCAATGAGTTTTAGGCTATGGTGCAGATATTTTGGTATGATACCGGTGGTGGACAACACTATTGGGACAATGTAGACTTTTTCTTGTTTCCAGACTGATTACTTCGTCCTTGAGGTCAGTGTATTTATGTAGCTTTTCAGTTATTGTTTTTTGTAGGTTGTGAGTATTAGGGACGGCTATGTCTATAAGTGATTTTATGAACTTTATCCTGTAGGACTAGGTCGGGGCGGTTAAAATGTATAGTCCTATCTGTTAAAATTGCGCGGTCAAAGTATATTTTGTATGTGCTATTCTCCAAAACAGGGTTAGGGGTGTACTTGTAATATGGTGTGTAGGTATCCGGTATGAGTGTATGCTTGAGTGCTAGATTCTTGTGTATGATGTTGGCTACTTGATTATGTCTATGTGTATAGTCTGTTTGTGCAAGGTTAGGGCATGCTCCAGTGATGTGCTGTATATTTTCAGGGTGGCTGTGTGTGTGCATTTTCGGCATGTATCGTTAGTTAATGTAGGGTCTTTAATTATATGTTTTTTATAGTTTCTAGTGTTTATAATTTGGTCCTGAATTGCTATCATAAACCCCTCTGTCTCTGGGAACAGGGTTCCTAGTTTGAGCCATTTGTTGGACGCTACAGGGTCTATATGTGGTTGTTCCAGGTCATGGGGGTGCCGGCCATGAAGTACTTTCTTCTTCCACTGCTCTTTTCTAGCATTCTCTGTATCTATTGCATTATCTAATTCAGACGTATTGGTTAAGTTTAATGGTGTAAAATTCCGGTCGTTGCAGGCTATGGCTTTATGTATGCTACTATTATTGGCTTTGTTAAAGAAAAATATTTTTAGGTTATTATTATTATTATTATTAGATATTTGAAATAAGGATGTGGCAGAATCTGTAGGGTTGGTATTTGTACTATTCTATGGTAACCAAACATCCCACAATGAGCTCAATTTCATTAAAATTGGTTCAGTAGTTAAGGAGTTTATTCCGGACAAATAACGAGACACGAAATTTTATATATAAATATTGACCGTGATTTTTATGGATAGCATGATAATAAAATAAACAAATAGTGCGTTAAGCGTTAATAGCCGATTACATAAATAGTAAAAAATGCTAAACATTGGAAATCAAAGGTCATATTATACAAGGAACTATTCAAGGGTTACCATCTCCCTTGGCCCTACGTTACTACAGAGGAACGTCACACACGATGTCAATAAACGACACTCAAGCACATGAGTAAATAAACGGACAGAGGCAAAGCTTCATACAACCGCGCGAATCGATTGCACTACTAAAAGCGTCCTTCGCATGTGTGCGTTGGCACTAGTGGCTCGTCACGTACGAGTAGAAACCAGTCGAAACCGGTTCGACGAGTGTTCGACCGCAAGGATGTAGGTGCACGTGTTAAGTTGTGTTGTACATTTGATATTTTTTTTAACTTGGCGGGGTATTTCGAATTATTATCATTGTTCTTAAATTTTTGTTTGTAAAAAGTGTCAATATGATATACTGTACTGTGTGTATGAACAATAATAGAGCAAATATAAAAATAATCATATTTTAATCTATGATAACATTTGTTTGTTCTTAAATAATAGTTGATAATTAAAAGTAAAAGGTGTCAATATTGTATACTGTACTGTGAGTATGAACAATAATAGAGCAAATAAAAACCAATCATGTTTTAACTATCCCAAAGATTCCAATAGGTAAGTTGCGACTTATTATTTTATTTCTACTAATATTATTACTATTGTTCACTAACTGAGGTGCTCTTTGTACCCCTCTTATAAGAAGAGGGGACAAAAGAGCACGAGGACAAGGGGCGAGGATGGGAACCTCACCCCATTGCACTGTCCCGACGTTGGGATGGGTTGTTTTGTGGTGCGAGACAACCCCTCTGTGGAGGTGGTGTCGGTCCCTTACGGAATTGACTAACCGTTGAGGTGCCCTGTTTGCTCAACAGATCCGGGGCACCTCACAAACGGCGGCATTGATGGCACTCGCCGGGTTTTAGTGGGGTTAGAGCTGCGTCCACCTTACCACCTTTCGGACGCAGCGAGTCCCACATACCCGCCTGGGGAGACCCACTCCCCAGGTGGGATGCCTCAGAGCATTTCCTGGCGTTAAAGAAAAAAAATAGGTACATAATACGTAATTAGGAGACGATCTCCTGTTCGGAATAAAAAATATTATAATAGTTATGATAAAAACTGATATGCAATGAGAGTGCTTTCCATTAGAATTTACCACTCTATCAAACACAGATTATTGAAAATAAAAAATATAAAAAATATTTAAAAAAAATATTTTGTTATAAAGATAGAATATTTACATAGATTATTACTACACAATAAAAAAATCTTTTTCTTCGTTTAATTTTATCCAACTGTGACAACCCTACCATAAAAGGTAACAATTTTACGCGTTGTATGGAAGCTTTGTCTCTGTTCCGTTTACTTACTCATGTGACTCAAGGTCAAACGTAGTAATTACTAGTTCCGCTATTGAAGGATAGATATTGTAATGGAAATAAAATTTGTAAGTTTTTTCGGGCACAGTTGTGGGCTAGGTCTAAAATAGTAGAGATAAACGAGTACACGCTGCGCTAGACGGGATTACAAATGTCACATACCGGATGACCATGATCTTGACCGGTAAGTGTCAGAGTATCAGAAAAAGAGTCTTTTTAAGGTAATTAATAAAATCCTCTCACTTAAATTTTCAATTGATTGGCCTGTTGGTCTAGTGGTTAGTGACCCTGACTGCTAAACCAGAAGGTCGTGGGTTCGATCCCCACCCAGGACAAATGTTTGTGTATGAACATGATCATTTGTTCTGTGTCTGGGTGTGACGTGGTAAACGCAAACATTGTACATTAGTAAAAGTACAAGATGATTATTAGTTGTAGACACAATAAATTAAAGAAACGCAATTATTTTATTACTTTTTAGTTATTTTATTTTTTGAAGTCGGTTATAATTTTTGTTTAAATTTTTTTTTTCTTAATTTTTAGTGATTCATTAAAGAAAGACATAAGACATTTTGGCATATTTAACCGTATGAAGTTAGCCCAACAAAACCTGTAAATCGTCGAGGAGTTCCCTCGACTGTCTATGGTATCCATCATCAGACTTGTAATGGCACGTATCACCCATATGGGTGCAAAGTTCTCATCAGTATAAATTAATTAAGTACAATCACAAGGTACTACTGTAAGCTATTTAGGAGTTCCCTTAACTGAGCTTCGTCTTCATCATCAGACCCCCAATAACAGTCACAACCAATCTAGGTGTAAAGTTCTCATCAATACAAATTAATCAAGCCCAAACACAAGGTTACTGAAGTAAATCGTCGAGGAGTTCCCTCGACTGTTTTCCAGCTCCAGCATCAGATCGACTCTAGACCTTCATTTAATTGTAGTTCTTTTAAATGTTTATTTAAAAAAATATTAAGCGAACTAGTCGCTCCTACAAATTTCGAAAGTTCCCCTCGCTTTCTCTAGGATGTCGTCATCAGATCCTGGTTTCCTTATCATGGGACCATTTGGCAAGTATACTCTTTCAAACAAAAAAAGAATTTTGAAAATCGGTCCACTATTCACGGAGAAATCGGTGTACATACATTAAAAAGAAATACCAGCCGAGTTGAGAAGTCCTTTTTGTTAAAGTCGGTTAAAAATTAAATAAGTATTTATCACTTGTCTAGTTGCCATAAGAACAGGCTATGCCTAGTTTGGGATCAGATGGCCATGTGTGAGTTACAGCTTTGCTGTATTTCGAAAATAAGGACAGGACATTCAGTGTAATTGTATCATACATACAGCCTGGGCTAGTTGACAGGACAGGCAGTGTAATTGTATCATACATACAGCCTGGGCTAGTTGACAGGACAGACGTAATTGTATCATACATACAGCCTGGGCTAGTTGACAGGACAGACAGTGTAATTGTATCATACATACGCCCTGGGCTAGTTGACAGGACAGACAGTGTAATTGTATCATACATACAGCCTGGGCTAGTTGGCAGGACAGGCAGTGTAATTGTATCATACATACAGCTTGGGCTAGTTGACAGGACAGGCAGTGTAATTGTATCATACATACAGCCTGGGCTAGTTGACAGGACAGGCAGTGTAATTGTATCATACATACAGCCTGGGCTAGTTGACAGGACAGACGTAATTGTATCATACATACAGCCTGGGCTAGTTGACAGGACAGACAGTGTAATTGTATCATACATACGCCCTGGGCTAGTTGACAGGACAGACAGTGTAATTGTATCATACATACAGCCTGGGCTAGTTGGCAGGACAGGCAGTGTAATTGTATCATACATGCAGCTTGGGCTAGTTGACAGGACAGGCAGTGTAATTGTATCATACATACAGCCTGGGCTAGTTGACAGGACAGACAGTGTAATTGTATCATACATACAGCCTGGGCTAGTTGACAGGACAGACAGTGTAATTGTATCATACATTCAGCCTGGGCTAGTTGACAGGACAGACAGTGTAATTGTATCATACATACGCCCTGGGCTAGTGGACAGGACAGACAGTGTAATTGTATCATACATACAGCCTGGGCTAGTTCTAGGTAAACTAGTTCATGTTCATGGGCGACGTGACCTGTTCCATAGATTGACTCATCGCGATATCTCTGGAATTATAAGATCTAGAGACTTGAAATTTGGTAGGAATATTACTTTTGTCATGTAGAGGTCAGCTAAGAACGGAATATATACTTTTTTTACGTTAGTTGGATAGGCAACTGGCAAACGTGCTACCTGATGGTAAATGGTCGACGTCGCCCATGTACATAAACTAGTTTACCTGGAACGAGCCCAGGCAACTCATCTATGTGCTGCCTATCCTGAGACCTAAGATGTTAAGTCTCGGTGCCAGTAATTACACTGCCTGTCTTGCCCTTCTCTCCGAAACACAGCAAAGCTGTTTCACGGGAGAAACAAGCAAGATGGTGGTACCCATGCAGCCGGGAGCGCATGGGCATAAATTCCTCCCCCTCCCCCTTTGAAAGAACGAAGTCTGTGCGGGCAGCTAGTATGCTATAAAATTAACATAGCTACTAGTTAGTTGAATAAAATCTATTAATTTCATCAAAAGTTAAAAGGCTTAAGTCGGAGAGTAAGTTTTCAACATCCTATAATTTGAATACAGCGCGGCGCTTCACACTAAAAGACTATTTGTTAAGTTATGGCATAGTACTATTATTATTGTGTTACGTCATCCACGCGAACCAAGTCGAGGACACAGCCAGCAATTACAATAAGTGCCAAGACAGCGTCACGCCGCTGCCGCTAAAAAATCCCGAGGCGCTGGTCACCTGTGATATGAGCCGGTTAAGGTTGGCGAAGGAGGGCCGCTCGATGGCGAGGCGCCGGCGGCAGATGTCGTAGATAGCCTCGTTGTCCACCACGAAGGCGCAGTCCGTGTGCGCCAGCGTGGCGTGCGTCGTCAGCACCGCGTTGTACGGCTCCACCACCGCCGTCGATACCTGCGACCATGATGTCATAAACATACCACCGTCGACACCAGAGTCATTCACCGACAGGTCTTATGACGTCCGTCGACACCTACACACATGTCATACTTCCAGATCTCGCACAATCCTAGTCATAGTTTAAGGACAAAGTAACGAAATGTCAAATTTATTGTAAAATATGTAAAAATTAGTACCAGTTGTTCCGCCAGTTCTGATTAGGCTTGGTTGGAACCGGTGGTAGATTCAATGACGTTGAATGAGCATAGGAAATTTAAAAAATATGTGATATCCGAAGTCCAATATTTCGGGAAATCCACTTTTCGGTTCGGAAATGACAAATGTAATCATAAATTAGAAGTTTCATTTAGACTTGTACAATATGACAAACATCACATAAAAAGTTTATAGTTAAATTATTATCATTAGCAATATGTAAAAATGATTTTTATTTGGGATATAGTAGGCGCTGTACAATTTTTTATGTTTAGTGCTGTTAATTAGTCATTATTTTACATAGCTTAGCTTAGGTATTAGATTAGGATAAAAACTGGCCCCACCATGTTTCAAGCCTAGTCGTGGCGGTGGGCTCAGTACCCTAGTGTGTGCCCAGCATCTTGGGCGAAGCTGATTGAGCAGAGGGAGGTGCTCTTTGTACGCCTCTCATAAGAAGAGGGGACAAAGAAGCGGGGGGAAAAGGGGCGAGATTAGGAACCTCACCTCGTTGCACTGTCCCGAAGTTGGCAGGGGTTGTTCGGTGGTGCGGGACAACCCCTCTGTGGAGGTGGCATCGGACCCTTGAGGGACTGACTAGCCGTCGAGGTGCCCTGTTTGCTTAATAGAACAAAGGCACCTCACCAGAGGCGGCATTGGTGGCAATTGCCGGGTTTTAGTGGGTAGATCTGCGTCCACCTTACCATCTTTCGGGCGCAGCGGGTCCCACATACCCACCTGGGGAGTCCCCTTCTCCCCAGCGGGATGCTTCAGAGCATTTCCCGGCGTAAAAGATAAAAAAGTACTAATATTATATTAGAAAAGTTAAAGAATTTGTTCTTTTGTCTGAGCGCGCCAATCTGCGGAACTACAGGTCTGATTTGAAATAATCTTTTTACATTTGACAACCCAAATTGAGAAAAAGGACATTTATTTTGAAGCCACGTGTACAGCAAGTATAATTCAAGGGAACTCGAAGAGGAGAATGACTGGACATTACCTGCGGCGCGGGGTATATGGCAAACTCCAACTTGCTCTTCTTGGTGAACTCCTCCGACAGGGTCTCCATGAGCAGCGACGTGAAGCCCGACCCGGTGCCGCCGCCAAACGAGTGGAACACGAAGAAACCCTGACACGTCCCAAATAATTACCACCATCAACATCCTCCGACAATTCCGGCGAGTCGTGCGTTGGAACATAGTCCTATTAGCGCTGACCGAATACACACATCTTTAAATCTCTTAATCAGGTAGGTATGCGTATGCAGGTTTCCTCACGATGGATTCCCTCGCTAGTGACCAAGAGAAGTTCTCATGTTCAGGTGCACCGGGTAATTTAGAAGCCCATTTTAGATGCGCTAATCAGGATCGACATCAGCAATCTCTGAGCTCGAACGGAGAGGCCGTTCAAGATCAAGCCACTACCCACTAGTCACCCTTTTTTTTCGGATGGATCTATGCTAACGGCCCGAAGGCCCTATAATGCTACATCGGATTAGTGTGAGCCCATTTAGCTCACTTTTGGTTTGTAAATGTGGGGGTTTGCCCCCCGCCAACCGTGTAGTCTTCGACCACACGGCCTCCTGGCGTCGGAACAAGTCGACCGTGGCTGAGTCCTATATCAATAACATTTGTCATAATATTGTTTTTGGTTACATCATGCTTGCAATGGAATAGTGTATGCAAATGAGCCACTAGATGTTAAGTGGTTTACACAACCTTTGACTATAACTGTAATCACCGGACAATACCACAGTTCATACCTTGTATTCGTTTCGTAGAATTCATCATTTTTGGGCATTTTTTATGTTTTTTATCAGAGTTGGATAGACATGCCACGATTAAATTTCCATTTAAATATAATATCCCATATAAACTGAAAATTTAATACCACCTGATGGTAAGTGGTCAACGTCGCCCATAAACATTAATCAGTTCACCTGGAACTAGGCACTAGCCGAGGCAAACCATTTATTCTAATAAAGACGTAAATTAAGCTTGTGTCAGTAATTACACTGCCACTCTTGCCCTTCTCTTCTAAACTCAGCAAACGTGTTTCACGGGGAAAATAAGCGAGATGATGGTACCCATGCAGCCGTTGTGCAGTGCCAGGGCATCAAACCGGTAAAAAATTTAGTACGAATTTCGTGTATCGTGTCGTTTGCGAAACTACTGAAACAAGCAATGCCCTTTGAAGAATCTACTAATAGGTAACTAGTAACCTGCAGGCCGGTGCACTGGTCCGCCAGCTTCCTGATCCTCTCCATGACGGGCTCCAGCACGTGGCGGCCGGTGGAGTAGTGGCCGCGCGCGTAGTTGTTGGCCGCGTCCTCCTTGCCCGAGATCAGCTGCTCCGGGTGGTACAGCTGCCGGTACTGGCCGGAGCGAACCTCATCTACAGGGATAATAAGATAAGTCTCCCCGAGTTTGACTCACCGGTCCTGTGAGAGGAGGAGAGGAGGAGGAGAGGAGGAGGAGAGGAGGAGGAGTATGTGGTGGCTTTTAACCGTTGATCGAGTTAATTTAATTTTATAATACTTTTTAATTAATAATAATAATTTACTTTCAAAAAGATATTTTGTACGTGAAACTTTGATTTTTTTTCCTCACTTAAGGGAAACGATCATACCAACCCCAACCCTGCATCCTGAACTAAGGAATCTAGTTGATGTTGTTGCCTTTATATGAATGGACTAGCTGTTGCCCGCAGCTTCGCCCGCGTTAACTTAGATTTACAGCCGTACGCGGATTGATGATGATTATTTTTATAGCCTAAGTTACTCCTTATATTATCAGCTATCTGCCAGTGAAAGTCCCATCAAAATCGGCCCAGCCGTTTCAGAGATTAGCCGGAACAAACAGACAGACGGACAGAGACGCAGACAGACAGACAAAAATTGTAAAAAAAGGCTATTTTGATATACATATGTACCGTGTATACATCCATAAACATTTAATAAGAAGCGGTTTTTTTAATATTACAAACAGACACTCAATTTTATTTATCTGTATAGATAAGTTGGTAGAATAGAGGCAAGTGGCCAGCGTCGAAATTAACTCATTCAATATAACTGACTTGTATCGACTACTAGATGTCTAGATACCCACGTGGGATCCTGCGATTGCGATTCAATATAACTGACTTGTATCGACTACTAGATGTCTAGATACCCACGTGGGATCCTGCGATTGCGATTCAATATAACTGACTTGTATCGACTACTAGATGTCTAGATACCCACGTGGGATCCTGCGATTGCGATTCAATATAACTGACTTGTATCGACTACTAGATGTCTAGATACCCACGTGGGATCCTGCGATTGCGATTCAATATAACTGACTTGTATCGACTACTAGATGTCTAGATACCCACGTGGGATCATGCGATTGCGATTCCTTTTGCTTCACAGCCAAAAGGGCAAGCAAGGGACAAGTCGGCAACAAATTTTAGTTCGAAGGAAAACCGCAATCAGTGTATCATTGAAATGCCTATGTTTGGTAGTATATACAGTAGTGATGATCTTTATTCATTTCGTGCAAGTTCAGGCTAAATGTAAGAAGTTACGCTTGCTACGGCCTTTCGTAAAGCTGCGAATCTTAGAACTAATGGCAGTCCTCCACAAATAGAGCAAAACAAACCGATGACTGTGGGCTCCAGGTCGACCATGATGACTCGCGGCACCATCTTCCCGCGGCCCGCCTCCGAAAAAAACGTGTTAAAGCACGAGTCAGCGGCCGCCAGCTCCTGTCCCTGTCCCTGTCCCTGCCCCTGCGTTTGCCCCTGCCCCTCCGCCGCCAGGGTTCCGTCGGGCTGGATGCCGTGCTCCAGGCAGTACAGCTGCCAGCACGACTCGCCCATTTGCACGCCCGCCTGTCCCACGTGCACGGATATGCACTCCCTCTGCAACAGCGCAACGCCGATTTTCATGAAACTAGTTTCATTAAAGTTTGGTTCCTTTCACCGAGCACATATCCATATATATCTGGATATGTGCTCGGTGCTTCCTTTCCACCAAAAATCCACATCCATACTATTGTATTCCTTTATATGATATTTAATACATAATATAATCTATGTATGCGCCAATCACCACCAGCCCGAAATTCTTTCTGCATTTGACAACTTAATATTTGGGGAAGGTTTTGACTAATTTAAAAGTTTCTTATTAGAGCGAATGAGACTGGCGGAGCAGCTTTATATTAACGAAGTAGTTTAGTAAGAGGTAGTGCCATGCTGCTATGCAGCCGAATTGGACCGGCACGGCAGGGGTGGTACCTCTCGCTCATATAACACCGGCGTTCAGTGACAGCTACGCTGACGTTTCGTGCGGTTTGTGAGTTTCCGGTGGCCCATTTGGGGGAATAGGTAAAAGGACAACAACTTCTGGTTGTGCGGATGTCTATGGGCGTCTGTAGTCACCATCACTCCGACGGCTCGGTTGCCTCATTGTATAAGAAACGCAGTAAATTGTGGACTACAAAGTTAAGGACCTCGATAACTGGCAATTTAGTTGGTGCACCCAGTGTTCCGTACACCGCATAGACTACATATTTTACCAAACAAAATTCAATATAGAGTACTCTCTGTGTCCAATGTAATATGCAAATGATCTTACAGATTTTTCTATGCTGTAATACGTCAAGACATACGCCCAACAGATTTCTGTATTATATACAGTTTGGAGACCCTATGATGATGAAGGGAGCAATATCGAAATAGAAAAAAGAAATGTATACTTACCATCATGTATAGTGATTAAAACGCGATTTCGAAAGTACCAGAATAAATAAATATAAAAAACTTGTAAATTAAAAATCAACAAAAATTTTAACACACTGAAATTTTGAAAAAAAAAAAGAATCAGCGCCCGTCCGGAGGGCAGCTTCGATCTATTGTCATGGTTTGTTCCATCATTTAAATCAATACGGATTTAATTTGAAAATCGTTTGTGGCCAGTATTCAGAAAAGAGTTTGTATATACAACTTAAATGGTTTTACACTATGCTGATATACGCAGTATATAGTTTTGTAAATGATTTTAATATTATTATGTAAGCACCTTTCAAACCTTACAAGTGTTTTATGGCTTGCCTGCTCCTGGAAGGAAGGAAGTGAAAGCCAGGCAGAGTATTTAATGGCTCCGAGGACCTTCGTCTATCCGTCATGATGGTTCCGACCAGTTCATGTGGCATGGATGGACTTCCTTTATTACGGGCGAGTGTCAGATGAATAATGATCTATTTCAACTAACACCTAAAAAATTAAAAGCTGACTAAGTTAAGTTAGCCCAGTATACCGGTGCCCCACCATGGTTCAGGCCTTGTCGTGGCGGTGGGTCTCAGTAACCTAGGATGAGCGGTGCACCTTGGGCGTAGCCAATTGGGCCGAGGGGGCTCTTTGTACCCCTCTTATAAGAAGAGGGGACAGAAGAGCAGGGGGCAAGGGGTGAGGATGGGAACCTCACCCCATTGTACTGTTCCGACGTTGGGAGGGAATGTTCTGTGGTGCGGGACAATCCCTCTGTGGAGGTGGCGTCGGTCCCTTGCGGGACTGACTAGCCGTCGAGGTGCCCTGTTTGTTTTCTAGATCCGGGGCACCTCACCAAAGGCGGCATTGGTGGCACTCGCCGGGTTTTAGTGGGTAGAGCTGCGTCCATTTACCAGCTGTCGGGCGCAGCGAGTCCCACATACCCGCGCGGGGAGACCCACTCCCCCGCGGGATGCCTCAGAGCATTTCCCGGCGTTAAAAAAAAAAGTATACCGGTGAAGGAAACATCGAGAGGAAACCTGCATACAAGATGAGATTAAAAGTCTTTGAAGGTGTGTGAAGTTTACCAACCCGCATTGGGCCAGCGCATTGGTGAACTATGGCCCAACACCCTCCTCGCCTGATTTCGAGGAGGAGACCCGTGCCCAGCAGTGGGACATATAAGGGTTGATATTATTATTACATTATATTATATGTTAAGTTTAACTAAGTATATGAAGTGTTGGTCGACCATTAACCAGGTGGGAAGACGATCTCCGTGCAGTAACCGGTCCGTGTTGGACGTATCCACTCACTCCACCACTCACACTCGTAAGTGGCGAGGGATCGGTCATCTTGGCGTTCATTGAGGGACGCCTATGTTCAGCAGTGGATGAATAGAGGCTGATGATGATGATGATGATGATGACGTCAAGTTTGTTTGAGAGATGTGTTACTGTTAAATATTATCTGCTCTACTATTTAGACTTCCTATATTGAATGCAATTCTTTGCCTTTTTTCCACTGAAGACTTAGAATTATCTTATTATAGTTATAAATAATTATTATAGTTATCAATTTAGAATTTACAGTGAAAACTCGATTAACCGGACTAATTGTTGTCATTAGGCATTCGGATAATCGAAAATCCGAATAATTGAATGTAAGAAGAAAAGCGGGTTTTGTGCATATGTCACGAAAATCAATGTTGATTAAGAAATTAGTAAGAGATGGATGGAGATGGATGGATGGATAATGTAATCCAACATAATATGTATCATGTGTTACATACGTAAGTAAGCAATTATTTATGTACTTATTTTCTAAAATTACATACTAAAATACTTCAGCCTTAATCATGATATAAAATAATAATAGTCCAGGAGGAATCGGCGCATGAGTACCGAAAACTATTCCACCTCAATTTTTTTATGCGATCCTCTTCAAATTGCCCTCCTAATGATATAAATGCATGTTGCCATGGCACAACCCGGTGCCATATGGTTTAAACCGAAATTGTTTAAACAATTGCAAGGAATTGTTATTTTTCAACTGGACAATTTTTTTTATATTCTTTATTAAAATACCAATAAAAAAGGTCCTATGACTTTTAACGATAAAGTTAATATTTTTAAAGATATGAATTTTTAAAGGTTCGAAAAATCTCAAATTTGGGTACTTTCAACCCGTGAAAAATATATTTAAAAAAAAACATAATGTCTAAGCAATATTTTTTTTTATATTCTTTATTGAAATACCTATGAAAATGGTCCTATGACTTTTAACGATAAAGTTAATATTTTTAAAGATATGAATTTTTAAAGGTTCGAAAAATCTCAAATTTGGGTACTTTCGACCCATGAAAAATATATTAAAAAAAACATAATGTCTAAGTAATATATTTTTTTTAATTCTCTATACAGTTGAAATAATATTTGTTTTTTTTTTTTTTTTTTTTTTATCTATGGACGCTTCCACACCACGTCAATCTGGTCCCGTGGTAAGTTCTCGAAGAACTTGTGTTACGGGTACCAGACAACGGAAATATATATAATACTTTTATACTATACATATATTTACACACACACATACACATCCATGACCCAGGAACACAGAAAATATTTTTGTTCCCTGGCGGGATTCGAACCCGCAACCTCCGGCTTGAGCGCCAACGCGCTTACCACTGAGCCACAGAGGTCGTCAAATATTGTTAAAAGAGATTAAAAAAAACATCATTGTTTTTATCTTTTTTTAATTGTTAATTCCGCGCGCTCACAAGTATGCGTCGCTTACCTTTAAGTATCGCTGCAACTAATATTTTTTTTTTACAATAACAAGCTTTGGTTTTATAGGCTTTCTTACAATTACACGGTTTTTTAAGATTAGTTGGGAATGGGCTTTTGTTCATAAATAAAGGTAGCAAAGTACCATTCTCTAATTTATAGCCGAAATTCGTAAAATCTAATGTTTCATATTGGGGATTCAAAGCATCTTTCCAAATGTATAAACTGATAAAAAAGTAATTTTAATTACATGTTTCGATTTATGCTTAAATAAATTTTGAAATATTGATTTCAAAAAATATTTTATTAAAAACAAATTGTAGACAACTTAATTATTAATAACATTGCTCTCTTTAACAATCTTGATAAAGTTGATAGTTTTTAAGATAAATGATAAATAATGATTCAAGACACAGAGAGGCCGATGCAACGCATGAGTCAGAGAGAGACAGCGATACTTAAAGGTAAGCGACGCATACTTGTGAGCGCGCGGAATTAACAATTAAAAAAAAGATATAAACAATAAAAAAAAATTAAATCTCTTTTAACAATATTATTAACAATTGTATAGAGAATTAAAAAAATATATTGCTTAGACATTATGTTTTTTTTTTTAAATATATTTTTCATGGGTTGAAAGTACCCAAATTTGAGATTTTTCGAACCTTTAAAAATTCATATCTTTAAAAATATTAACTTTGTCGTTAAAAGTCATAGAATCTTTTTTATTGGTATTTCAATAAAGAATATAAAAAAATATTGCTTAGACATTATGTTTCTTTTTAATATATTTTTCATGGGTTGAAAGTATCAAATTTGAGATTTTTCGAACCTTTAAAAATTCATATCTTTAAAAATATTAACTTTATCGTTAAAAGTCATAGGACCTTTTTTATTGGTATTTCGATAAAGATTATAAAAAAAATATTGCTTAGACATTATGTTTTTTTAAATATATTTTTCATGGGTTGAAAGTACCCAAATTTGAGATTTTTCGAACCTTTAAAGAATTTTTAAAGGTTAAATATCTTTAAAAATATTAACTTTATCGTTAAAAGTCATAGGACCTTTTTTATTGGTATTTTAAAAAAAAATATAAAAAAAAAATTGTCCGGTTGAAAAATAACAATTCCTTGCAGTTGTTTAAACAATTTCGGTTTAAACAATATGGCACCGGGTTGCGCATGTTGCATATAAATGCATGTTGCCATAGCAACATGCATTTATATCATTAGGAGGGCAATTTGAAGAGGATCGCATAAAAAAATTGAGGTGGAATAGTTTTCGGTACTCATGCGCCGATTCCTCCTGGACTATAAGGTTAATTTTGTAAATTGTCATTTGACGTCAGCCACTTTTTCTCTTCATTGCGGCTACATCACGAATTCGTTTCATCTGTATCTAACTCACAGTATCACTCTGTTTGTTTTTCATACCACTTGAGAATGTTTCCAGCGCCGAACTCGTGAGATGGTCCTGCATCATATTAGCGTCTAGATTTAACTAAAAAAATAAAAAAACGCATGGGGCAGCGATTCCGCGGGCGCGAGCGGGGTAATACCAGTGCAACATATTCACGGTTGCATACATACTTTTGAAGCCGATGTCGTATTCGTTGATGTACCTACCTCCCTATCTACCTTGGCTGACACAGACTCCAAAAGTAACAATAATGACGTGGTAAATGCAAAGATTGTATATTAGTAGAAGAACAAGTTAATTATAAATTGTAGGCACAAAGATTACGGAAACTATTTTATTACTTTTTAGTTTTTTTTAATTTTGAAGTCGGTTTTAATTTTTGTTTAAAATAATTTTTTTGAGCTGCCTGCCTGGGTTAGGTGTTTTTCAATGATGTTATATCTATAGTTTGCGTAGTCCTGTTTTATACGTCTGCTTATTAGCTTGTACAGTGCAGAAAGTTCATTTCTTAGTGCTCGGCTTTTATTTTCAGTTCTTTGCAGTTCTTGTCTTCTTTTCATGAGTGCTAAGGTGTTCTCAGATAGTTTCTTTTGGCTTTTTTAACACTTTTATTATAAGAACAGGCGTACTGTAGGCTTTGGGAGATTGCTTTAATTAATTTATCGTGATAGGTCTGCACAGAAACGCTGGAGCAGTCCTGTAAGTCTGGTAGGTATGATGTTATGTTCTCTTTATATCTCAATATTTCCTCTTCCTTATTCAATGTGGAGTGTTGGCAGTTGCCAAAATTTCTCCTATTCTTCTGGATTTTTTAAATGTTACTGTTGTTCTCACTGGCCGGTGGTCTGAAGAGAAGTTGGCGTTTAATACTTCGATATTTTCAAACATTTTTGGATGGTTTGACATGATAAAGTCAATTTCATTTTTATATTTGCCATCTGGTGAGCGCCATTTCCATCTCTGGTTCGGCTTTTTAATAAAGAAGGTATTGAGAATTGCAATTTTGTTTTCAAGTGCGAAGTTTATTAATCTCTGGCCTCTCTGGTTTCTTACTCCATATCCATTTGGTTTCATAACTAAGTATTCATCTTGTCTAGGTTGTCCTATTTTTGCATTTAAATCGCCCATTATTATGAAAGTTTCATGAGCTTTGTTTATAGCTTTGCTTACATTTTTGTAAAAAGTATCAATTTCTTCTTCATTTGCTATTTCTTTGGGTGCGTATACTTGTATCAGAGATAATTCGTTTCCTTGTATTTTTAGGTTCAATATTGCCAGTCTGTCTGTTATATCTATGAAGTTTTCTATGTTATTCTTATATTTTTTATGTATTAAGAAACCAACACCGAACTTTCTAGGCGTAAGACCTATGTGGCATAGAATAAAATTTTCGTATTCCATAATTTTTATTCCTTGACGTCGCACTTCTGAAAGTCCGATTATGTCAAATTTTATGTCTTTTAATGCCTCTTCCAATTCTATTAATCGTTCGTACGAAGATAGTGTTCTTGTGTTGTAGGTTAAAATATAAAGTTTGCTTGGTGAGGAAGGTGCAACATTTGTGGATATGGTTTTGTTTTTCTTTGGAGGGTTTTGGTCGTAATCTTCCTCGGTGACCAGCCGTTTTATTTATTTTATATCCATTTTAATACTTTAAAAAATTGCCAATTATAAAGCGGTAATGTAAAAGCTATTCACAAAAATACGGTATTAATCACTACATATTATAAAATAAAGTCCTACGCCCGTCCATAGATAAATAATTATCATCAATGCGTATATGGTTGTATATCTAAGTTAACGCGGGCGAAGCTGCGGGCAACAGCAGTTTTCAGTTTGTGATAAAACTGTATTAAGATTCTTTTTCCTTATTTTACTTTTTTTATTCGCCATTTCAATTAATTAACTAGGTACTACACAAACTCAAGTATCTATTTATTTACACTAATTAAAGGTTTTGTATTACAAACTAATTACAACTAAGAACAACAATTGTTAGTAAGTATTAAGTAGCTATATTATTTACACTGTGTCGTCTTATTTATTTAGACGTAATAATATAAAATGCGCGGTAACAACGTAGTCACGGCTGATGCCCGGCTGGGTACTGGCGCGACGTGGTGCGATGCGCGAGAGCCATTTTTATCGTTTTTTATTTTTCAAAAATTTTTGAAGTGACATTATAAAGATCTATCCAATCATTTCCACGTCATCCCCGTTTAGCAATTTAAACGTAAAAGTTTCATTAAAATTGAGTTACCCGAAGTCTCATACTACTCAATTTGCTTTTTAAATCGACGTTACTTTAGATTTTTTTTTGATTATGTAAAATGTTAAATATTGTATTTTTATCCAAAAAAATCAACCGAGAGATGTCAAAATAAAAACAAGAAGACGATGATTAGACGATTCATGGTATTCATTTGGTATTCATTTGGTATTCATTTGGTATTCATTTGGTATTCATTTGGTATTCATTTGGTATTCATCAAAGTATTCATGCTTGGAATTAAAATGCAATACTCTGTTATATCCAACTTAAGTTATAAACAAACAAAATATTTGATACAAGTAACCATCTCGTCAAAGATAATACCCGACGTAAAATCTCTTTAGTGCAGTTGAATGTGGGGTGGCATCAGGAGGGGTGGGGGGGGACCCCAGTCGAGCTATTAGAGGACAATAGCTGGTCCCTCTCGCTGGGGCCTGGGTGCTTAGGGGTCTGTACCCCAGTCGGTGCAGTCAATGTAAGTTAATTTGCATTTTTTCGTATTTATTCTTCTTATTTCGGTTATTATTTTTTTGTTATAAAATTGTTCAAACTATTATTTGGGCATTTTATTGAAGTACTTCATACTTTTTTATATTGAGTCATGTTTTAGTATTTTCTTTGTTCCTTACCTTTCTTTATCTTACTTCTATATTTGTACCACAAATTGCCATGCGAGTTAGAATGGTAAAAATTAAAACATAACGTGCTCTACATCAAGTTCACGTCATTATGTAATCATCAACATCATGGGTCTTAGTCCTTACCACAGTGTAGGTCAGTATATCTAAAACATAATATATACTTCGCCATAATTACATTACTAAGTGAATACTTCAAATCATATTCCTGATCAACTTTTGCCGAAATAAAATTTCATGTTAGTTTATTAACAGTACAATTATGGATCGCTACAACTTTTATCATTAATAATACTGTTAGTTCAATACAAATATTGTAACACGCCCACTATTAAATTAAAAGTGCAAAACACTACATGCAATTAATACACATTTGTATAAGTGACGTGACACACCGTGACGCACCGTGACGGATCGCGTCACGCTCCCAGCTACACAATGTCACGCAATTAAATATTCAAAGTGCACTCGGTTTAGCATGTGAATGCGTGCTTACAGGATTAACAATGACTGTGGTTTGCTGTGACGCTGTTAATTAAGTTTATCAAAATAATAGCGGCCTCGCTGGTACATGGATGGAAATTTGCATTCGAAACTGAGAGGTTTTTAAGCTGATATAGCCATAAGCTATTTCAGTAATTCGCCAGTACTCTATGAAACCAGCTGCCACCTACGTTGTTTCCGAACCGATACGACTTAGGGATCTTCAAGAAAACAGCATACCTACTCATATCTGAAAGGCCGGCACCGCACCTGCTGATGATGTAGCGGGTGTCCATGGATGTCGCTTATCACTTACCATCAGGTGAACCAGTCCGTTTGCCCCCCTCTACTATATAAAAAATTACTCTATCTTAATTATATATATATATATAGAAACATGTAACTTATGTATTATATAAGAAGGCAATATGCATTGGTATTTGTCACTGATATTACTGATAACGGTGATCTAACACCTGTCATATCAAGTGGTCCAAACAAGGATGTCTCATTGGGATATTGCATATAAAACCCAGTACCATATATACATAATATAATTATACACGTAATATATCATTAAGTAATGAGATTTCGGACACTACCATCTATTAGAACAATCTTCGAGACATGGATATTCCACATTCTAGGGTAGTCTACCCTAAATGAGGGACACTAAAAGAGAGTCCAATAGTGAGTGACGTGTGAGATGCTATCGCTCGTATTACACGTAATTACGGCGATGGTATCTGCCGCCCGCCGCCTGCCGCCGCCCGATGTTATCGTAGACCCTCCCTTGACAATTTGTCAAAAGCTTTCAGTATCTCAGCGCTATAATGTGAAACAAATATATTATTAATAATAACTAATAATCCCTAGAACTCAGCTTAATTTTATTATTCAAACTGCCAGAACAACTGCTGTTTAAAAACGTACTTTCTAAACATATGTTTCACAGTTGACTTAGATTTTGAGTCATATTTAAAATGATTATTATTATTATTATTCATGTGCTATGTCTTTCTGATACATCACTATATCAAATTTTATCGAATATAAACAACGGTTAGACATAAAAGGTAACAGACAAAGTTCTCGTACATTTTTATGAAACTTTAACTTATATAAGTACGAATAGTATTTTTATAGTTTCCCTCGTTTTATAAGTTTATGAGTTTCCTATTAAATAACATAAAACCGGCGTCAAGTGACAGCTATGCTGTCGAATTTCGTGCGGTTTATGAGTTTCCCATGGCCCATTGGGGGGATAGAGAGAAGGAGTGCAACGTATCTGCATAACTTTTGGTTGTGCGGATGCCTATGGGCGTCGGTAGTCACCATAAGGCTCCGACTGCTCGGTTGCCTCCTTGTGACATAAAAAAAAATCTTGCTTAAAAATGTTAACATGTAACAAAACACGTTAACAATGATTTGCCGCTATATTCTGATAATATTTAACAACATTACTTAGCACACCTTTTGAAACTGTAAAATACAACAGAACACCGGCTTTATTCCCGTGGTCACAATAGGCGAGGTGTGGCCAAAATAAAAAATCCCATTTAGTCCGGGGAGGCGGAATAATGAGTGCTTTTTACCGGGACTAATCCGGATCAGATAGCTAATGCGATGCCCGTTTGGTATTCATGATCGGCTCGAGGGCGGCTGGACGTGTACCCACCGAGCGAAACCCATGAATTAATGATTTTTATCATCTTACTAGCTGTATTTGTGGTTTTGGTACCAATAATATCAATACATGATAATTACTAAAATACATAATATGTTGGTAATATTCAATAAAAATTCTTAAAAAACAAGGTTTTTGATCAAATTTTTTCTCTTTACTTGACAACGTCCGAAAGGTTGGATATGAATTATTGTGAGTGAAGCTGCAGGTTCCTATGCTATAGTAATAATAGTGTTGGTATTTGAACATCAAGTGGATACAGGAAATAAGCAAAGAAAATAAATATTACAGCCACATGATAAAATATGTACCTATTGACCTTAACCTGAAATATTTAACATAGTATCACAATTATATTTGACAGAAAAGTACCTAATGAAAAACTATAATTAATGAAATAAAGATTGATGTGTAGGAATAAACGTTAGCGACCGGCGGTATACAGGACAGTATGTAATTAAATCTTGAGGGTGCCGACTGCCGGAGAAGTAGCACAATAGACCAGGTGCCAGTGCCGCTCGCCGGGTGCCGGGTACACGCGAGCATAAAAGCGGTTCAATTTATTGCGTTTGTACAGTCACAAAGAAAGCCGTTTATTGATGTTTTTATAAATCTAAATACCTAGTATGTAATAAAGTTATTTATTTTATCTGCTTTTATACGGAGATTCTATTATAAACTTATTTGAAGGCTCCATAGATTCCATGTTCCTAAGCAATCGATTGCTTTTATTTTGAATTTAGTATATTTATGTACTGCTAAATACGAGTACATAATTTATATTAATAAAATCATATATTATTATTTTAAGATATTTTTAAAAGCCTCTTGGCTCTCTCAAATATGATTTTAAATACATTAATAAAATATTGAGATTTTGTTGTTTTAATTGTAATCAGTAAATTATTCAAAATTTTTTTGAAGTGCAAATTTCTTTAGGCGCGTTGAGCACGTTTTGTGTGAGCAAAAATCATATAATTCGCGACATCGTCACCCCGTCACCTGACGCTTCATTTGACATTAATGACGTCATTAAGAAATTTCATAATGTCATTATTCTAAGATAAAAGTTTTAACTTCCAGTCATTTTTTTTTTTAATTAATATTTTATCATTTTTCATATTGACAAAAATGAGAGATTGCTGTAAAAAACATGGCGCAAATAAGATTTTATTTAAAACATGTAACAATAAAATCCGGAGGGTGCGTAATCGATCAATTTTTACATCAATACTTAAGCCCGACACCCGTTCCCGTAAACCGTGTTTTTTGGTCGAAAAATCCATTTTTTTTCGATAAAAAAATCGCATGAATGCGCTGCATTGTTCCGTATGCAGGCGACAGATGGGAGGGC
Source organism: Helleia helle (assembly GCA_963853865.1). NCBI lineage: Eukaryota > Metazoa > Arthropoda > Insecta > Lepidoptera > Lycaenidae > Helleia > Helleia helle. The sequence goes on from OY971425.1 coordinate 705,839, forward strand.
ATTTGATAAGGGTAAACGGTTTGACACCGCGCCAATCGGTCATGTACCCACCAACCGTTGTTGGCTCACAAAGAAATTATTGGAAATTATTGTGTTGTTATCGAAAATTCACTTACATCTCTATGGAACTGCAAGTTAGCAGAGAGGTTAAACATGCAGATTTTAGCATTTAAAAGTTAAATGAATTTTGTAACGAATATAAACAGAAAGAAAGATTATCTCTACTTTTAACATATACGAGGGAGACTTCGGTTTTTTTAATATTGTGATCAGGGGGCAAACGAGCAGTCGGAACCTCACGGTGCCGACGCCCATACACATCCACACATCCACTGCCACGCAGATGCGCCGCCCTCCTTTTCCCTCCCCAATGGGCCACCGGAAACTCAAAAACCGCAACAAACGCGACAGCATAGCTATCACTTGACGCCGGTGTTATGTGAGCGAGAGGTACCACTCCGGTCGTGCCGGCCCAGTTCGGCTCCAATGCAGCATGGCACTACCTCTGCTAAAATAGTTTCTCGGTAAAATAGTTCTAGAAGTAGTGCTCAAATCATTAAATAAAAAGCTGCCTAAATCATATTATGTAGATGCAAACTGTGTTACACCTATCTAATTTTAGAGATTCATATCATCATCATCCTCTATCCGTCGGCTTCTGAACATAGGCCTCCCTCACTGAACGCCAAGACGACCGATTCCTCGCCACTCGCAGACAATACGGCCTACGGGCCGCCCACTGCACGAAGATCGCCTGATAACTGATTTTCTATTTTTTTAAGTTTCTTTACCTATTTTTACTAGTTAAGACTAGTAAGGTTGTCATTTAAGTACCTACAATAGCTACGTATAGACGCCCCGTAAAACAGATTTTTCTTAAAACTTTAAACTGTCATAAACAATCAATTAATAAAAATATTATTTTACATTTGCTTTTAATTTTTCTTTCATTGTGTTGTATCATTGTTATGAACACAGAAGCTTGAACTAAATACCATAAAATTATATAATAATAGGCATCAAATTGAGATGTCCCACTAACTGGGCGTGACTCCCACGCGTGGAGAATCGCCGATGGGGCCCATTTCACGGTGCCTCTCGCAATCGACTTATCGTAAACACAACTCCCACCACGTGAGCGCGGCGGTGGCAAGCGTGGTAATCACCAAATTTACCCTAAAATTAGGTATCGTGCATTGATTACTTTGTGTTTAAATTATTGTTGAATTATAGTTCCTGTGAGAGCGGATGGGCTTACAATTCAAAAACGAACCGTGAAGGATTTATAGCCAATAACAAATATTAGTTGGATACACATTACACAATCAAGTGGTTAACCAACAGGTTAACAAACTGAATCGTCAAAAGCTAGAAAAATCGTCGCGAGGTGATCGGCGCTTTTGGTGTCTAATAAAAGAACGCTGGTAAACCGCAGGGGATTGAACTGATGTCATACCAAACCTAGCGTTGACGAAAGTTTAATTTTAAGTTTTTAATTATTCGTAACGTGAATATATAAAGTTTTAACATAAAAAGTAATAAATTCAATTTTAAAGTGTTAATCTTCAGTTTCTTAACACGCGAGGTTTGCCCAAGCGTGTTTACATTCCAGCAGGATGCTAATGTCATGTTATACGTGTAATCGTTGTGGAGTGACGTCACGTGTCACGCCGCACGCATCACGCTGCACGCCGCACGCGTCACGTCCGTCGCGTGCCGGCGCGTGTCGCGGTCGTCGAACACGTGGTGATGGTAACTGGCGGTATGATATAGCCAATTAATTGCTCGGGATAGCAAGATGATAATATTTAAAAACAAATATCAAAGAGGCGGGAATTTCTGTGGCGTTTAATGATAGATGTCTATGTTCTGCATTTGACGGGTAGAGGCCAATAAATACCATGTTAATGATTAAATAGCCTGTGGCTCAGAAATATCGCGCTACTTCTAAGAGCTCCGCCTCCGACTGGCACTTGTAGCACATATTATAGGTTATAGAAATTTCTTCCTCTTTATTGTTAACATCGGCCATGTCTATACAAGTTCACACGTGCGACGGGACTAGACCGCGCGGGCAACTCGTTCATGTCTTGCTCTATCTTGAGACGTAAGACCTTGTTGCCGATTATGACACTGCCCGTACTGTCCTTGTTTCTGAAACACAGCATGCTGTTTCACGGGAAAAAAGCAAAATGCTGGTACCCATGCACAGCGCTGGCAAAAAAATAAAAATACAGTAGTTTTATTATTTCTATGTTAGAATTTTTTTTTAACCTATAAGGTTAGAAAAAGAATATATGACACAAATTACGCCCGAAATATTTATTTAACAACAGAATTCAGTTCTCATGTGAATTTCGCGAGATCTCTTCACCCATTAAACTCATAACTCTTTATACTTACACTTACACGGATTACAAATACACCACCGTCCCACTTCCCACGCGGTGATAAAAAGTGGTGACCCGGTGGAGTGGGTCGTTTGTTGGTGATACCACTCGAGTAGGATTAATAACATTCACACGCCTGATCATTAACACTCCAAATACAAACTGGTGCTGAAGTGGGTTGCTGGGAAATAAAAAATGTCCATGCGAATGTGACTGGTATATCGAGAGTAACACTACGAAATATTATGTTTGTTTTGTAACCAAAATAAAAGCTGAAACTTATTCGGTTTTTTATGACATATAACTATAATATTTTTACCCAGTTGCTCAAAAGTCATAACTGTTTCTGTTACATTTATATTTCTTAAATTTTTTAATTTACGTGATAAGGAGGCAACCGAGCAGTCGGAGCCTTATGATGACTACCGACGCTCATAGACATCTGCACAACAAATAGCCCTCCTTTTCCCTAACCCGCCCAATGGGCCACCGGAAATATACAAACCACCCGAAACGCGACAACATAGATGTCACTTGACGCAGGTGGTGAACGAGAGGTACCACCCCGGTCGTGCCGGCCCAATTCGGCTGCAAATAACCTACCCAAATATATTCAACTTGAGGAGAAAAAATAATATTATCTAATAGGCTAAGATACGGATATAAAATGACCTTCACCGAGATGTTTATTTGATGAAACGTATTTTATATTTAATTTAATACGTCCATAAATATATTGCATATGGGTTGCCTAACAAATTTTAGTCCAGGGTATGTTTAATTAATAAATTTAAAAAAAAATTTTTTAAACATTTCACCGGTTTCATTATTAGATAAATTATATACCAATCGAAAGTATGAGGCCCATAGAATATGCAAACGTTAGGTTGCCTGTTCTTTTCCGGTCCGGTATAGATTTACCTGTTTATACTTACTTGGCTACCCGATAGTTGTCACCGGAAAAGAATAGGCAACCTAACGTTGGTCGCTTTATGTGCGTATATACGTACGTGCGTATATACATACGAACATGTACGATATTAAAATTCAACTCTCGAACTCGAATCAGTCACAACATACGAATCTATTTTATTCCGGTATTTTTTAAAGTTCGCTATTGTATTCTCTGAATAGGCCTTAGTATATAGCCGCAAAGTTAAAATAAAAACAGAGCGTTGTTTTATACCAGTTAAAAAATCACAAAAAATAGAAATACAAAACAAGAAAATTCTAAAAGGCAAGTGATACCACAGTACTATTATTTATTCTGTTATACCACCAGGAAAGGAGTCTCTACGTGGTCTCTACATTTAGAGAGTTTAACGACATTTCTGGAAACATTCCTGTTATATTTAAAGATGAAACGTAAACTGATCCTTTTGGACCAAGGTGAGATTATGTCAGAGAATACGGATATAAAGAAAATAGTTCTTATTACACACGGAATACTGACCAAAATATATAAACACAACAAACCTGCGTCAACAAATTTGAACGTCATTTGGCCACATATGATTGACAAAGTGATCATTTGGAGGTTTTTCTCAATCAGTTTATTAAGTAGTTAATAGATATCATAACACCACCGGGTGTGAAAGTGTGGACACGCGTCGGACACGCGTAGGACACGCGTGGGACACGAGTATGACCCACGCACCACCCTCCACTTATCATCATCTAATTATGTTTTTATTGGGCTCAAACCTGCCACGTGTGGACGATCACCGACACACGATCACCTAAGTGTTAAGTCTGTCACAAATAAAGTGCTTGTGATGTAAGCTGATTAGTTTGGTAGTAATAATTATACCAAACTAATGCTTACATGAAGCTATTTGGATGGGCCATTAGCAGTAGCGTTTTTCCTTGCCTTACCTACTATGCACGTAGGTATGTTACTACTTACTGCTGTACGTACTAGTTGTACATCAGTTATAGTATTACTACAAATTAATAATAATAGTACTAATAATTTTATCAAACTCTCCTGTTATGAGACAGACTTACTGTCGTCGATGCTGAGTTTTATATTTTAACCGGTGGGGGGATGTGCTGTGCCGCGCTCCTATCTACTTGGGTACCACCGTCCTACCTGTTTCTCCCGTGAAACAGCTTTGCTGTGTTTCGTAGAGAGAGGCAGGACAGCCAGTGTAATTTCTGGCACAGAGACTAAACTGTCTCAGGATAGGCAACACATGAATAAATTGCCTGGGCTAGATCTCAGGTTAACTAGTTTATGTTCATGGACGACGTTGACCACTTACCATCATGGCTCGTCTGCCCGTTTCCTTGTCAAGCTATCATAAAAATCACCATAATATATGTATTACAATTGTTATGTTGGTAACGCATTAGAATGCTCGATTGCTCGATGATCTAAATCATTGTTATAGAAATTAGAAAATGAATAATCCTAAACCATCAACATTTGCAGCGACTGCAATCCATCTGCTTAGAATAAGGTCTATACCAAAAGTTTTATCGAAAGCTGAATAATTGTCTATTGGTTTTGTAGTGAGCGGTAATGAAAGTAATTATTATTTATAATATTAGTACGTATTGTAGTCACAGTTGAGCATTGCATCTGCAACCTGCTAGCAGCACGGTTCATATGGGTGCTCGACTTCAATAATAACGTGAGTCTGTTATCTTCACAAACAAACATACAATGCCGGTCGGTTTCCAATCAGCTCGAGTGGGCGTGGGGTCGTGGAGTGGGCCAAATGTTTTCTACAATAATAACATGGTCAAGTTTGTGGTGGTGAATACGTAACACAATTATTGGACGCATAATATTTAATAAACAAATCTTAGTTATATTTCTTTAGCTATAAATGCGAACGTAGGTCTGTTATACCTACCAGTTAAACGTTAATCTAAAACAAGTTAAAGCAGATTATGATAAAACTTTTTATGGATATTGCAGGAATGCATAAAATTGTAATTATCACTTTTTAATGTTATGGGTGAGTATCACATGTTTACAAAAAGACAATATTATGAGCAGTACCCCGTGGGGGAAATATATAGAATCAGGCGCAGGTTTTGAGGCAGGGTGAGGGAGAATGGGGAGAATTTCACCAGGTAACTTATATATTTCAGGGTTTCTTAATAAAATGTATCAGTGGTGAGTTGAGTGAGAGTGAAGACCCCCTCTACTCCCTATTGTAGGAAAGGTGAAAACAGAGAAGAAAAACACAATCTACTTTATTAATAATTGTTAATTATTACAATATTAATAATATTAGTTATACTGTGTAAAGTCGAATCTGGCGCTTTAGTCCACGTTCTAACCTACCAACTAAACTGTAATCTTGTTTTTTAATTTCTCGAAAACTTTACGCACAATTAAAAGCCGCTAGGGTTTCCGCATCCCCTTTCTTCTTTAACGCCGGGAAATTCTCTGAGGCATCCCGCGGCGGAGTGGGTCTCCCCACGCGGGTATGTGGGACTCGCTGCGCCCAACAGCTGGTAAATGGACGCAGCTCTACCCACTAAAACCCGGCGAGTGCCACCAATGCCCCCTTTGGTGAGGTGCCCCGGATCTAGAAAACAAACAGGGCACCTCGACGGCTAGTCAGTCCCGCAAGGGACCGACGCCACCTCCACAGAGAGGTTATCCCGCACCACAGAACAACCCCTCCCAACGTCGGGACAGCACAATGGGGTGAGGTTCCCATCCTCACCCCTTGCCCCCTGCTCTTCTGTCCCCTCTTCTTATAAGAGGGGTACAAAGAGCCCCCTCGGCCCAATCAGCTTTGCCCAAGGTGCACCGCTCACCCTAGGTTAATGAGCCCCACCTCCACGACAAAGCCTGAACCATGGTGGGGGTTTCCGCATCCCCTACCAATTCAAACCAAAATTGTAATTAAATTCGTGCTGCGTCTTTAATCTTGATTCTATAGCCGACCCTTTGTTTGTTCTTCTTGTATAGAAGAGACAAGTGGACAGTCACATTACCTGGTGGTGGGTGGTGAATGATCATGGATACCGGGGGCTTGTTAGTGTTTTGTCGGTCTTAATATGACTGATTCTCTTTCACCTCTTTCCCATGAGATTCACCATAAAACTAAATGTATGAATCAAATAAGCACGATATGAGCATTTATTGGTAGCGCGGGAGACGCCGAGCAAATACGCCGCACTAACAGACGGGCCCCTCGATTATTATTTATGACGTGGTATTTGTTCGCAGATCACACCGATCTGTTGCCGAGATGAGGCAATATACTACTAGATACATACCGCGGCTTTGCCTGAACGGATTTTTTTATGTTAGTTGTATAGGCAAACTGGCAGACGTGCCACCTGATGGTAAGTGGTCGACGTCGCCAATGAACATAAACTAGTTTACCTGGAACTAGCTCAGGCAACTTATTTATATGTTGCCTATCCTGAGAGATAAGATATTAAGTCTCGGTTCCAGTAATTAATTACACTGCCTGTCTTGCCCTTGTTTCACGGTTGAAACAAGCAACATGGGACCCGCTGGGGGCGCGGCACAGCGATTATCCCTCCCACCGGTAAAACGGGTTCAGGAGAAATATAATGAAAAAAAATATATATCACCTTTATATAAAAATAATTTGGAATGGAAATGGACGAGATGGTAAGAGTTAATATCTATTTAAATAAAAATAGACCGTCAAAGTGTATACATGTACGCACATAACGTCAGAACCGCTGCACCAAATTAGATAATTCTTTTTTGTTGTGCTGGTCATCGTTAGGACCAGGTTTGTATAAAAATTGTTGACGAGGCATGGGTAAGAACAGGACAGCGTTTGCCAGGTTCACCTTATACAAAATAAAGTAAGAGGTTTTTCAACTTGGATTTCTACCAAGGCTTCTACGCTCTTCTACGTGCTTATCGTAAGACAAAACAACGTAAGTCTCAAGCAAGTAACTCCACCTGACTTACCTTTTTATAACGTTTGGCAGAATAAAGAAGCGAAATGGTGAAATACGGATAGTATTTTAATTCGCAACAGCAATTTACCAAAATCGTCATTTTCATATTTCAACCCTAACGCTAACATAGACCGCAAACAGAAATAATATTAAAATGTACAAATACGGTTACAATATTGAATAACTGTCTGTCAATAAAAGTTAGTGGCGAGATTAAACGGCGGTATTGGTACAGCGCTCACAGCTGACGGTCGAGGGGGTTGTGAGACCGGCCGTCTCATTACGTATTACATTAATCACTGATATGTGGGAGACGAGCGGTGACATTAAAATAGATGTAGGTAAAATATTGATACAAGAAAGTAAAATTAAATTAAAGTGTTTAACCGACTTCAAAAAAGAGGAGGTTATCAATTCGACTGTTTTTTTCTTAAATTAAGATTTACAAATTAAAATATCAAACAAAGCAAAACTAAATTTAGAAAAGAGGAATTTCGTATCATAGCTGCCTCTTAGGTGGTAAAGTTTCAAAATAAGAACTCAAAAAGGTTGGTACAGGTTCTTTTTTATGTTAGTTGGATAGGCAAAATTACCATAGGTAGCACGTAGGCAAACTGGCAAACATACCACCTGATGGTAAGCGTTCGATGTCGCCCATGAGCATAAACTAGTATACCTGGAACGAGCCCAGGCAACTCATTTATGTGTTGCCTATCCTGAGACATAAGATGTTAAGTATCGGTGCCAGTAATTACACTGCCTGTCTTGCCCTTCTCTCCGAAACACGGCACAGCTGTTTCACGGGAGAAACAAGCAAGATGGTGATACCCATGCAGCCGGGAGCGTGGCACAGAGCTTCCCACCCACCGGTACAAGCAAGATGGTGGTACCCATGCAGCCGGGAGCGCGGCACAGAGCTTCCCACCCACTGGTACAAGCAAGATGGTGGTACCCATGCAGCCGGGAGCGCGGCACAGAGCTTCCCACCCACCGGTACAAGCAAGATGGTGATACCCATGCAGCCGGGAGAGCAGCACAGAGCTTCCCACCCACCGGTACAAGCAAGATGGTGGTACCCATGCAGCCGGGAGCGCGGCACAGGGCTTCCCACCCACCGGTACAAGCAAGATGGTGGTACCCATGCAGCCGGGAGCGCGGCACAGCGCTTCCCTCCCACGGGTAAATCTTAGACAGACATTTGTATTTCCTATGGGTACCCTCGACAACTTCAGTGTTATTTTTTATTGCTATGGATATCATCATTATTATCTCGTGTGTCTGTCCACTGCTGGACTGTGGACATGTCAGGCTTCATCATATTAGAGACGACACCAAAATTACAATGTAAACTGACGCTAGTTACAAATTCACATCAATTTATTCATCTCTTTTAATGTACCTTATAAAAAAGCAATAAAAGGATCGCCAGCAAACAAATATCATCCGAGAACTCAATTTAAAAAACGAATATAAACAAACAATGTTAGCTTAGCGGAGAGCAAACAGTAGCGCTGCCCGGGGCGTCGAAGTACAAACAGCAGCGCTGCCCGCGGCACCGTCGAACAGCAAACAGTAAGCTGCGAGTAATTAGCCCAGGGCGATGGACACGGATTTGATTACCTTTTGTGGCCCATACGGATCCAGTTACTAACTTCTCGTTGATTTTATTAGGTACTTAAAGGGTAGGTCATGAGACATCTGTATGTACTTTTATTAATTAGAAACTTTTTTGCTCCTTGTTTTCTATCCTTGTGCATATTTCCCGGAGTCTATAATACAGTGAACTGTCCTATGTATACGTAAAGTATATATTATTAGAGTCGGGCATTATATCGTACAGACATATTATAGATATATATAGGTATTATAGACACTTATATAATATTGTAGATAGTAAGGTTGGTGTTATCAAAGAAATAATCCTAGGTGGGCATGAACTTGATTTGTAAAGTTTTCCGTTTGAAAAAAAAAAATTGGACTGCAAGTCTTACGTATAAACGGAGGATGCCTTACGACTTCAAAACCGGCGCACAAAGAGCACAAATCAATATTGGTCCGAAGTGTTCTGGATCCACACATCGAATAAAATAAATGATTTTTGTAAAATACATTAACTAAATCTCTTAACCATAAAGGGGACAAAGGCGAACCGAGCAGAATGTGTGGGATTAGCGGTCGGAGGGATCCGCCTGTCTCCTGCCGCCTGCCGCCTGTCGCCTGTGGAATGAGGACAGGAGACAGAATCATGTTTAAATTTTACTGATAATATACTGAGCTTAGTGAGAGCATTACTATGACTCTTGTACATGAATATTAATTAATTGAATTCAATCCTAAGCTAGGAATAAGGACTGAATATAAATGTGTGTTAATATATTATATTTAATTTGTTTCCCATATTTTATTTTTTGGTAATGTTAAAAAGTTTATTTTAAATTTAAACCTTATGGAAGAGCGATTAACTTGGCACAATTGTTTTTTATACTTATCATGATATTGTTGATCGAGGACTTATCAGGTTAAGCCTTAGTTTAAGTTATAGTTTTATGTTTTTCTTATTAAAGATGAATATATTATAATAATATGTATAATGCAAATGAATAAAAATGTTTATATTGTTTCAGCCATACTTAGCCTTTGCTTGAGTTTTAATATTATTATAAACTAAACCCCAGAACTGAAAATCTTTCCTCTAAAAAGTTCTAGTAAGTAATAAAATAAAATATGTTCTCACAGAGTTCTCAGTACAAAATTGCAAATGATGAGTTTGTGAAGGTGTTTGCAAGTAATATATACGTAAACTTAATGTACCATTTTTGGCTTCAAAACGTTAAAAATTCTTTTGTGTATACGATTTTACAATATGATCCCAGAAAACTTACAAAATCTTTCCATTAATAAATTTAAGAAAATTTTAAAGTAATGTTTGTGTGGCAAACAAATTTAAACGCGGTTTATTAAGTTTTTTACTTGTCCGACGTTTCGGATACTTTACAACTTAACGTTAGGACGTATCCCGTCCCCACCATGGTCCAGGCCTTGTCGTGGCGGTGGGGCTCAGTAACCCAGGGTGAGCGGTGCACCTTGGGCGAAGCTAATTGGGCCGAGGGGGCTCTTTGTATCCCTCTTATAAGAAGAGGGGACAGAAGAGCAGGGGGCAACGGGTGAGGATGGGAACCTCACCCCATTGTACTGTCCCGACGTTGGGAGGGGTTGTTCTGTGGTGCGGGACAAACCCTCTGTGGAGGTGGCGTCGGTCCCTTGCGGGACTGACTAGCCGTCGAGGTGCCCTGTTTGTTTTCTAGATCCGGGGCACCTCACCAAAGGCGGCATTGGTGGCACTCGCCGGGTTTTAGTGGGTTTTAGTTAAAGGAAAAAAAAAGGACGTATCCCGTGACCATGGCTGCAGTAAAGTACCCAAAACGTCGGGCTTGAAACAGTAAAAATAAACCGCGTCCGTAAAAGTTGTTTCATTATAATTAAGTGTAAGTTATTTAGACTCTTTAGTTTTTTCTCGTTTTTCTCGTTCTTTTCAGCTTTCATTATTTGATGTGTTTCAAGTGTTATTAGTTTGTTACCTATCATCATAGAGGTAATTTGGATTTGGGAAAAGCGAGTAGCCACGAGACGCCCGGCAGGTGTGAAATGTCGCTATTTAATAAATATCGATATTTAATAAGTATAGATATTTAATAAATATCGATACCGTAAGATAGAATCGAACTGTATATCACACGAAATTGTATATCCGTCACGCATTCACAACTGAGGCACGAAATTAGATGTTTCACATCAAAAGTAGTAAGTAACCGTGATAATTCGGATAGTGATGAATAGTTGGGCTATAAAATGCTAATAGGTTTTTCTAATCCGACTGGCAGGTTAGGAGATAGCGCATTAAAACAAACAAACGTTTCAATTTTATAGACATAATATATCGCTCAATAGCAATATATATCCCACAAAAAACAGTTTCACTGTAAAATGTCGCGCCAAGTACACGTCTAACTATTGTAACAGAGAGAATGATAACATTATTTTTGCAAAAATAAAAAAATAAACTAATCTTTACAAAAAATATGAAATAAAAAAACCAAGTACACAAAACCTCTCGGATTAAAAGAAACACTCATTAAAAACTGTGAAAATTGAAAAAACAATTGGTGTAGTATATTTACAAAAAAATATCTGTATATATATAAAGTAATCATTGTAATTTTTAATAATTGCAAAATTTTTGTGGCAAATTTTACAATTGAAAACAATTTTTTAAACGTACTTGGCGCGCGTCATTGAGTACCCAAAATTTTTTCATGGCTAATCTAGAGCTAGGGTAATATTATTCTGTGATCTACAGCCAGGAAATTGGTAGGTATGGAAAAGGAGCATAAAAACAACAATTGTTGCACCCCTTCTACGCCATGTAGTTGGCCTCACTAATGATTATTTTGATGTCTTCAATCAAATCTATTAGAATTAAAATTCAAGCTCGTACCCATTTCTTTATATATTTCTTATTCCTATTACATTTATACTCATATGAATATGACGCTTTCTTGCCTTTTAATTGAATCAAGAAATATGGAAATTATTTTATTAATAGTAAGGTAAAGTACCCAGTAACTGCTCAGAACCACCTTTCCACTCTTTTTATTTGTATATCTGCATTTTTGAATATAGATAATATACAAATGCAGAGAGTGGGCAGTTACTGGTTCCTGAGCAGCTACTGGGTACTTTACCTTAGATAATGTTTATTAAATTGTTTTTGAAAATTATAACATTAATGAATGCTTGAGGAACACAAACTTCTCGAACTGATAGTTGACATTAATAATTTATCTTAGTGATATTGTCGTAGACAGAGAATACTATAGACTGCTGGATAATGCTTACTCCTTCCCACATAAAAGAGATGTGCTTATTACAATAATTAAGGGAAAACAAGGACAAGACTATACTATTGGCATCTCTCAGTGCGTGCTGATTTTTTCAAGGTCAAACAACATATGTTGCTACACAAATTTTGACATTTGTAATTTGTTTACAACGTCTAGTGAGTTGTGAAGTGCTATTTTAGTACTTTCTAATGTAATTAAAAGAATTCATTAGTAATTAAAAAACAGAAGGTACAACAGTCCTCCCGTGACCATGGTTGCTGTAAAGTATCCGAAACGTCGGGCTTGTAAAAATCTTAATAAACCGCGATAAAATCCGTAAAAAAATTGTTTCATTATAAACATAAGGTAATAAAAACATGGAATACCCTAACAATGGTTCGGTGCAGTGTTATAAATTGTAAAAGTGATAGTGACCGGAAAATTCCAAAATTGACTTTTCACTCGTAAGTTCATATTTTATTTCATATTGTGGTTAATAGTGGTTGAATAACGATATGTGTGATCAGTCTTTATGTATATATACTTGCATTGGTTTATAATTAATAAGTTAAATTGAAAAAAAGGTAATAATTAATATTGATTTTGTGACGTCTTTAATGTTAAAATTGCTAGTATTATGTTTTTCCTTTTCCCAGTAATGTATGTTATTAATATTATGAATTGTGTTGTTTGATTGAATTTATCTCCAAAAGCTATCCTTAAATTAAAAGTGAGATATTTTTATTTAAATCGTAATAGTTTTAAAGAACTCATTATAATGAAACAATTTTTACGGATTTTATCGCGGTTTATTAAGATTTTTACAAGCCCGACGTTTCGGAGGTTTTTTTAAATAAGAAAAATATTATAGAAATATATATTAGGTTTATTTTTTATACAATATTCTTACTTACTTAACTTAATATATAAATGATTATAATAGTATTTAGATAATAATTGCGTCATTTTAAATTTTCTAGAATAGGTTAAGGATTCAATTTAATTAAGTTTAAATATTTTTACAAAATTGAGACTGGACTCCGCAACAGGTGACGTAAAAAAAGAGGTTGTAGGAGAGGAATGGAGTTCCCTCTCTGTCAATCCGTCTTCCCTCTACTCCCCTTTGCCGCTAACTCATATTTTAGGAAAAAGGGGGGAGGAAGAAAAAATATCCCTGAAAATAGTTAACACCTGGAAAGTGAGGAACAGAGGGTGGGAAGAGATTAAAAGATGTTCCTTTATTTATCCCATCACCTGCCTTCTCGCTAGGGAGTATATTTAAGAAGAAAAGGGGAAGGGGGATGGAATATTCGCATTAATTACAAAAATGCAGGTTTTATTTAAAATTAAACAAAGTTTAAATAATGTAAATATTTATTTGTATCTACTATTAATACCTTAAGTTACCAATTTCTCAATTATAAATTGTTACTCATAATTTAATCTTACATCACAGTTTCAGTTAATCCTGACATTCGGAAGAAATGGATTAAAGCCTCTGGTCGAAATGACTGGATTCCAAAGAAGTGTTCAAAGATTTGCTGTTTGCACTTTTATACAAAACATATCTTAAAAAAGGAAGGTATACTTACATACACCCTGATGCTTTTCCAGTTGTTAAGGTGAGTATTAACTAAATAAATATTTAACTATGTAAGCATGTGGTTTTTGGACAAATTACTCTCTTATGTTGATGGGATAAGTCTATATTCATGCTAAATTGAATCATTTTGACTTCCATTCTTTAAAGAAAGAAAGAAAAATAATTTATTGTCCACAACAAAGATATGTTATTATTATAAAAAATAATCGTACTTTAAGGAAACAAAATAGTTTTTTTTTTTCATATTTCATCTTGGAGCTACTGAAGAGATAAATAAACCCATGCCATGTCCATCTGTTGTTATACCATTCACAAAAACAATGGAAGACCAACTAAAGCATGTGAAATTTGATGCACTAACTGTGCCGTTACGTACGTTTCTGTGTAAAAAAAATATAAAAAATACGTGTTCATATAAATATCGTTTTTGTTTAATTTTTTATGCTAATTTTTAACCTATAGTATGTAAATAGATCACATCTATTTTAACTATTTTTATATATAGAAAATTAGTGATAAAAATAGTTTAATAGCTGTTGTGCATTTTAATTATTTCTATCACTAATTTTCTATACTCTTATTTTCTTCCTTTCCTCCTTTCCTTTCCAGTACTCTTATTTTTATACTAAGACTTTTGAGAATTTTATTATTTACTAGCTGTTGCCCGCAGCTTCGCCCGCGTTACCTTAGATTTACAGCCGTACGCGGATTGGTGATGATTATTTTTATAGCCTTATAACATCAGCTATCTGCCAATGAAAGTCCCATCAAAATCTGCCTAGCCGTTTCAGAGATTAGCCGGAACAAACAGACAGACAAATATTGTAAAAAAGGCTATTTTGGTATATGTACCGTGTACACATCCATATGTATTCAATGAAAAGCTGTTATTTTAATATTACAAACAGACACTCCAATTTTATTTTTCTGTATAGATGTATATGTATGTATGTATAGATACCTATCCAGTTCTAATACATTAGAGTTCTAATATACATTTTTATAAAAGATCATAGGGTCTACCGGAGCTAAAAGTATGCCCTCGTATCTATCTATCTATCTATCTATCTCGTATCTCGTAGTTTAAATTAAATACGCAATAAAGAATCTCAAACATTCGGGCACAGTATAAAATAATTTGTCAAAACAAAAAAAATACCAATAAAAAACATAATAATTTGTGTAATGTTTTAGCTTGTCATGTTTTTTATATTTAGCGTTTTGCCTTAAAGTAGGCAAAAGGTTTTTGTATAGCAACCCCCATTTCAGACGTCACTTCAATATATCTATCTCATGTCGCCACGGCTGGCAGCAGTCTATAGTATTCTCTGTCTACGGATATTGTGAAGAAAAAACAATACATCGAAAATGACGCGCGCCAAGTACGTTTAAAAAATTGTATTCAATTGTAAAACTTGCCACAAAAATTTTGCAATTATTGAAAATCACAATGATTACTTTTATTTTTAATTTATATTTTTTTGTAAATTGCAATTTTTTCTTTTTTTTTGTAAATATACTACAACTAAAACTAAACTTGTTTTTTCAATTTTCACAGTTTTTAATGAGTGTTTCTTTTAATCCGAGAGGTTTTGTGTACTTGGTTTTTTTATTTCATATTTTTTGTAAAGATTAGTTTATTTTTTTTGCAAAAATAATGTTATCATTCTCTCTGTTACAATAGTTAGACGTGTACTTGGCGCGACATTTTACAGTGAAACTGTTTTTTGTGGGATATCTCTTTTTTTTGTAAAGCATATATTAATTAACATAATTACATTTCAAAAATTTTAATATTTTAAATATTTATACTTCTTGAGTAATTCATTTCAAATATTTTAAAATTTTAAACTTAAACTTCTTGAGTAATTCATCAAAATTTTTATTCATAAATTTTCTCAAATAATTTAATAATAAAAGAGGTTAGTACTATTACAATACTTTTACTTTAAATGATGCTTGTGACTGACCAGTGATCAATGCAACATCGTCATATTTTTTTAAATGTTATTTTGATTTTCAAAATTAACATAGAGCATGCGTTCCTGTTATTCCTCCTGTTTAAATATTTAGAGTCTAAAAGGGAAAGTTAGATACCAGATGGCGCAACATGCAACTTGACCGGCAGTTCAAATCAATAATTAAATTAAAGTAAATTATTATATTTGCTTATTAGTAAATCATGTAATAATAAGCTCAAATATGTAATTAAAAAATTTAATATTTTTTGTTCTTGTCCAATATATGATTCATTATTATTTACCCAAAATTTATTAAGTTATAGTAGCACACTACCATGCCTTCAGAATAAAAAAAATCAAAACTTTAGATGTATTACTTTCTTTATTGTTTTCTTAAGAATAATTCCAATCCAACTCCATACGAAGAAAGTCATAGGTCTTTAAATATTCTCCTTTCCAGAAGCTAAAAAAATGTAAAACAGTAAGGAAATAACTTCAAATGAAAATAATTAAAATTAAGAAATACTACACACATAATGTCTCGCAATTTTCGCTTATAACCAGCTCTTTTCCGCTTAAAGTTTTTTTTTTATTGCACGGTCTGTAACAATGGGAAAACAAATTGTATTGACAATAATAAAAGTATGACAAGTCAGAAATTTGAAGTAAAATTACTTACATAATATCATAATCAATACTGACATTAACTTGTCTGTCTCTATTTGATTATTGGAACAAATATAAGTCATCAACATATAATGCTATAACAATTTTTACATCATTGTTCATTTTTGTAAAAACACATGGCTCTATACGACTCCTTTTGAAACCTAACTCACATAAACATTGCTCCACTCTCTAATACCATGATCTAGATGACTGCTTTAAACCATAAATTGTTTTGTTTAACAATCTTATTCTTATTTGAATCACAATTAATAACTAGTTGAACCTTATAAATGTCCTCTTTAAGAAAACCATTTGAGAATGCTGTTTTAACATCTAAATGAGTGACATCTAAATTTAACTGAACAAATAGTGCGAACAATAATTTCAAAGTGGAATGTCTGACATCTGGTGAGAAAGTCTATTCATAATCAATACCAGGCCTCTGTGTAACCTTGTGCCCTTAGCCACTAAACATGCTCTGTAACATACACTATTATCACTATTTAATTTCCTTTTATATACCCACTTGAACTGTACTAAAGTTAAATCAAAAGGTAATTCACTCACAGGAACCCATGCATCATTTTCTTCTTGCATGCAGCTTTTCCTCTATTGCCTCAATCCACTTGTCTCTTTCTGGGCTCTCCAGAGCTTCATGGACACAGACTAGATCATTAGTAACATTTGGACTCAACGTTGTACATAGATTTGGAAATCTATAACGCTCTGGCAGCTTTTTTATTCACTTAATTTGGGTCCCCCTTTACTAAAAGTAAATGGTACTGGTTCCTAATTTTCTTCTTCAGATTGCCCGATAACCGTGATCCCGTAACTGCTCCATCTTTCATTTTATTCTGGTCATTTATATTCAAATGGCCAATCTCCTATGACACTCTTCACTAATTTCCGTTGAAGTAGGAGTAAAAACACATTGTTTATGTTCCATGACCAACTTATAAACACCATCTTCTTGGTTTGCTACAGCCACCAAACTGTTTTTTCTATTGTAAACATAACAGCATTTCTCCTTTAACTCCACATTGTTTCCATTCTTGATAAGTTGACTAATGTAAATCAAGGGTTGGCTATAGTAGAGTATAGCAAAAATTTAATAACAATTTAATTGGTAGGAGATGAAGTCAAGAAACAAACTCCAGCGGCATTTTATGCGGAAATGTATAGTTTTCGAGAAATTAATTTTTTAAGTTTGTATAGGTTATGTCTAATTTTTAGAGTTTTGACCGAATGAAATCGGTTGAAACTTGAAACTAAATAAAAAAATACATTAAAATCACATTAAAGCACCACAATTACATAGATAGAGATAGTACATCTCCCTTTGTTAAATAATTTTGTTATTTCTCGAAAAATAATTAGACTGTATTATCATTTTTCTTTCCAATTGGCATTTTCTGTTGGAACCGGCTAAGACCTGAGGCCATGCTGCCATATCTGTTGTGTTAACAAAAATATCTTGTCTGTGATTTGGAGAAACGGCGGAAAATGCCAAAAAGCGCGGCTCTGCCCCTTTAGCCCCCATCAATCAACTATCACTTCCCATTCTATTCACCCAGAACAGTTCACCATAATATTCGCCAACGAATCACATTATATATTACACAGATTAAGTTTTAAAAACAAACACTATAGAAAACCATCAGAACAGTCCTACAATAGAAAAACCACTCCAGAACAGTTTTCCACAGTATTCGCCAACCAATCACAATATATACAGTTTTTAAAACAAACACTAATAAATCACT
Source organism: Helleia helle (assembly GCA_963853865.1). NCBI lineage: Eukaryota > Metazoa > Arthropoda > Insecta > Lepidoptera > Lycaenidae > Helleia > Helleia helle. Next base: position 724,016 of record OY971425.1, read on the forward strand.
CCGAATGAACAAAACACAAAATAATAATTAATTAACGGGAAACTGGGAAGAAACGAAGAAGATTGAGCTCTTAACAGAAACGAATATATGAAACAAAAGACGTTTATCAAATAAAAAATACGACAGAAAAAATATATTATACGAAAGACGTTTATCAAATAAAAAATACGACAGAAAGAATATATTATACGAAAGAATTTATCAAATATAAAATATGACAGAAAAAATAAATAAAAATAAGCTAAAAAGAATACAAGAAAAAAAACCGAAATACTTAATTTTTAATACAACACCGTATATTGATAACGATAGAATAGGCAGCATGGCCTATTATCTAGCCTTTGCCCGTTCCGATAGAATAAAACTAAGAAACAAGCAACCAACTTCGATGTCAAAATTCTCACTGTAACGTCATAAAATCTTTTGTGGAATCGAAAATCGGCGCTAGCCATAATTTTCATTTTTGAAAAGCATTAAATAATTGCTGAGACCCAATAATTTTTTGTAATATGCGTAAAATTCGTAAAAAGAAACTTATTAAAAATAGTGTGGAGTGTTAGTGTTTTGGCAATAATAACAAAATAAAGCCCCAAAAATATGAGGAGGTTATGTTTACATATGTCTCGAGAATATATACACAGTGCCTCACGCCAAAATACTTGGATGTGTTCTTGGCGCGGAGACACTAACGTGTCTCCTGATGAGCTTATATCTACTAAAGTAAGTCAAGTCGACACACACTTCATTACGTTTAGATTGTACGTCATTGTGTTAGTTATGTGGATGTATTTATGGGCATATTTTTCTTTTCTTTTTACGCCGGGAAATGCTCTGAGGCAGCCCGCGGGAGAGGGCGGACTCCCCAGACGGGTATGTGGGACTCGCTGCACCCTAAAGATGGTAAGGTGGACGCAGCTCTACACACTAAAACCCGGCGAGTGCCACCAATACCACCTTTGGTGAGGTGTCCCGGATCTATTGAGCAAACAGGCCACCTTGGTGGCTAGTCAGTCCCTCAAGGAAACTACATCACCTCCACAGAGGAGTCGTCCCGCACCACAGAACAACCCCTCCCAACGTCGAGACAGTGCCATGGGGTGAGGTTCCCACCCTCACCCCTTGTCCCCGCCTGCTCTTTTGTCCCTTTTTATAAGAGGGGTACAAAGAACGACTCCCTTGGTTCAATTTCCTTCGCCCAAGGTGCTGGTTTCACCTTAAGCTACTGAACCCCACCGCCACGACAACGATTCAACCTTGGTGGGGCTATGAACGGGTATATAAAGCTTAGCTTAGCAAAAAGTTAAAAGATAATCTCCTTGTAATTCGACCTTCAATCAATCCCAAGGGGTACATAGAAAAAATAACCGTCGAACCAACACAGTGATTTATAATGCACAATATTTCCTGTCAAACAAACGGTCCACATAATATCTCTATTGAATCATAGAAAGTAGGAACAAAATAGGCCGTAACGAATTTCTAGAGCAAACACTGCGTAATATGAACCCGTGCCCCCGTTTGGTACGATGAGACGAACCGGAACTTGGAAATTGAGGTCCAAGTGTAGGAGATAAAAGTGAGATTAGTTTGGCGACCTCATGTCGGTGCTCGGAGCGAGCGAACAATGCGCGCACGCAGGGCTGGGGTGCATTCACGACTTTTCGCTCTTTATCCAACATTGTTCGTATTTGATTTATATTCATAGCTCCTTGTATTATTACAATGCATTAAATCAAGTGTGAATTCGTTTCTGTACATCAGAGCCAGCTTTAATTGCATGTGTTTGACTTTATTGGGTTCTTTTTCAAACTAACAAAATTTTAATTTGGAAATAAATTTGTATAATGACTGATGATGATAATGAGTATATGATTCTGATGATGAGAACGTAAAAGTGATTTTTACAATAAAACAAATATATCAAATGTAGAAGAATATATTTTAATTTTAGATATGACTAGAAATAAAACTTTGGTCCGTTGTAAAGCTTAATTATTGTCTATTTTGTACATATTAAAAAATATAATATTTTCTATAAAAATACAATTTCTCTATTGACTAGATAATTTTAAAAATACATTCTATACAAACTATATTTGAGCGTTCACAATACCTCTATAATAATCTTTATTCATATTAATTTGTCTTTGGTCGTAACAATAATTTGCTTCGGGGTAAGATTCCTCATTATAATTATATCTATCGTAGTAGTAAGAATATTTGGCGACATTAGTATAGTTCGATGGGTATTCGTTTGTACTAGTTCCCGGGTATCTTCTATTCTTTGCGTTTTCGAAGGCACTTTTAAATATTTCGTAATTCTGTTGATTGAAATATTCTTTAGGCTCATTTTCATAATTTTTATTGTAGTTACTGTTGTAAGTGTTTGGAATGTAAGGCTTTTGGTTGCAGTAATTGTGTGATAATAGATCATCGTCGAAGCTCGACGGGTTGGTGAAAAAGCCACTTCCTGTAGTCGAAGTTATGCAGTTTCCTCCTTTATTGTTGACTGACACAGTGACATTGCCAACGTTGATGAGCACTCCTTCAGACGTCTGCATAAAGTTAGATCCATTGGGGAACGGTTTGCTGAACCCTTGGAAATTCCTGTAGCTTCCATCGCAATTATTTTCTTCAGTCTTTTCGGGAAGGAAAAATATTTCTCTAAATGCATCTTTATTCGTTTTCTCAGGAAAACTGTGAGCCTTATCAAATTTAACATCATCTGTTTGTCCCGAGTTTATACTATCTAAGGATTCTAAAGTTTGACTTAAGGCAAAGATATAGTTATGTGCGAAACGTAACGTTTCTATTTTGGTCAATTTTGTATCTTCTGGGAAAGTAGGAAGGACACATCGGAGTCTGTCCAGAGCTTCGTTCAACATATGCATTCTATTCCTCTCTCTATCATTAGCTTTCATTCGCCTATTTCTTTTTATCCTCAGAATTTGCGAGGGACTCTTACATCTGGACACTCTGTTTTTGCCATTTGCATATTTTCTTTTTGGTTTGGTTGGATCTTTTGGTTTCCGATCTTTATTCTTCACCGGTGTTGAAGATATTTGGTTTATTGGTTGGAATTGTTCATAAGTTTTGATGTCTTCTATTTGTCCTTGAATTTGATATTCAAATTCATCACAGAATAGTTTTCTTCGTATACTGGTATCCTTTATTGGTGTGAGCGATATTCCGAGGTCTGTCGTGTCTTGTTTGATCGGAGTGCTAGTGGTTGATGGTGTTCCGACTGACTCAGCGTAAGATCTGTCAAAACCCGAGTCATTACTGCATATGCTGTCATTGAAGTCGCAGAAGTCATCGAAGTTATTGCCGAACATTTTTACCTGCAACAATAGAATCATTTATTAATTAAATGTATAATTAACTAATATTATATTAGTATTTTGTGTGCACGTATTTGAGGAAAAAAAGTTTGAGACATTACACATCCTAATATATATAATTATGATCAATGAAATGACCAGTGACTGGTAAAGGAAAACATAGAAATTTGCAAAGATTTTGGTGCTAAATTTCGCTCTCCCGCATGGATCAGCACGTAATCGAACTATAGCCTAATACTTGCTTCTTTTAAATCAAAAGAAAAAACAAGTGCCCAAAAATGCGACATATAGGGATATATTATGCTAACGATCAATCCCTTACGACACTAATGTCTTCCCCGACTTAAACGTAACAGGTGCGTAATTACTCAAAGTCAATGTTGTTCATGTAATTTCCCAGTCAAGCCTGCTGTCCCCTGGCTCATGCCTGTCCCCTGGCCTCGCGTGACCCACGCGCCGCGGAAACTCAGTTGAACTTTATCACTTCCGACTTCCGGTCTGTGATTTCCGGCGTTGGACCCTTAAAAAGTTAATTTGCCGCTACACTTCACGCACTTTTGTAATTATTTTTGTATCATTCAATCATGTTTAAAACAATGTAAAAAAAATCAATATTTTATCGAAATTAACTTTTATTATGCACTAGCTTTTCTCCGCAGCTTCGCCCTCCTTAACTTTGATTTTCAGCCGTATCCGGATTTATGATAATTATTTTATAGCCTCCAATACTACTTATAACATTAGCTATCTGCCAGTGAAAGTCCTGTCAAAATTAGCTATGACAGTGGCCAAACGCAAGCCTATCAATCATAAAAAAAGCTAAGCTGTTTGAGAAATTAGCCGGAAGAAATAGACAGACAGACATTTTTTTTTTGATGTAAGTACCGTTTAAACTTTCTAAATAGATAGATATTAAAACTGTACGTTTACATATTGTTTTCTAATGTTTACGCGAATTTCACTCATTATAATGAAACACTTTTTTACGGATTTTATCGCGGTTTATTAAGATTTTTACAAGCCCGACGTTTCGGATACTTTACAGCAACCATGGTCACGGGAGGACCATGGTTGCTGTAAAGTATCCGAAACGTCGGGCTTGTAAAAATCTTAATAAACCGCGATAAAATCCGTAAAAAAGTATTTCATTATACTGTACGTTTAGATTATAAAATGGAAGTCGTAGATATTGGTCAATAACTAATAATAGATATATAGATAATGTGTAATAATATATTTTGTATATCGTACGATGTCTATACAACGGCAATGCTACCACAATTAAATTACAGCCACTTGCTACGAACAAGCGTGGGCGCCGGCCGCCGCGCGCCACCTGCGCACGCGCACGCGACAGACACGCGTCACGCGACCGCTCGCTGGCTAGATATCCTACATAAACGCAAGTGCCCATGTTAAGGAACTTTATTTGATCATTTACTGTACCAACATAAATTGTTAATCTAATGTTTACGCGAATTTCACTCATTATAATGAAACAATTTTTTACGCATTTTATCGCGGTTTATTTCCTCCCGTGACCATGGTTGCTGTAAAGTATCCGAAACGTCGGGCTTGTAAAAATCTTAATAAACCGCGATAAAATCCGTAAAAAATTGTTTCATTATAATAAATTGTTAAGTTTAAAACTCGATGTAAAACGAGATTTTATGAAATTAAATTTAATTTAATTTAATTAAGAAAGATAGTTTGGGATCAGATGGCCATGTGTGAGTTGTCCCAACATATTATATTATTACTTAGAACTACGTTATTTGTAAAAATATACTCGTACTTAGTTTGAGATACGTTATTTGTAACAATATACTCGTACTTAGTTTGAGTTACGTTATTTGTAACAATATACTCGTACTTGGTTTGAGCTACGTTATTTGTAACAATATACTCGTACTTAGTTTGAGCCACGTTATTTGTAACAATATACTCGTACTTAGTTTGAGCTACGTTATTTGTAACAATATACTCGTACTTAGCTTGAGCCGCGTTATTTGTAACAATATACTCGTACTTAGTTTGACCTACGTTATTTGTAACAATATACTCGTACTTAGTTTGAGCTACGTTATTTGTAACAATATACTCGTACTTGGTTTGAGCTACGTTATTTGTAACAATATACTCGTACTTAGTTTGAGCTACGGTATTTGTAACAATATACTCGTACACTACGTTTTATTCCGGACAGAACCGACTGACTCCTTAATAGCACTAACAACCCTCACAGACGTCAGTTGTTGTGGACGAAGCTTACAAGTACTTGTAGGTACTTATTGAGCGAATGTTGGGGTCCCAAGAGGACCTCCGTTGTGAAATGTAAAACGAGTAAGTAGGTACAAAGGGACATTATTATTCTGTTTGTTTGGTTGCAATTTTTTTTAAATATAGTAAATTTTGCTAATATAATAGACAATTTAGTGAATGTTTCTTTAGGACAAGTTTGTGATGATCTATAATGGTCCTTAGAGACTACGCTGGAAATATTGACGTATAAAGTTCTATACATAATAAGGTAAAAAAATGTAATAACTAAAAATTAATTAAAGCAAAGGAGAAATAGGTGAAAATTGAAAATAATTTAAGATTTTCAAGAGGTCGCATTAAGTAATAAAGAATCATTAAATACTCGTGGGAAAACATAACGTTAATCTACCGTCGACTACATGGGACAATGAAAGTCTACACGCATATAATATACCCAGATGCGAGGTGATGATAATTAAGTTCCATTGAACTGTGTGATGAATGTCTTTTTTATAGAAGAGGATACAAACGGACAGTTGGTTCACCTTATCGTAAGTGAAAAGCGACATCCACAGACACCCGCTACGACAGAGGATTAGCAGTTGCGTTGCCAGCCTTTGTCTTGTGTCTTCACAAACTTTACACACAACGAATACTCTAACACAAAACTGATAAATTACAATCTTACAACTACCCTTAAATACTAAGTATATTTTAATGAATAAATTGACACTTACAAATTGATTGTAACAAGCGTTCAGCGACATAAACACTCCACGAACACAGCACTTATTATATTACTGAGCACGGTGCACCTGCAGGATGTCCATGACTAGCGCCTGCTCCGGCCGCGCCCGCACTGCGGCGAGCGTCGCGACGCACCCCACATATACGCCGAATCCGCCAATGGGGACGTGGGTGGGACAGGCCCCGCCCACTCCTGGTCCCGAACGGTTTGGATCAAAGCGGACTCTAGTCCTATAGTTCTTATAGCCTACAAACAATTTGTGGTCATACTAGTTAATGTTAGAGGCATTCTTGTGATCAATTAGTTGGCTACTATCTTAGATATTGTTTGAATTAAGATAGATTATAAAAGATTATTATTTAAACCTGTTACTACTGGAGGTGCCTTTACATTTTTATTGTTTATGAATTTTAATATTACGGATTACAGATGTCTCAAATCAAAATAATGAAGAGGTAGTGATTTTTTTCATTTTTTTTAGAAGAGGGGATAAACGTAAAATCGGTTCACCTGGTGGTAAGTGATAAGCGACATCCATAGACACCCGTTACCCGCTACATCAGAGGATTAGGAGGTTAATTTTTCTATATATTATATAGGCTGGTTCCATATAGTGGTCGTGCCGTGAAAATCGAGTTGTTGTGGATTTCCGGACATCGACATATTTTTTTATAAATGAAATTATTCCAACTTAAAAAATCTTTTACCGGTATAATTATGTGTTACCACAGTGACATAGATCATATCAGTCCGGATACGACTGTGGATTTTAGACGAAACTGTAGGCAACATTTAGTACATATTTTACTTGTAGCCTGACCAAAAATACATACATCCTGCATTGGTGTCGCCACTGTATCTTTTATCCGATAACACAGCATAGTCCATAACTACATAAATTAGTTCCGACTGCAGTATGGCGAGGGTTTTTATTTTTCTGGTCAAGCTATACAGATTCGGTATGTCTCGTTGAAAAGCTGTTTCACGGGAGAAACAAGTTGGATGGCGGTATCTATGCAGACCGGAGCGCGGCAAATCGCAACCCTGCCACCAGTAAAGTTAAATGGAAACGAGAAACTGTAAACGCAATATTTTTTATTTAATGGGTTAATAGTGCGGGGCGAATTGGTTATCGAGCAACCCTTTGTCGATATCGACGTGCAATAAATTACATAAATATTTGATCAGACACGCGTTTGCGATGTTTTTTTTTCTCTTTCATCTGATCCCTCTGGCCTCGTTACGAAATGATATATATAAATATATTGGTACCTACATTTGTGATGTTTGAGTTAGGAATACAGGCGAAAGGGTTTAAAAGAAAAATAAATCAAAGTCTGAAAGTTTGCCGTAGCTCAACGTGCAATGGAGCGTGCTATGCTGAGTGTTTCTTTGGCAGATAGGATTCGAAATGAAGACATCCGCCAGAGAACTAAAGTTAACGATATCACGCGAAGAATAAGCTCGTTGAAGTGGCAGTGGGCTGGTCACACACAGGAGAACGGATGGCCGATGGGGCAATTAGATTCAAGACCCCACTCTTGAAACATGGGGCTGATGATTATGATTATGATGATTAAATCTAAGTATATCTTCAAAATATGGCATGACTCCTTTGATGACGTGGTCTAACTAATATAACTAATATATTTTAGTCTTTTAAATTTTTCTACATTTTTTAAGAATATTAATTTAAGTTGTGTTTAAATAATTTTATTAATTATTTAGGTCATAAACAGCTTTCCGCATGATCTACCGTCGCATATGCGCTCACAAACTACCGTCACGGCTGAGCGGCAAATCGCGCCGTTTATTGACGTTTTATCACGCCAATAAAAAGGGTTGGTGCGACATGTGCGGAACATAGCCTGAACTGGATAAATGCAAAACGTGACATACCATAAAAAAATAAGAACTTTTTTTTAAATTTATTTACTAATTTTAAGCGCTGAGATCGCATGAAATACTGCTTCCCCATGCTGAACACATCGAGTTTCTTGTCGATCGAGGCTGGTTAAGAGGACGCCTCGGTAATTTTGTCGTCAATAATTTCAATTTATTTCAGTAATTCCAAAACACATGAAAATATAAACTGGTGACCTGGATAGTTCATGATATAAGCCTTATTTTTCTAATTTTCGAAACACGATTAGGTAACTTTTGTAACAGAGAAAAAAATATCAAACATACCTCTTATTAAAAACAGATTCACATCTTATGGGCAAACGGGTCCGGTTTAAGCCTCTTAATTTTCTTTGTAGATGAGTTTATACATGTTATTTAAAACTGTCATATGAATTTCTCCAATTATCGTTTTTAACGCAATAATATAACAAAAACTATTTTGCCGTTTACGTCTTTTAGTTATAAGCAGCGTATGTATGAAGGCCTTGTCCCGCTCAAGCCGCTCAGTCCCCTCGTGACTATTGTCAGCGACGGGTCTGTGCCAGTTCCTCGCTAGTTCATTTCACGAATTTATTTAATGGTTTTATTAAATGTCTAAATTGATTGTTAGCAAAATGTCAAAATATGACACAAAAGAGGTTTAAAGTTTACATCATAATATTTATTTGTAATTTATAAATATAGGTAATTTTAACTTCACTTTCTTTTTGTGTCAAAATATATTCTGATAAGTATTAAGTAAGTGGTATTATTTTAAATATTTATTATATTTTAGAAAACAATGGTTGGAACAATGTTAGGAGAATAAAACAATGGAGTCGTCATCTGATTGCAATAGAAATAAAGAAATGTCGGCTAACTTTTTAAAAGGGCACGTATGAAAAATTCTTTTTTTTTTCGGATGGATGGATGCTAACGGCCCAAAGGCCCTAATGCTACATCGGATTAGTGTGAGCCCATTTGGCTCACTTTTGCTTTGTAAAAGTTGGGGGTTGCCCCCCGCCAACCGTGCAGTCTGCGACTACACGGCCTCCTGGCGTCGGGTTGGTGAAAAATTCTAATTTATTTTGTATCTTCTAGAAATCAAGACACCTTACCGAATTACGCAGAGTTACTCAATGTCTTGCCCGCATAAGTTTTTGTTACTATGTATTTAAAAATATTGATTATAGATAGAAGAGGGGGCAAACGGACCGTCGGTTCACCTGGTGGTAAGTGAAAAGCGATATCCACAGACACCCGCTATACCAGATGATTAGCAGGTGCATTGCCGGCCTTTCGTATCGGTTCAGAAATATGTAGGTGGCAGCGGATTCCATTTAATCGTCGTGCGAGTCAGGAAATGCCGTAAAATCGAGTTGTTGTGGGTTTTCGGACATCGAGATGGTGTGGGTGAAATTTGGTAAATATCCGGTGGAGAAATTCAGCTCCAGGTATTAGTCCGAACAATTACTCATAAATCTCCCCATGGTAGATGCGGTAGATTTTTTTTATAGAAAAGGGGGCAACCAGATAGTCGGTGTTCGAAAAAATGCAGAGCGATCCGACATCTCTACGCAGCGCTACCGGTGGGAGGGAAGCGCTGTGCCGCGCTCCCGGCTGCATGGGTACCACCATCTTGCTTATTTCTCCCGTGAAACAGCTTTGCTATGTTTCGGAGAGAAGGGCAAGACAGGCAGTGTAATTACTGGCACCAAGACTTAACATCTTATGTCTCAGGAGAGGCAACACATAAATGAGTTGCCTGGGCTCGTTCCAGGTATACTAGTTTATTTTCATGGGCGACGTCGACCACTTAACATCAGGTGGTACGTTTGCCAGTTTGCCTACCCAACTAACATAAAAAAAAAAAGCGCTAAATAATCAAGTTGATTGAACCTTACTATCGGCGACGATTCGAGCCGCACGGCGTTGAACGCAGTCAAATGGAAGAAACATATATTGGGGCGGTCCAGCCTAGAGGTGAGAGCAGTATTCCATGTGATCGATAAAAGGCTATGGCTAAACTAGCCTCTAGGCTAGTTTAGCCATCCATATGACCATGAAATTGCACATCGCTCCATATGTCAACGCCAAGTATCCCAATGCTGGCTGAGGCGATTAGGGAAGTGCCTTTAAATTGTAGAGAAACGACGATAGCCGATTTTTTTGCGGTAAACGCGCAAACTTGTGTCTCGTTCGGGTTAATTGGACTAGGTTAAGTCGCCCCCATTCCAGAACTTTGGCCAACAGAGACTGGATTTCAAACACAAGTTTCTTGCGACACTCATCGACTTGTTATAGAGAAAAATTAGAGCGGCCAAGTGTATAGGGCATCTCCAGTGCTGTCGTCTGCATAACACTGAATGCCGCTAGTTTGCAGCATATCATTGATATGCAGAAGAAACAAGGTTGAAAATAGTACACAGCCTTGCGGAACACCAGAATTAACAGACTTGAGATCCGAGCATGCACCGTCAACAACGACCTTGATGTTCCTGTATGCCCAAAAACTGGTGATCCACTTACATAATTTCTCGGGAAGCCTTCACTATGTACTAAACTAACCGCCAACGATTCCCCTTTGGTCTCAACTGCTCCAATCGCTGCGTTAGAAATATTAGAAGATCACCAGCTAAGCGATTCCGTTGAAAGCCATATTAGCGATCGCTAATCAGCTGGTGCTCCTCCAAATATCGCCGGAGCTGGCAGTTGATTATGGATTCCATAATCTTTGAGAACAAGGTAGTTATGGCTATTGGTCTGTAGTTGGACGGGTCTGAGCGGTCCCCTTTCTTAGGGATCGGGTGTACCAAAGCTGTCTTCCACGAGCATGGGACGACGCCTAATGAGTAAGAGTGCCGGAAAAGACGCGTAAGGACGGGTGCCAACTCAGGAGCACAAGTTTGTAGCACTAGCCGAGGGATGCCGTCAGGCCCACTCGACTTATGAATTTCCACCGAAAAGAGAGCTTTGCCCACGGAGATCGGCCTCAAATTATTTCCGAAATTGAGGTGTGGTACCAGTCACCGAGGGACCGTCGGTGGTATTTTTACACGCTTTTTATTAGCTTCACCTGTATGTTTGTATGTTTGTTTGTAACCGACTTCTTTGGACGCTATTTTGACCTACTTCTAACGACCAGATTTCGTTCAAACTTTGTAGATTTATCGAGGACCGATGACAATACAATAATTTGATAAAATTATTCCAATATCCTGATAAGGATAATCAGGATAGCACATGCTAGGAAGGCATACCGCGCAAGTTACCTACATCACATGTGTTGTTTTTAGTCTCTCACTCATTTCTAAAGTGATTGCCATTAGTTGAGTACTTTAAATTAATAAAATCTTTAATTAAAAAAATCGACACTAAAAAGTAAAAAATAAATTATAGTTTAAAAAAAACTAAAAAACACGCTTTAATAGCAAACCGAACTATAAATTTGAAAATAATTTTTAATAGAAGAATTAAATGGGTTAACATAATAAATAAATGATATTACTTATTGTAAAAAAGTGTGGTGCTTGTAACTAAGTTTTTATACTAACTTCACTTTTGAAAAATAGATACCGATGAAATATTTTTAACAAGAATATCGAGCACCTCGCGCTTTTTTACAATAAGTAATATCATTTATTTATTATGTTAACCCATTTAATTCTTCTATTAAAAATTATTTTCAAATTTATAGTTCGGTTTGCTATTAAAGCGTGTTTTTTAGTTTTTTTTAAACTATAATTTATTTCCTGGTCATTCAAAGTCGAGTTGGAAGCAAATAGGGAGCCTAGAAGATCGGATATCTCCTTAACGTTGTGGGCCAACGAGTCATGTTGTGTGATGGTGGGGATGGCTTACAAAAATTCCCTTGAACAGCCTTGGCGAGCGATCAAAATGCACGAGCTCCCGAAGGAAGTCGAACCAATCTCTCACCAATTCTGTTTACATGCTCCGCTTTTGCCTCAGCAATAGCCCTTTTGAAGGACCTGACGGCAAAGTTATACTAATAGTTTTTAATGCGCTGGTCTTTACATCCTGGAACATCGATCCATTGGCCCACGCTTGGTAGCTTACCCGCTAATGGCGTGTAGCAATCTTACACAGTTGACCAAACCAGGGCTGGGATTTGCCGCCTATAGGCACTGCAGAGCTTGAAATGAAAAGCTCCATGGCTTATAGCGCCATCTCGGCAACAAAATCGGCAACGATGTCTGGGTCATCCAGCGAGAAGCAAATTCGCCCCCATGGGTAAGATGCAAAAAAGGATCGCATCCCATTCCAATCAGCTGACCTATAGTGCCAAACACAGCGGCAGCCCGAAAAACGAAGCCGTGATGGGCTTGCAACTGGCACTGAACTTCGGATCAGATAATGGTCCAACGAGCCAAGTCGAGTCGAGCCACTTGGTGTGATGAACGTTGAAATCACCAAGTATTATGATCTCTATGGATGGGATCTGTTGTAGCACGGAATCTGTAGCCATTTGGATGTACTACATTAGTCGATCGGTTTTATCATTACAGTTGTGGGACCTATATAGGGATGTATAGACGCGGGGATGGTCATGCACGATGCACAACCAGAGGATGGAGAGGTCCCTTCAAGACTTTCAAGACTACCAAGGCGATGAGAGCAGACATCCTCTCTGACGTACGCGCAAACTCCAGCCCGTGGTACAAAAAAGTGTTCTCATTTGTACCCCGAACAGGAGAGATAAGAAGTATCAGCTGGAGAGGATATCTGAGTCTCGGTCAAAAATAGGAGGGCCAGCTTCGTCATCTAAGTGATAAGGGTGGTCAACCCCTCAAATTTTAAAAGTTAACGTGGGCAAAGCTGCGGGCAACAGCAGTTTATATGACAAAAAACAAAATTAAAAATATATAAAATGACAACTCCAAGACGTCTACGATGTTACACATGGCGCGCGATAGCTCGCAAATTGCAATATTTACGTTACTTATCGGGGTGTGCTGTGTGCGGGGTGCGGGGCGCGCCTGCCCGGTTTTAGAATTATTGTTTACCGAGGCGTCACCTTAAGCCTTTATATCGAGCATATAACCGGAATATGCTCGATGAGCTAAAACTACCAAATGACCACGAAACTGCACCTCCCTCGATATGTCGACGGCAAGTATACCAATGCTGGATGAGGATGAGTCGTAGGTAAGCGCCGGTACCGGTGGGAGGGAAGCACTGTGCCGCGCTCCCGGCTGCATGGGTACCGTACCACCATCTTGCTTGTTTCTCCCGTGAAAAATCTTTACTGTGTTTCGGAGAGAAGAGCATGACAGGCAGTGTAATTACTGGCACCGAGATTTAACATCTTATGTCTCAGGATAGGCAACACATAGATGAGCTGCCTGTGCTCGTTCCAGGTAAACTAGTTTATGTTCATGGGCTACGTCGACCACTTACTATCAGGTGCCACGTTTGCCAGTTTGCCTATGCAACTAACATAAAAAAGTGCTTTGCTTTTCCAGCTTTTTGTTATTGCCATTAATGAAATTGTTTTCAATCATTTTGAGTATTTGTAACGAACGCTCCTGTCAGACCTGTCTCGTTAATCAAGTTTTTATGCGACCCCACTCTTAAATCTCAAAACTATAACAGTGCCGTTTAAAACAATATATATTGTAGATACGGGATGGGTTGCAGTGGGTCGGGGTGGGTCGGGGAGGGTCCGGCGGGTCGTTAGTTACTTTGCAGTCGTTACGCTCGAGAGGCCATGAATGCATAAAATGCGCCTCGACACGCGTAAAGGGTTGCTATAGTGATGTGCTGAGGTTAATAGATGCATCGATATTCGATAGTTATTCTCATATTTCTGTTTGTGTATAAATTAATAAATAGAAGTTTTTCTTAAAAGTCCATATAATAATATGCATGGAATCTTAAGTATCCCCGCGAAAGCGCGGAAAATGGCGTATGTGCAGCAGTGGACGGAAAAGGTTTAAGACAACATTTTTTTATTTAATATTGAACGTTTCATTAGGGTTTTTGATTATTCAAAATGACCTGAACGAACTCGGTCTGACTTCAGTGTGATGTATCACAAAGTAATTAAATTTACGTATAATATTTTGAATAATTTTAAGAAAATAAATAGCTACTAAATATTGTATGAATAAACTTAAAATGGGGACAAAAATAGGGCTATATTAATAAATAATCAGTAATCACGTATATCGTAAGCATTACTAATAAAATACTAGTACCTAGCTAATTGTCTATTAGGAAAGTTATTCATCTTATAGTCTACATAGTTACGTAACGAATAATTCACATCGATATGTCAATACATCGATATCTAGTGCTAGGGTAGCCCGCATCAACCCTCCGCTGGCCGCACCCCACGCGCACTAACAACCCGCCACCGAGCATAATTCTGCGGACTTAACAGCTCGCGCGTTCAGATCATTATTTGCTTATTTCAGGCCTATCAGCCGTTTTATTTGTTTTACTCTTTACAATTAACTTCATTTTAATTTTATGTTTTTAGTAATTGACACGTTTTCTCTCAGACTTGACATATTTGATGTGTATCTAAAAGGCGTATAAACGGGGTCATATATATCCCCAAACAGGAGGCAGATAAAATCAAACCTATTTCTAGGATAAAGTCGAATAAGTCTGTATATAAGCAGTATCATTGAACCTGTATACCGGAGGGTCATTGGTGTCATTTATGAGGCATCTTTAGAGATTCAGAATAATGTAGACGCAGATTGTTATAGCGTCAGTGTAAGAATAACTACGCTGATGTCAGTATTTTTTTAATGAGGCCATGATTGTCACAGACAGTTCGCATGTTTCCGTGATCTTATTGGATTATAATATTATGGACGCCAGGCGGTTGCTGAAATGGCTCATAAGATCTCTAGGGTCAATTAGGACTTGGTCTGATTTTGTATGATGTATATTTTTAATTGATTTTCTTAGAACCACCTTTTGGACTCCAATTTATCAGTAAACTAGCTGGTGCCCGCGACTTTGTCTGCGCAGGATTAGATTTTGGACAATTCACACAATATCTTTGTAAATTATAGCACAGTGTTATTCTGTTATATAAACAATAACAATCGTAAAGTTTCATTAAAATCATTCAGTAGTTTTTGTGTGAAAGAGTAACAAACATCCATACACACAAACGTTTATAATATTAGTAAGAAGTAAGACCATGGTAAGATACTATCTCAGTCACATTAATACCACGTACAGTCTTCAAAATGTGTACATATTTTAATATTAATATTATATTCCCTTTGAATTTTAATCTCACAACAAACATGTACACGAAAATATTTGGCTACTTAACGGCGACATGACGCTAATCTCTTAAACATTAAAACATTTACAACTCCTATAATCCAGGTCGAAAAAATCAATGCATCACCCATTGTGGCGCAGTTTTAAAATGTTAAAAAGTTTTGTTGTGGAGGGCTCGGAAGGGTTGGAATGGCCCATTCAAACATAAACGGTTGCCCTTCAAAGGGAATGTACTTACAAAATATATTTAATAGATCGTTTTTTATTCAACTTTCATTGGCTTGACTTAGTTTTGTTGATTGATTTTATGTGATATTTCTAGTTTACACTTCGTTTGTTGCATTTGGACCTGCTATCTTTAAATTCAAATAATTTACACATTAATTTATCTACGAATCGTTAATGGGAAATCCATAAAATTACAATAGTATTTTTTTAAGCAATTCACCAGTTCATAACACATATTAGTTAACCACATTTACAATTTTAACATTTGTGCTGTATATTACAAGTTAAAACTTTATCAGTAGCTCTCACCTGGATAGCCTGTATTGTGAGGGCAATTACGATTACAAAACATGTTTAGCCTCGGTGTGACTGAACTTTTATTTTGAAAAGGTGTTGTTATTTGAATATAAATAATATAACTGCAAAATAAGAAGTGCTATATTGGGAAAAGTGAGAATAATCATAATATAAGTACATATACTAAATAAATTATATACATATACATATATATGCATAAGAGTATATAAAGAAATTAATATAGTGACACCAGTAACTTTTCTGTATTTTTAACCGACTTCAAAAAAAAAAGGAGGTTCTCAATTCGTCTGTATGTTTTTTTTTTTTTTTTTTTGTATGTATGTGACACGATATCTCCGCCGTTTGTGAATGGATTTCGATGGTTATTTTTTTGTTTGAAAGCTGTAGTTTCCAATTTGGTCCCATATTAATTTTATTAAGATCTGACAAGCCGTTTTTTAGTTATTCCCAATAATGTCTATTTGGTTGGTTTTGTTTATCTTGATGATATGATCATTTTATTACGTGTCGATGTAATAATTGTATAGGATGCTTTGGTAGCACACCATAGTATGTCGCGGTCATCGTAATCATCATCATCATCACCATCATCATCATCATCATCATCCTTTATCCATCCACTGCTGAACATGCCTCCTTCAATGAACGACAAGACGACGAATTTCGGAATCACTAAAAATTAAGAAATAAAAGCATTTTACAAAAAATTAAAACCGACTTCAAAAATACTAAACTAAAAAGTAATAAAATAACAGTTTCTTTAATGTTTGTGCTTACAACATATAATCAACTTAATCTTCTACTAATGTACAAACTTTGCGTTTACCACGTCATTATAGTTACTTTTGGAGTCGGTGTCGTATTTGTTGCTGTACATTACCTACCTACCTACCTTGGCTGACACCGACTCCAAAAGTAACTATAATGACGTGGTAAACGCAAAGTTTGTACATTAGTAGAAGATTAAGTTGATTATATGTTGTAAGCACAAACATTAAAGAAACTGTTATTTTATTACTTTTTAGTTTAGTATTTTTGAAGTCGGTTTTAATTTTTTGTAAAATGCTTTTATCATAATCTAGGGATTTCAGGAAGTTTGTGACGATAATTTTAGCTTTAGACGTTGTGCACTTTTTAATCTTTAATACATACTTACCTACGTATTTTAAGTTCAATTTTCGTAGTTAACTTTTTCATCAATAAAAGTTAATGTTTTGACTGAACCCACAAGGGGTTGCAACTTGCAGTTCTATGGGAAGAATATATCCCGTGATAACATTACTTACGTTTTTATAAATCAGGCCGTATCAAAATCAGAAGACACCCCGGTTAAATTCTCCAATCCGATTTTTGTATGTATTTTTAAAATAAAAGTGAAATCAGTAACTCTTTATCAATAATATAATCATCAAAAGTATGACTTTTCCTGACATCTATTGGTCAGTAATAACACTTTTTTTTTTAATTGGGAGCAATTAACTGCTTTACCTTTTACTGAAGTAGATTTAATGTTGCTGTGTCATGTAGTTTTATTTTGATAATGAAAAATAGATTTGGCACTTGCTTTTAGCATTATTTCATAAATAGTATACGTACTGTATGACTATCGAGTATTAAGCAAATGATAATTATTGTTTATAAATAACTAGATGATGAACACCTAAATGATTTACGGTCACATTAAGAACTACATCGAGTCTCAAATATTTATTACTACTCAAGAAACTACATGACTTAATCTTCGCGTTTGTGTGTACCCAATTGTAACTATTCTTGTTAAACGCCCGTTTAGTTTTAAGGCGAGTCACCGCAGGCGAAACGGGAAAAAGGGTTTGCCAAATCAAATTTTGAGATAGGTACTTACTATTAATAAATAACACCTAAAGATTGTATAAAGGATGTGTTAATTGGTTATACGAGAAGATGTACTTTACTTGATCATAAAAAAATCTGAAAACAGGCTAAAATAAAAACTAAAACGATTAATTTACTAATAAAGTATGTTAGTTTGCACATCATTTTTATATGGAAATATTTATTTTTCAATTGTATTACAATCGCAAGTCTATATTTTTCAAATTTATCACAAATCTAGCGTTTTCCCAAGACGCCGCGACGCTCGCTACCCCGCCAGTCCTGGTGACTCGCCTTAAGGTACCTTTAGTTTATTAATTTACGAGAAGTGTGAAAACATGGGACAAAGGTGTTAAGACATTTAATATTTAAAAAAAACCCTTAAAAATAGTGTTGATGAATATATTGAATAAATTAATATATGAATCGTGTGCACTTGTACCTACAACTCTTCATCCAGTAAGAACTTCTAATGTCAAATGTTACTGCATGGGATGTCGCAAGGTATCTGATCTACGATATTAGATACTAGCAAACCCGTATGACAAACTACAACAAAACTAAATACTCATTTATATTAAATTGTATATAATTTTAATACTAGTGATATTGTAACTGTACAAACATTTATTGCAAACAGAGAATCCAATAACGAATATGAACCGAAATGAGTGTTTGTTGAGTGTATGATATATGTGGTGTTACATCGTGAGAACAACCAGATGGCAGGCAGCCCTCAGGTAACTTGTGACATATCAGTTATTAGATTTTGCAATTTCGAATTATAACTACGTTATTAAAAACTCGGTTTGTTTGACTATCGTCCGATTTGGGAACAATTACACGGTCGGGATACAGTGTACTAATATAAATATTTACTAGTTATAACACTAGCTAGTCGTAATTGTATCTAGTTCAACATTAAGTGAGTTAGTGCTTTAATTAGATCCTGGATTTTGTATAAAGTTGTGCGTAGTCTAGATTAACGTCAATCGGGGAATGATTTGGATTTTTGCCGAATCGACTTAAACAAAATATTAGTTATCACCATCATCATCGTCATCAGCCTCTCTCCGTCCACTACTGAACGCCAAGACGGCCGATCCCTCGCCACTCGCATTCGACACGGACCGGCCACTGTACGGAGATCGTCTGTCCATCTTTTTAGTGGCCGACCAACTCTTCATCTACCCAATCGCGGCCTCCACTCTTGAACCTTTGGCCCATGTGTGAAATATTAGTTCATACAAAATTAATTATAATAAATCAGTCAAAAAACAATTAGTGGCAATCAATATTATTTTCTAGTTATATTTAACTGGTTCTTACTTGTTAAATTTAGAGTAACGTGTTATCTTACTATAAGCAGGCTCACAATAATCGTCTTTTTTTTTCGAATTGTATCAATAGTTTTTAACATTATATAGCTAGAACATTTAAAAACTATTTTAAAACAACGTATTTTAGATATCTCATATCATTCAGTCTTTTATGCTCAATTTAGTTTAAACATTTACGGTAAATCTTAAAGCTTAAATTGTTATTAAAATAAATTGAGAATCTTCTAAAGATACGTGATATAAAGTACGAACTAAACAGATTATAATATTATGTATCATTAAACTTAAGGATCAAACGTTATCTAATCTTGAGAAGAACATAACTCAAACAAACATACCCCTGTGTCCAATGAGCAGGTCTACAACATTCTGTTTCCCGCAGTTTTGGCTTAACTTACATTTACAGCCGTCACCGGACTGATAAAGGTTAGTTTTATATCCCTCAATACACATATTGGTATAAAAAATAAGTTTGAAAAACTAAAACTAAAACTAAAACGACTTCTGAAACATGCCCTAAACTATGAAACAAGAAAACATTCGCACATGTAATAAAACATTCGCACATGTAATAAAACATCCGCACATGTAATAAAACATTCGCACATGTAATAAAACATTCGCACATGTAATAAAACATTCGCACATGTAATAAAACATTCGCACATGGGTGAGGACCAAATTTTTGACGTAATCGCATAACGGAAATCACAACGGAATGTGTCACACTGGAAAATAAATGTAGCACAGTGGAATTATTAGGGTGTGTGTATATAGTCGTGAGATTTTAGGTAGGTAAGTGGAATAAATAAAAAAATTAAAAAAAATCAAGAAATATTTAATAAGCAGTAAAAATAAAATAACAAACCCAAAACTTCAATAACTCAAATAAAATCCAAAATACACTAACAACATTACATTTATTGATTCAGTCATTGATTGATCCATTTACCGCCTTTGTTAACAGTATTTATTGAGCTTATTTTAAACTAAAAAATATTTGTTTAGTTTTAATTTTTCTTACCACACTAATTATGTCATAACACTTTAATTAAAAACAAAAAAAAACAAAGTCTTTTAAAAAACTAATCAGTCATTGGTCTACATAATATTACTATTACTTTAATTTACAATACCCACTATGCCTAGCAAACTATATCAATCATATTTTAAGAGATATCGTGAAAGTTAAAAAAAAAAGATAGCTACACAAAATAAACTTCGTCGAAATCATCAAACAAAAAGTAATCTTTGTAATATTGCAATAGTCTTACTGTTTTAACAAGCGAATCCCTAGTAATAACGTCGAGATTAACTTTTTTTGGTAAATAGAATTTAAGTCTAGGAGATTTTACAGTCTTTAGGAAGGAGATCGTAAATAATGGTAAGACATTTTCGTTATGAATTTTCTGAACAAATCCTATATAGTACTTCCATATTTTTCTTACGTAGTATCTAACTAAAACAATGTCATTTATCAAAAAATCATTATTTTCTAAATTAGCTTCTTGTTTTATTGCGAAATTAACTCCAAAACCGGACGGAGTAGGATTTAAATATATATTTTCATGATTTTCTTTCTCCGATTGACTACTAGGTAATGATTTTTTTCCTAAACTTATATCAAAGTTTAGTCCTATTTCTGTGAGCTTTCCACATGTTATAAGATTAAAATATCTGCTGTTTTCAGGCGTATCCTTTACATCGGCGAGGATTTTCACTTCACTGTTTCCTTTCTTTTTCGCTTTACTTCCTGTTCCTTCTTGCATAACACTATATTTTGAACGACTGA
The DNA here is from genome assembly GCA_963853865.1 of Helleia helle. Taxonomy (NCBI): domain Eukaryota; kingdom Metazoa; phylum Arthropoda; class Insecta; order Lepidoptera; family Lycaenidae; genus Helleia; species Helleia helle. The sequence goes on from OY971425.1 coordinate 745,052, forward strand.
CGTCATCTCTTTCGAAGAATTTTTTCAAATTACATGCTGTTTTTAGTCTCTTTGTTTTAATATTGTAGTACCTTTAACTCCACTGTTTATCACTAAAAATTTTGCCAGGTTTGTTTTCATGGTATATTTCTTGCTTGTTTCAGTTTTCGTGAGCTTCTTCAAAAATTTTCTTTCTTGGAATGATTTATTATGTTTATAAGTTTCTTTTAAGGACTCTTCAAGAACATTCTGCTGTAAAAGTCTTTGCTTAACTCTTTCTTTAGCTTCCTCTGAAATATCTGGAAGTTCTTTCTCAATGAAAATATTAGATTTAGTATTAGGTGTCAGTTCATTTGGATAATGGATTTCAACTGAATTTCATGTCATTTTTTCGCCGCAGACTCTCAAGGTTTTCTTTTAGTATTTTATTTTCTCTCCCTACTTGGCTACGATAACGACGACGTGCTCTTTCAGTTTCGTTTACTAGTGATTTATTTTCATTGCGGTTTTTACGTTTAGCTTCCCTCCATTTTTTTCTTACGTCTTGTTTTTCATTTTCGCTCATAACGCTTATTTTTCTTTTATTAGCTTTGGTTCTTTCCAAGTTTTTCTTTTTCATCTCTTCAATTTTTTCTGGATTTTCTTGTTTTAGTTTTTCTCTGTACTTGCGACATCTTTCTGTCGATGATAAAGGCATCTGAAAAAAAAAGAAACAAGGTCTGCAAAAAAACTTGGTCAAACGTTAGCTCACAAAAGGGACCGAGATAAAGCTTTTTAAACCTATCAGAATGACTTCAAATCTAACTTAATAAAACGGCAGCGTTAGGCTAGAATGACTCATGCTCTCAAGTAGTTGATCAAAAAAAAACTTTTATAGCAACATGCTCAAAAGTACCTAGGTATTTTCAATTTACTTTTAAAACATTAGAGCCTTACGGAGAGCGGAACATACAAGAAAATATAGTGTGACAAAGATCTGCCAAAAATTTAACTAATTATTAAAATACACACTCCATTCTATGAGTATTATAGTAACAGCCAGTATCACCTCGCGGAACAGCGGCGGATCTAATGATGTTTATAGAGCATCTAGGAGGTAAATTACAGACTCCTTTTGAGTTTCGGCATAGTAAGGTAAAAATAATGTAATAATATTTAAGCAATAATTCGAATCATATTCGTAGGTAGCTAAATGGAGTTGAATTATTGTAAACATAGCTTTAGAAATTTCCCTTGTGACACGTCGCACAATTTCGTGTCACAAATCTCACAGTGGAATAAAATTTATTCACGACGTAACCTAAAAGTTGTAACAATTCACAAATTTAACCAAGAATCGAAAATTTCGACATGCCTTTCGACAAAGAAGTTAAAGAAGCTTTATAAATATAATTCTATATCTAGAAAATCATAGAAAATATTAATAATTTACTCACCGTATGTCCGGAAATCTTAACGACACGTGCTGATGACACACACAAAATGCGTAATGACAATTAAACAACATGGCGGTTTATCCCGATTTTGTTGCCAGCACTTGAAACCGATGTTGCACCACTAAATAATCAAGAAAATTCCAAAGTAGGTTTTTTAGTTCCAAAATTATGGTGTCGCACAACAGGAGTATTACAACGGAAACAATTTTGGGGCGTTTATAAAATTACTTGTAAAAACTAGAATAACAATGTTTATTTTGCTAATGCTTATAAAAACGATAGCTGGTGTTTATAAGACTCTAATAATATTAAAAGATAAATGGTAGCTTACGTTAAAAAAAACCAGCGACAATAATATTCATAGGTAGTCAAACAAGGACATGCGTAGTTTGTATGGCGTAAAAAGACACGGAGCTTGGTTTTGCATTTTTTTTGAGAAAATTAAGCTTTAATTTTAGTTACTTGATTAGTGAGACTCTTAACAATACTGATAGATAACATAATCAAATGTCCAACATTGTTTTAAAGCATGTAAAGTACACTAAATTTGGTCACTTATTAACCGGACACCACAGTCTATCGGAATCCGTCAAAAATTTGGTCCTAACCCACATGTAATAAAACATTCGCACATGTAATAAAACATTCGCACATGTAATAAAACATTCGCACATGTAATAAAACATTCGCACATGTAATAAAACATTCGCACATGTAATAAAACATTCGCACATGTAATATATTTTTTTCATCAGGGCGCAAACGAGCAGTCGGAGCCTCACGGCGCTGACGCCCATACACATCCGCACAACCAAAAGGTTATGTAGACGCGTTGCCCTCCTTTTCCCTATCCCTCCCAATGGGCCACCGGAAACTCACAAACCGCACGAAACGGCATAGCTGTCACTTGACGCCGGTGTTATGTAAGCGAGAGGTACCACCCCGGTCGTGACGGCCCAATTCGGCAGCAATGCAGCATGGCACTACCTCTTACTATCTGTAATTGTGATGTTCTTACAAACTAGTTATTTTGTTGTAATCGTCTACCTGTTAAAACAATTCACGCCGTACATTTTAATGTCTTTTATACACAGATCCTCACTGTGTTTTATAGGACGGCCATAAAAATTGACAAAAACATCGAAGAGCGGTGACGCAGCGTAACTTGTTTGTTGACAACGACGCGAGAGCCGTGATTTTTAGTCACCCAAAAAGTGCCTAAAGTTTTCACTTCAAAGATCAAATTGATTAATTCCCAAGTGGAGGAGGAAGTGCAACTGTCTCGTGTGACATTAAACATGGGCCGCCATAGAAACCTCTATCAGACTTACATCACAAAAATACTGTTATAATAAATGTTGAAACATAGACTTGATTGATTGATGTAACTTATTGTTTCTAATGTTCCTCCTCCCGTGGCCCGTGGCCCGTGACCCGTGACCCGTGGCCGGTCGCTGTAAACAATCCAAAACTAGTACTTAAACGTTGAACATGTCAAAAATATTAATAAACCGCGATATGTACCGTAAAAAATGTTGCTTTATAACATGGCCAAGAGTGTTCGGAGTTTTACAACATTTATATCATTACTTGATCCATTGGTTCAAATGTAATTACATAAGGCGTAAAGGGTAACGACTAACGAAGCATTCTGATAAAATGATTTTCATATTTAGTAAACTGCATAATAACAAATATCCAACTTAATAGAGACTAAATATCAACCAATTTATTGCTAAATTTAAAATTACTTACATCAAAACCTTGTTTTAGTTTGTCATTTTTACAAACTGAATTCCTGAATATGATTGTTAATATAATATGATGATTATTCAGTGAACGAAAAAAGCATTTTCGTTTTTATTAGATTATTTGATTATTTTCTAGTTTTAAGCAAAACATATTTAATTTTAATTTAATATAATAAACTACGAGAAGCAAAAACAAAATTATCTAAAATTATCCGTAGAGGCGTCAAAGGTTTACGACCGCGAAGTGTAGACGACGGCGTAGAGTTACTACGCGCGCTGGCGGCGCGGCAGGCTGCTGCACGTGCGAACCCTTAAAACATCTATTATACTAAACAAATAATTACTAAAATAATATTAAAACACCATTATTTGCACAAATGTTACATTCGCACGATATCTGGAAATCGCCGCTCTAAAAATGATTGCTGGTCACAATAAAATTGATAATGTGGCTAATCCTTATTTGCACTAAGTGTGAGTGAAGTGGATACGATAAGATAGCCACAGAAACAAATTTGGCATTACCATTGGTTTAGTTACGATTCAAAATTGCATAAAGTTATTTAACGCAACGCCGGGCGCGCGAAACGCTCGTATCGCCGCAGCGAGCCCGCGTTACCTACACCGTACTATTGTTATTAATAAATCCTAGTATTATCGATATTTTGTGTTGAAAATTAAATTATATAGTATACTAGCTGTTGACCGTGACTTCGCATACTCGGAATAACTATAAAGTGCGTAGGAAGATCGTGAAGAGTGAAGACATTCGTCATTCGGCGTAGCACGTTCAATTTTAACCACACAAAATCACAAACACGAAATATACAAATTAAAAGTATATATTGTCTTAGTCCAGTTACGGTTTATCTTTATTCTAAATTTCAACCATGTATTATATAATATGTAGAGCCAGATGTAGAGCCTGATGTAGCCATGATTTAATTTCTGTCAGTCATTTCCTCTCGGGCGATGTTAACTATAACTTGTAAGCTGGTTGAAAGAGTCGTGAGACTCTGTGAATGTCAGCTGCGATTCCAATATGTCTCGGTGGAAAGACGATGATTCTCTGAAAGTTGTAACTCAGTAGACAGGAGCATCTATCGTACATTTAAATGCACAGCTGACGAGTTTCCCCAATATATCGCTTTTCTACTATTTTTCATACGGGAGGAAATAACTTACCTAAAGTTATCTGAATTTAAGCTCCATGCTCGTAACTGAAAGGTATAATATTTTTGTGATGTTTCTATTGTAAATGAAGAAAAACTGTGATATATTTGCTTACCTTTATAGAAATATAGAAATTAATAAAATATGTACCTATAAAGAAATCCATACTTTAATCGTTATTATTTTCGCTTGGGCTGGGGGTGTGTGGCTTCTATTGTAAATATTCCATGGATACGGTGTCAGGTAATTCAATATAAGTATGAAAATATGTTACAAAGATCTCCATGTTTCTTTTACAATTTTTTTTTATGTTATGAGGAGTTATGCAGGTACGTTGTCCTCCTTTTCGCCAATGGGCCACCGAAAACTCACAAACCGCAGGAAACGCGACAGCATAGCTGTCACTTGACGCCGGTGTTACGGGAGCGAGAGATACCACCCTGGTCGTGCAAGTCGGCTCCAAAGGAGCAGCATGGCACAACCTTTTACTGATATAAATTTTCATCTATTTTGTCTACTTTATTCTCTTACTTTATATTATAAATAAATTATGAAGTCAATGACGACATAGTAGGTAGTGGACAGCTCCCCACCATGGTTCAAGCCTTGTCGTGGCGGTGGGGCTCAGTAGCCTAAGGTGAACCAAGCACCTTGGGTGAAGCAAATTGAACGGAGGGAACTGCTCTTTGAGCGGGGGGAACAGGGGAGAGGATGGGAACCTCACCACATTGCACTGTCTCGACGTTGGGAGGCGATGTTCGGGACAACCCCTCTGTGGAGGTGGCATCGGTCCTTTGAGGAACTGTCTAGCCCTCGAGATGTAGCTCAACAGATAGGATGGGATGGAAACTCCTGGGGAGTCCAGGGGGATACCTCAGAGCATTTTCATTAAAGAAAAAATAAAGTAGGTACCTACAGCAACAAATACAACACCGGTGACGGACGACGGTGACGTATTTGTAGCTGTATCTATTTAATGTACATTAGTAGAAGTAAAAGATGATTATTAGTTGTAGAATTAAAGAAGCACGATTATTTTATTACTTTTTAGTTATTTTATTTTTTGAAGTCGGTTTACGGCTATAATTTTAGTTTTTTTTTTAGTAAAAGCATTTATAATTTTATTCTCTTGTAAAATTGTCTAGGCACGTTCTTCTTCTTCTTCTTTTATAAATGGACTTCCATAGGAATTGCCAAAGTCAGAGTGTCTTCTCTCAATGACTTCTGAAGACTCTGCTCGTAAGATTAGCGTTGTGATAGAAGTTATGTACGGTTTATTGCAGACCGTTTTTTCGTCTAAAAAACAAACACATAACAAATGTTAGAAAAAAAACCTCACAATTTAATATTGTTAGTTAAAATAAATGTACTTTAAAATATCTACTAAAGGAGTATTTACAAGCGATAGAATAGATTTAAAATCGATAGGTCGGGGAATAGATGAAGGAGGATTATCGAATAAAAACTGATTTTGTGGACAGGAGAAGAAAATGTGATCCAAAGTGCTTTCATCCAGACTACACTCACAGACAGAACTGTCCCGGACTCAATTTTTTACTAGACATACAGGAGAACAACAATGTCCAAGTCGCATGCGGCAAATTGTTGAGCAGACGGATTTCATTGCTTTCCTGTATTTGAAAAACCATGGTTTAACGGGAATTGTTTGCCTTTATATCTACTAGAAATTACATAGACTCATCTATCAAAATATTTTTAGCAAGTGGTAGAAGATCGTGGCAATATGCTTTATACTGGCTTAGTCCACCTGATGTTGAAGCTTCTTTTGCATAAGCATCTGCACTCTCATTACCAGCAATAAAATTCCACTATGGCCTGGAATCCATGCCAGCAACACTTGCTGGATTGGATCTGCAAATACGCTGCTAATTATTTATTATTTCCTTACGTTACGTTTACATAAACAATAGTGTTGGTTATATTATGGTATATTTACATACCACAGAATTTTAAAGGATGCACTATAATGATAATTATTTGTTAAATGTATAATTTACATCCATTTATATTTGATATTTTGCATAAGAACTGCTCTCAGCCTATCTACTCACGTGTGACGCTGAAAATTAATTTTTAAGTTTTAAGTATTAAATTTTAATAAGACTGATATACACAACGTAGAATTCATAGAACAGGATATAAAAAATATATTTTAATTGACTTCAAATGAAAGGAGGTTCTCTTATCTTCCTCCATAATTATGTTATGATAAAAAATAATTAATAATTAAATAAGTAGTAGGTCTACGACTGCATGAGATTCTGGGATCAGAGACTATAACAAATTTATTTTGTATGTCCATCTATAATATGTTCAATGGTCTATTTTTAAAAGGCCATCGGTTGTCCTCCTTTCTAAGAAAAAAAACGGATATTTGTTTTACCTTTTTTTTTTTTTTTTTTACGTTACTTGGATAAGCAAACTGGCAAACGTGCCACCTGATGGTAAGTGGTCAACGTTGCCCATGAACATAAACTAGTTTACCTGGAACGAGCCCAGGCAACTCATCTATGTGTTGCCTATCCTGAGACATAAGATGTTAAGTCTCGGTGCCAGTAATTACACTGCCTGTCTTGCCCTTCTCTCCGAAACACAGTACCTGGTGCTAAGTGATAAACGAAAGCTTTACAACCGAATTGGGCTGGCACAACCGGGGCTACCACCCCCGTACCCTTCTCGCTCACATAATACCTGCGTCAAATGACAGCTATGCTGTCGCTTTTCGTGCGGTAGGTAAATATCATTAGCACGCTTAAAACGCACCCGGCGTTGTCAGCCTTTTAAATATGAGTATGCTCTTTTCCTGAAGTTCTCTAGGTTGTATCGGTTTGAAAATACCGTAGGTGGTAGCTGTAAGAATCGAGTTGTTGTAGATTTCCGAACATCGAGGTGGTGGAATTATAATGCAGGTATTAGTCCGGACAATCCCTCGGAACACTCCCTGTTGTAGATGCGGTAGAAGATGCAGAGTGATCCTACATCTCTACGCAGAGCCAAGGAATCAAGTCGATCGGAGAGAACGACGAGAATCGACGTCAAATCGAACTGTGTATGTTGTACTTACTTAAATATACTTTTTATTCATCCGGAAAAGTATATTTTAATTTCCATGGAAATATTTTTTTCTCTACTCAATATTTCCGTTATATTTTTGTTTTAAGTATGTTATTCATTTTAATAGATACTCCTCGCATAACCCGTGTTGTACTTTTTTCGCAACTCACGCACGGGACTATATTCTATGGAGACAATTTATAAAGTGACCCTACACGCCTTCTACATATTTATAATGTTATTGTAATTTATAAAAATATTTACTGTCGCATTCACGTATTACCTATTTTTATTAATATGCAATTTTAAGGGACATTTAAAAAAATGGCAACCCTTCATTCACTCACACATACTTAGGTAAAATAAAAAACCGGCCAAGTGCTAGTCGGACTTGCGCACGAGAAGGGTTCCGTACCAATACATAATTTACAACATAATTAAGACACTACCAAAAAATATGGTTTATTTGAAAAAAATAATTTTTTAAATATTATTTGAGTTGATTGAATGAAAGGTAAATTGCGGGTTAAGATTTATGACGTATCAAAAAAACTACTTACTAGATCTCGTTCAAACCAATTTTCGGTGGAAGTTTACATCATATATTTTTTTAGTTTTATCATTCTCTTATTTTAGAAGTTGCAGGGTGGGGCACATTTTACCACTTTGGAAGTGTCTCTCGCGCAATCTATTCAGTTTAGAAAAAAATGATATTAGGAACCTTTTTTCTATGTTAGTTGGATAGGCAAACTGGCAAACGTGCCACCTGATGGTAAGTGGTCGACGTCGCCCATGAACATAAACCAGTATACCTGAAACGAGCCCATGCAACTCATTTATGTGTTGCCTATCCTGAGACATAAGATGTTAAGTCTCGGTGCCAGTAATTACACTGCCTGTCTTGCCCTTCTCTCCGAAACACAGCAAAGCTGTTTCACGGGAGAAAAAGCAAGATGGTGGTACCCATGCAGCCGTAAGCGCGGCACAGCGCTTCCCTCCCACCGATAAGAACCTCAATATTATTTTTGAAGACCTATCCATGGATACCCCACACGTATGGATTTTATGAAAAAAAAATGAGTTTCAGTTCTAAGTATGATGACCCGCAAAATTTATTGTTTTTTTTCTACTTTTGTGTAAAAATCTTAATGCGGTTCACAGAATACATCTACTTACCAAGTTTCAACAGTATAGCTCTTATATTTTCGGAAAAAAGTGGCTGTGATATACGGGCGGACAGACAGACAGACAGACAGACATGACAAATCTATAAGGGTTCCGTTTTTGCCATTTGGCTACGGAACCCTAAAAATGGCTTCACTTTCGTGTTCTAAGTGCGCCATCTATCTACCTTTTTTTACTTGCTCTGAGAATGACTATGATACCTTTTAAAATATTAGTTGCAAATATAATATAACTAATAATAATATAATATAACCTACTGTAAGTTTTTATGTTATTGTCTTTTGTTTGAATTTGTGCCGACAAATTCCCGCGCAATCCATAACTTTGCAACTCAAGATCTTCACAACCTTGTCCTTGCAATGCATTAGGTTTAAATTTTAAATGATTAAATTAAAAAAATATAAATTGTTATGATTTGGAACCGTCTGTGATTTTGAATTATAAAAGCGTTTTGAATTAAAACATTATATATGCGTTATTGATAAAATTATTATTAATATTTTTTTCCACAGTTAGCTCGACCGAGTTATTAAAACTACACGAAGGATTGAAAGTTGAAACATTGCTATTCACTTTAGGTAGGCATTATTCGTAAACACACAGTATAATCTTTTTTTTCGGAGGGATCTATTCTAATCGCCCAGAGGCCCTAATGCCTCGTCGGGTTTGTGTGAGCCCATTTGGCTCACTATTGGTTTGTTAAAGTGGGGGGTTGCCCCCCGCCAACCTCCTGGCGTCGGGTTGGGCAGTATAATCGACTCGAATGTTGTGACGGTAAACGGCTATCTTGCGCGATGCCCACACTACCTATGCCTCCGCTTTTTCGAATATTACGTACTGGCTTGTACTGGCAACTATTTTATACGTACCTGCTATTTTTTCATTTCAATTATATCAGTCCACAACAGTATCAGTTATTGTGTGTCATACACACACACTAACAGTTTATTATAAATATTATAAATTATTTTTTATAAATATTAATAATATTATATATGTATGTAACTGAAGTTCGCGTTGGAGGAATTTATGTAAGATTATAAACAGCGCCATCTAGCATCGAATAGAGGATACTTTATAATATATTTAAAATCGGTTCGCGCCTAAGATCATGTATCAAGTGTCATACTACAATAGCTGTTAGATAGTTTCCTCTTTTAAAAGTGTCGACTGTTTTATTAATGTTTATAAAAATTAAAGAAAAGGTATACCCTAGGCCCTAAACTAGTTCTAGACTTCATTTAATATATCGCATTGTTTCTCAAAAACACTCATTTTGTCTGCCAAACCAAAACCTATATATAGGCTACTTCCTATTGACTGATATTATAATCATGAAATATAAATGACCTGAAAGAAGTATGAAAGTCGTTTATCTATACTAATATTATAAAGCTAAAGATTTTGTTTGTTTGTTTGAACGCGCTAATCTCAGGAACTACTGGTCCGATTTGAAAAATTATTTCAGTGTTAGACAGCTTATTTATCGAGGAAAGCTATAGGCTATAAAACATCACGCTGTGACTTATAGGAGTTGAGTAACGCGGGCGAAGCTGCAGGCAACAGCTAGTTGGTGCTATATTACATAAGAAGTTTTTCGGAACCCTCAGCGCGTGGGTCAGGGTCGCACTTGTATAAGTATTTTTTTAAGATTAAGTATTTTCTAGAATGAGATATAACAAAGGAAATAACGCCTTGATATGATTATATATTATAGTTATTGTAGTAGATCTAAGGGGCATCAAGGTATACGAAAAAAAATCTTCATAATTTGACAATCAAACTGTTTATCAAGTCTCACAGAATCAAAGCAACAATTATAGTTTTAAAGTTTTAATCAACAACACACAAGTCAAATATCCAGTCCTGCCCCAATTGGTGCCCCAAGAGTAGTATAATTATAATATAATTATATCTAAGTAGTCTGTGCCTAAGAGCAGTGAGCACAGTAGAGGTGCTACGTGCTAGTTAGCTTTACATACTCTTTGGTGCTCGCAAGTCGCAACCACGTCACAACGTATATCGGATGATCGGAACATAGACGTTATGTCCCAATATTTCATAATAATAATATTAAATTGGTTGTTCTCCATATTAATATTATGCAAGTACTCCAATGTTCTAGAATCTAGAAACTAGTGATTCGACTCAAGATTCATTTATAAATCGAGTTATTTTAATCGAGTGCCATCCGATTAGGTCTTTTTTTATTTGCGAATTGCGTCACAAACTAAGTTAGAGTTTTTTAAATATATACGTGGTAAAATATTTGGAAATAAAAGAGATCCCTCTTATATGTTATGAAAATCATAAAATGATTAATGAAAAAAAATCGGTTGTCTGTAAAGTCGGTTTACTGACGATAGTTGAACGTGACAACGTCATAAGAAAATGGAACGCCTCACAGCGAGGTAGCGCCGCATGCGTCATGTTTTTTCGTTCTTGCAGCCGGCTCCATCGCTAAAACCCGGCGATTGCCACCAATGCCGCCTTTGGTGAGGTGCCCCGGATCTAGTGAGCAAACAGGGTACCTCGACGGCTAGTCAGTCCCCCAAGGGACCGACGCCACCTACACAGAAGGGTTGTCCCGCACTACGGAACAACCCCTACCAACGACGGGACAGTACACTGGGGTGAGGTTCCCATCCTCGCCCTTTGTCCCTCTGCTCTTTGGTCCCCTTTTCTTATAAGATGGGTACAAAAAGCTCCCTCGGCTCAATTCGCTTCGCCAAAGGCTTACCCTAGGAGCCTAGGCTACTAGGCCCCACCTCCACGATAAGGTTTGTAGTTTAAACCATGGTGGGGTACAAACTACAAAGATAATCCTATAATATCAGTAATTGAAGTTAATTTTGTAATATCCATGTACTACGTCTCGACCAAAACTATTTGTTTTGGTCGAGACGCGCATGACATGCGATACCCGAACCCGCCTTCGTCCTGCGCTTCACTTAATTAGGAACGCAGGACGAAGGCGGAATTCGGCTGTTGCTTGTCATGCGTTTTTTATTTTGGTTGAGTATCGCTATCACTTTCATGTATACGCTGATGAATACGCTGAGAAGCTTAGGGAATCCTCTGTCTACGACATAATATATAATATAATAATTTTGCTTACTCGCTTTCAAATTACTCGAATAAAAATTGACTCGAGTAGCTGTCTCGTGTCCAATAATCGATTCTGATAACTGATTATCAATATATTATATTTATCATTGTAGTCTGTGGTTGTGAATATTCTTTGGTTCTGAGTTCTGAGTCATGTTGTATGATGAGTTTGTGTTTATTGTTGAATCATGAATGTTGATATAAAAAGCAAAGTGTAGCCACATACGTATTATTTTATTCGTGTGTTTATGTTGACGAAGTAGTTTTGACGTTCATTCCTCGTATTTGTCTGTTAAATATACAAAATCAATTCTTATCTTTAAATTATTGCATTGTAAGGGTGTGTGAATCATCTGGTTCGGTAAGATTTATTCATTAATCATTAACATTATTATTTATTTGTTTCTGCATGTTGTGTTATGTGTATACACTATACACTTGCACTTTTAAAGTGGAGATTGTCTTAGCCCAGTTACAATACTGTACCAGAATAATTATATTTTGTGTAATTGATTTGAATCCACGAACGTGTATTATGAAATATCCTTGAATATTATGAAATCTAGTATCTACTATCTACGTATTTGTAAAGACCTACTCTTAGTTATATTGATTTTGTCATTTGTGTCGCAGTAATCGATGCATAAAATGGCTGCATTTAATAATGGCGGTTATAACACTGAATTTATTTAAATCTCCGTAGAAATGGCGAGAATACAGATGAAAGTGTATACATTCTGGAGAGATGATGAAAAACCAGAAGTGCGTAGATGTGAGTTGGTTTATCATAGTACCTCTATGTTCTCCGATGTAACTACTAAACTACGTGACCTGCATCCACATCTTGCAGGCAGGGACTTTTATATTTACTGGAAGGGTAAATACTTTATTATTAAATGTTTATCACATTTTGTATCATATTTATTGATAACTATAAGCATTTATTTTTTTCAAACATGCAAATTTTAGATGAGGAAGGTGATGATATAGTGATATCATCTGATAGTGAAATGAGGTTAGCGTATAAGCAGATGGAATCCTCATTGCTGCTGAAATTATATGTGCGCTGCAAAGACAAACAACCTAAAGAAGATGCTTGTTATAAAACTGTAACAGCTGATGCTGATACTGCTGGTGGTAAGTCTTATAAAATTATTTAAACAATATAGAATTCCTTTACATTATTCAGGTAATCCAAGCTTATATTACAGAATAGTAGGTCCAATATAAGCAGTGAACGAAAAAAGCATAGAAGTATAACTAATGTTCCAAACTGGCCAAACAAAAAGTATGCTGGAAGGGGCGGGACTATAAAAGTATGCTGTGTCCGCTGTCAGTGTTCATGTGAATGCCATCATAGATAGTAACTATTTACAGCTTAACAAAATTGTTTCAATATATTTCAAAATGCTATGTTGTGTGCTAATGTAGTATAAAAAAATAGTATAAGCAATAATAAGTCTTGGGGGATAACATTTCACAAGTATATACAACGAATATGCACAATATGTTAAAATAATATTAGGTTTAATATTTTTGTTTCTGTGATTATCGTGAAATAACGATTAAAGATTGTTTGTCCATGATAGTATAGTACTTATTATTATTATTTAAGGGGCAAGGACACCAGCGAGGCCAGACGGGTGATCAGTCCTTATTACTGGGACCATTTCACCCAATTCCCCAGATAGTAGTTGTAGTATGGTACTTACTACCTACTGCATTTAAAGATTTAAGTTTTTTTCAAAAGTAATGGCAAAATATATTTTTTTAAATAATTACCCATTATATTTTTGAGGTTGTGAATCACACAATCTCCAAAATATAACATTATTAGAATTATTTAAAGCTTTACAATGTTAATTAATTTATTAAAATAATATATAATTATCTATAAATTACTTAATTATTTAGTAAATAATTCATTACAAACAAATATTGAATTGAATGACGGCTATCACCGATGAGCGTACGTAGATTTCCGAAGTCTACAGACAAAGTAACGAGCCTACAATACAATTTAAGCTATATGATGTCCAAGTTAATGTTTATTATTGTTCTTCCAATAAAAAGAGATTTGAAAAGAGACAGACATATTTTATTATATTACCTGTCAGTTTAATGTATTATCCTTCTATACTTTTTTCGTTCACTGAACTACTGAATAAGATATTACTAAAATCGGTAACATCAAATTTTTTACTTTACATGAAATAACTCATGAGTTTTATGTTCTGTTCTACTTTAGTAGGAGGTAACATGCCACACTTTGGAGTCATTTGTGATGGTTGTGAATCGCTTGTGTCTGGATTCCGCTACAAATGTGCTGTATGTGATGACTATGACTTATGCTCAAAATGTGAGGCATCTGGCATGCACCCTATGCATTGCATGGTTCGCATACCCATGCCCAACTTGAGTGTAAGTATTATATACACAAATAAATATAATTGATTTTGTAGAATGTATTTCGAATAAAAAATAATGTTACTCATTCCTTGCATCTAGTAATGCTATTCTTTCCTGGATTCATAAAAGTTTGTATACCATTTCGCAGATATTTTAATAAAGACTAATATAATGTAATATACAAAAGTAACTGGAGCAAAGAAATTAGCAAAAAACCACCGTATCATACCATCAATCAATAAAAACTTTGTAAAACATGAAAGCATAATAACTTGAATTAAAAACTATTTACTGAGATGTTTTTAATTCATTTTTTATGGTTCTGTTCCTCTAAATGATAAAATGAAACCTATGATGTTCATATGTTGTCCCTCTGTCCCATCTGTCTGTCGGACATTTCGCAAATTGCGTGAATCTTCATGAAATTTGGTAAAAAGCTATGTTTAACATATTAAGTAGAGGAAATTAATGAATAACATTAACATTAAAAAAATTAACAATAACAAAAAATTCACAAAAAGACCTTTAGAAACCCTCCGCGTGGAAGTAACCTCAGCGCTTGTCTGGATGTTTTAAATTAGAATTAATTAAAAAGGCTATTAAACATAAGCATAATTTAACAAAAAAAAATGAAGTATCAAGTATACTACTTCTACGGGCTACAGCTGCTATTTTTTTCATTAATTATTCCACATGATTTTTTTTTTATTACAGAAGGCTATAGTCAAAGCAACCCTAAAGAGATCTAAATGTTTCTTGAAGTCAATGGCAACTGCTGCTACTGATGAAGCATGCAAAAGACAGAATCATGAAAAAAGTGGTGATAGGAGGGGTCACCGTGACTACCATGGACATCAGAGACATCGTCATCACAGTGGGGAGGGAGATCAACGTCGTCGTCAAAGGACCAGCTGGCTCGAGACATTTGAGAGATACATGAATGACTTTGCTAACCTTGCTGATATTGGCACTACTGAGCCCCATAATGTGCCAGAAAATAAAGAAACAAAAACTCAAGCCCAAGTCACACAAGATGCCCAGCCTTCACAATCTAATGACTCAAATCCACCACATCCATTTGGGTTCAATCTTACAGATATCCAAAATATTATTGATCTGTATTTGAATGGTAAATTGGATGTTTCGAGCGGGACTTGTAACAACCAAAATGAGCCAACGGCTTCAACATCCAATGCCGATAAAAAACAAAATGAAGACATTGAAATGAGCCAATCTGATAAAATGTCAAATGCTGATGCAACAAGTGTGAAATCAGAGCAGTCGGCAAAATCCGAGGAACCTAAGAAAGACGAGTCACCTGACAGGGTTGACGGTTGGACAGTCATCAACAATGATAGAGGCTAGTGTTTTTACTTTTTCTTTACAACCTTAAACAGAAATATAACTGTTAATTTTGGTTCTTTTTAACGAATAGCAAAGATTTATATAGCAAATTTGCAGTTTCTTTGCATGCTTATTATATAATACTAACCAATAGTTTCACTCATCATTCACTCACACAATTTGACTTTGGATTTAAAAAGAATTTTCAAATTTGACTAGTAAATTTGGAGTTTAGAGTATTCAAAAAACTAGTTTTATTAGAGTATGTAAAAGGCAGGAGGAATAAGAGTTTTGTTTAAAATTTACATTGATTATATCCTTTGCCTATATAACAGATTTGATGGATGTTTTTGGAAAGGCCAGTGCTCCCGCTGAAATATCCCAACCCATTGGATTTAACTTGGCTGAACCATTTGAAGGAGTACAAATATCCGAACGTCAAAGTCTCTACCCACCATTGCATGTCTCAACTGCAGGTATGGTCTCCCAATTTTTAGGAGGAGTTTTTTATATATACTCTTTTGTTAGGAGTTTTAGTTTAAATGTCTTGGATTTAACCATAATTTTTTGTTTCGTACAAAGTACGTGCAATAAAAAAATATGTATCAAATGCAAGAACATAGCCCCGTAACACAACTTCCAAAGAAGCTAATTTTTGCAATTCATGTTACGGGTATTTAAGTAGGAAATTAATTTATATGAATACAACTTTACAGACATAATTATTGCTTTCTGACTTGAAACTTAGTATTAGTTCGCCTATCACTCATTTATCTCATACATAATTTTTTAAATTTAGTTTTGAATCCTAAAGCTCCAGAGCAAGCGAGTGTTGCTGGTGACAAAGCCGCTGTACCACCAGAGGCTAAGGTGTCTGCATCGATGGATCCACCAACAACCACCACTACTACCAACAGTGGGGCTGTTCCAGACCCTCAACAACCTAAAAGAAAGCCTCATCCAGGTGAGAAATTTAGTTTAGTTTCTGACTTTTTTTTGTTAAGATAATATTTATTGTTTAAGATATAAGTTTATTGTTTAAGATAATAAATATCATTATCATCCTCAACCCAATATATCACACTGCTTGGCATGTTTCCTCTTCAATATTTGGCGTTGAGGGAGTTGGACCATAGTTCCAGTTTGGGCGCAACTAATTAGGTCCAACGAGATAAATTTAGAATTATATCTCAGTGTTATGTAAGACGTAAGTGGATGACTAACATTAAAAACTGCCTCCAGATATAAACAAAGATTATAAAGTAGTAATTTCAAAAACATGACCATGATCAGACAGACAACAGTGACCCTTTAAGAATGATGAATCATTTGCCATTCAAAATATTGACGGTGTTATTATTTGTTATGTATTGGTACTTTGTGATAATTTACTAACGAGTTTTCGGAGAGATAAGTGAATGATAACCTTATGAATATGTACCAAATGTAAATACTAACTGTGAGTCAACGTGCGACACACAAAGATTATAATATAGGCACATAATATATTATGAATTATGATATTATTATACTTACAGTTGATGCTTGATATCATTGAATAATGACAACAATTTTAAATACATATAACATATAAATATATATCTTTACTTAAACAGCTTATGTACTATGGATATAGCTGGCGGAAAAGTGTTGCCTGCTGTGCAGGTGTCACTGCCATCGTTTTTAGTTAGAATACATGGAAGATGACGTCAACGTGGAGTTGTTGAAAATACTATAGTACTAACTCTTAATACAGAAAAAACGAATTACATGATATATTGTTTTTTACTGTTTACGCGAATTTCACTCATTTCAAAAAAAAATACGGATTTTATCGCGGTTTATTAAGATTTTTTGTAGTAGGGCGGGGGGCATCATCACATGACAGCAGTCATGCCGTTGACCGTCACAGCATTCGTGTCGATTTTACTTCCAAGGCGCGCCGATACACTTTTACAAACTTATTATATACCTTGTATTTATATATTATTTCAGTGGCCCACGTGGAAGCCGCAATCCAACAGATGATGGCGATGGGCTTCACTAATGACGGCGGATGGCTCACGCAGCTGCTGGAGAGTAAGAACGGGAACATAGCCGCTGTGCTGGACCTGCTCACACCTGTCAATCCCAAGAAGTAAATGTTTCAACTTGTAATGATATAATGATGACGTTAACGTCTTGTGCGTTGTATTCTATTCAATAATTATAACATTCATTTGTAGATGGAAAATGTAGACCGAGACGTACAAATATTGCTTGTATGTTAATAATAAATATGTAAATAATATATAAATCTATTCTCTATCAATTAAAAAAAAAAAGGTCTTGCCAATATTGTTTTTGATGCTAAACAATCATTCCTATTTGTAACAATAGTATGTACTGGACGGGTCATTATTATATTATAATCAACTACATTACATTTGTATTGTGTTAAATTCTATGATTATAAATAAAATGGTGTCGGATACATGTAAGGATATATTATTATTAGCCCCATATAGATGATTCATTATAATCGAATCTATAATGTTATGGTGTGGTTAGTTATTAATTTTTATTTTCTTGATGGTTATTTTGCTATATATAGAAATATATAGGTTTCTTTAGATTTGCCATTACATTCAATAGATAGAATTTGAAAATATTTTATTGTGTATGTCTAAGCATATATTAATGTGTATGTTATCTAAAACATTGGGTATTGATCTTGTCATGTGCAAATTATCCAATTTTGTCTACACTTAATATTAATATTTATCACTGCTGAATATTTCTCGCATTATGTATCGATATATTTCAAATGTTACACAAAAACATAATATTATGTTCGATATGTGATGGCCTATATAATTAGTATGGTAGATGTATGAATTTATATAAAATGTGATACTTGGACCTGTTTGTGATATTTGAAATTTACCTTTTAATAAAGCATAAGAATAAAAGTTGTTTCATTATTATTATTTTTTTTTTATAGAAGAGGGGGCAAACGGATAGTCGGTTCACCTGATGGTAAGTGAAAAGCGACATCCACAGACACCCGCTACACCAGTGGATTAGCAGGTGCGTTGCCGGCCTTTCAGATATGAGTATGCTCTTTTCTTGAAGGTCCCTAAGTCGTATCGGTTCGGAAACACCGTAGGAGGCAGCTGATTCCCTATAATAGTCGTGCGAGGCAGGAAATGCCGTAAAAATCGAGATGTTGTGGATTTCCGGACATCGAGATGGTGTGGGTGAAATTTGGAGTTTTTCCGCGATGTCCGGTGGTGGAATTCTGCTGCAGGTATTTGTCCGAACAATTCCTCAGAGCACTCCCCGTGGTAGATGCGGTAGAAGATACAGAGCGATCCGACATATCTACGCAGCGCCAAAGAATCAAGCCGATTGGAGATAACATTGTCGTCGACGATTCGAGCCGCCCGGCGTTGAATGCGGTCAAATGGAAGGAGCTGATATTGGGGCGCTCCAGCCCAGAGGTGACAGCAGTATTCCATGTGAGGCCGGATCTGCGCCTTGTATAATTGAAGGCGGTGTGAAGGCATGAAATACTGCTTCGCCCTATTGAGCACGCCGAGTTTCTTCGAGGCTAGTTTAGCCTTTCCTTCCAAATGACCACGAAACTGCACATCTCTCGATATATCGACGCCAAGTATCCCAATGCTGGCTGAGGCGGTTAGGGAAGTGCCTTCGAATTGTAGAGGAACGACGAAGGGTGATTTTTTAGCGGTAAACGCGCAAACTTGTGTCTTGTTGGGGTTAAATTGGACTAGGTTAAGTCGCCCCCATTCCGAGACTCTGGCCAGCAGAGACTCGATTTCAGACACAAGTTTGTTCCGACACTCATCGACTTGTTCCCGAGAAATATTGGGGCGGCCAGTGTATAAGGCATCTCCTGTGCTGTCATCCGCATAGCAATGAATGCCGCTGGTTTTCAGCATATCATTGATATGCAGAAGAAACAGTGTTGGAGATAGTACACAGCCTTGGGGAACACCAGCATTTACAGACTTGAGGTACGAGCATGCACCGTCGACAACGACCTTAATGCTCCTGTCTGCCAAAAAACTGGTGATCCACATACATGATTTCTCGGGAAGCCCATAAGATGGTAGCTTTGCAAGAAGTGCTTTATGCCACACCCGATCAAAGACCTTCGCTATGTCCAAACTAACCGCCAGCGCCTCCCCCTTGCTCTCAACTGCTTCCGCCCATCGTTGCGTTAGGAATATTAGAAGATCACCAGCTGAGCGATTCCGTTGAAAGCCATATTGGCGATCGCTAATCAGCTGGTGCTCCTCCAAATATCGCCGGAGCTGGCAGTTGATTATGGATTCCATAATCTTTGAGAACAAGGTAGTTATGGCTATTGGTCTGTAGTTGGACGGGTCTGAGCGGTCCCCTTTCTTAGGGATCGGGTGTACCAAAGCTGTCTTCCACGAGCATGGGACGACGCCTAATGAGTAAGAGTGCCGGAAAAGACGCGTAAGGACGGGTGCCAACTCAGGAGCACAAGTTCGTAGCACTAATGGAGGGATGCCGTCAGGCCCACTCGACTTATGGATGTCCAGCGAAAAGAGTGCTTTGCGTACGGAGCTCTGTCGGAAAATTATTTCCGGCATTGAAGTATCACACCGAGGGATCGTCGGTGGTATTTTTCCCTGGTCATCCAAAGTCGAGTTGGAAGCAAAAAGAGTGCCTAGAAGATCGGCCTTCTCTTTCGCGGTGTGGGCCAACGAGTCATTCCTCATGTGCAGAGATGGTAGGGATGGCTTACAAAAATTCCCTTGAACAGCCTTGGCAAGAAACCAGAATGCACGAGTTCCCGAAGGAAGTCGAACCAATCTCTCGCCAATTCTGTTCACGTACTCCGCTTTTGCCTCAGCAATAGCTCTTTTGAAGGACCTGGAGGCAAAGTTATACTCCTTTTTCAATATCAACCATGTAACGGTGTCGGGTCTCGGAGCGTCTGGTTGTCCGCTGATAGAAAGGTGACGGTGGGATGAGGTGGTGAAGTTCAGAAGCACACTCTCCGAAATGAATCCGATAAAATACCAAAAGACTAGCGACTTTCCTGCGATGTTCTAGGCTCTGGAATTTCGACGCAACTAGTGCATTATCTGAAATAATTTTAAAAGCACGTTTTTCAATAGATTCCAGAGCTTCGAGTTGGTGCTTTGCTGAGCCGTCCCAAAGATGGGAACAATACTCCATACACGATCGAACTTGTGCTTGATACAATCTGAGCAGCTGTTCCGGTGAAAAGTATTGCCTCACCTTCGATAAGATTCCCAGTTTTTGGAAGCAGAGTGAGCCACAGATTCTATAAAAGAGCCAAAGTTTAAAGTGGATGTTAGGGTAACTACCAGAAGCTCAAGGTGGTCAGTAATCGGTACTCGTTCATTTCGGAAAGTTGGAGCCATTAAAAAAGCGCTCCGTTTAGCGGAGAATAAGCACGCTTGGGTCTTGGTAGCATTAAATTTGACCAGATTGGCATCACCCCAATCAGAGACCGCCTGTAATGCCAAATTTATGCGAGTGATCATGTCCTCTCTTTGAGAGTTGATATGAGCTTTAGTGGCGCGTGCATCAGATGTGTACCTCTCTACAACGATGCTATCATCTGCCCCCCCCCCCCCCCAGAATACGCGGGGCTGCCCAGGTCTCCGGGTTCAAGTACCTGTCCTGAGCCCGGAGGCCTAGAGAGGGATTCTCCGGTGCTTGCGCGACCGGTACCCTCCTGGGGTAGTCTTTGAGTATTCTGTGCTGTCATGTGGGGGGGGGGGGGGGGGCACCGGATCTCTCACAAACCGAACGAAACACGACGACATTAGCCGCCATTTGACGTCGATGTTATGTGAGAGCGAAGTACTTCCCCGGACGCGCCGGCCCATTCAGCTGCAAAGCATGCAAGCAGCATGGCGCTACATCGTAAAAAATTTCATTCAACAAACCTCATAATTCATATTATCTATCTAGTGTTTTTCTCTATAATCGATTCAATAGAAATATAACAGACTCACCATACTAAGCGAATTAATATAATATGTTGCCAGATGTTGCCCAAAAATTTTTTGACAAGATATTCTTATTGAAGTAAAACTTCTTTAGGCGCGACTAGATAGTAACACGGATTTTTTTCTGACGGAAGTAACTGTAAGTATTCTTTATTCAAAAATCATCTGTCACCTGATAGGAGTAATAGTGTTCTGTGCACCTGATCATCATGCGATGCATTCAGGAGAGGAGAGTCATACCACGGGTCTACGGTGACATACCGAGCATGTTGACACTAGGTTGACACATTATTCTTTAGGGGGCTTTCTTTTATTTAACTTGTGTTTTTCTTTCAATAGCTTTAGTCATAATTTGTTAATTCTTTTGTTAATTATTTTTGTGACTTATAATAATTATTTAATGTGAATTTTTGAGCGGAGGTGTGACGTCATTGGCTAGTGAGCGCCCATCCGCGTCACACTCCCGTGATTCGACAGTCGCGCTCTCATTCGCACGACTGCGCATTAAAAATCAAAATTATAAAGTTTTCTGTTGTAAAATGGAAAAAATAATGTATTGTGCCTTTGTGCATTAATTTAACAGTTACAACTGGTTACACCACCTGATAAACTTTTTTATTTGCCTAAGGACCTAAGAATGAGGAAAAAACACGACAGCCGTTAGGCCCTAAAACTAAAGCGCACTGAATATGTGAAGACCTGTTAATCCTTCTTCTTCTCTGCTTATCCTTGCCATGGTTGACGTATTTAACGTACCTATTGTCTTCTTTTGATTGTTTAACTATGTATTTAGGGATCTGGATTACGCAGTGAAATGCTCGAGCTAAACTTAGTCTTATTTATATGGGTCTAACAAAGTCCCAACGTTGGGAGTTGTTCTGTGAGGGGTATCTCCCCACGCGGGTATGTGGGACCCGCTGCACCCGAAAGCTGGTAAGTGAACGCAGCTCTACCCAATAAAACACGGTGAGTGCCACCAATGCTGCCTTTGGTGAGGTGCCCCAGATCTAATGAATCTTTGTTATCATTTCTTTAAAATACAAGCACAATATAAATAATAGAAAAACGACCATCAAAACAAAATGAAACGAGACGCGCGTAATTTACTAGGATCAACGCACTGGACTACGACAACGGGGGTGTGACGTCATAGCATGAGCGCGCGTAATCTCAGAATTTCAAAAAAGGGCTTAAACTTCTCGTCCTTATAACTTCGGAAATACTGCATGTATTGAAGTGAAATAAAACTAATGTAATGTACATGATGTACGCTCCGATTTTAGGTTATTTGATAGTTATATTTTGACCCTTTTGTGTTCTCCATTTAATTCTTCGCAGGACCTGCTATTTGCTAATGTATTTGGTAGTGTGTAATGTATTTTGGTACAGTAACCATGTCTAGGGATCGAACCTCAAAATTAATTTTGTTTTTAATATTATGTATACTTTTTCGGTATAAAAAGTAATCAGTGTGGTGCCCCGGTAGTAAAGTATAATTATATACCAAGTTTCATCGTAATCGAACCGGTAGTTTTTGCGTGATGCTTGAACAAACAGACAGACATTTTTTTTATATTTTTGGGTTGGGTATCGATCTAGAAACACCCCCTATTTAGTTTTTAATTATTTTCAATGTACAGAAGTCCCGCGGCGAAAAAAAAAACTAAATTTGACAGTTAAGCCATATTGTTCGTATGGTGTGTTTGAGTAAAAAATTAGGGTTGCCAGGGTGTTAATATTCACCTGCTTTTTGGTAAACACGAATACTGAATATACAGGCGATTTTTTAAACATAAAAAAGGTAAAGAAAATAGTAACCTTAAAAGCAAAAAATATTTGAATCCAATTATTTAAGGTTGAACTGTTACTATGTTGACAAAGAAAACTAGGTATGTCTAATAAATATTTAACCATTTTTACAAAAAACTAATAGGTACTAAACAAACACGCTCATCGAAATTATATTAATTTTGAGGTTATTTTTCTGTTTACGTTTTATGAAGCTGTTAAAAAATCGACTGTAAATAGTCTATTGCTAATCAGTAAATAGGTATTAAACTTTGCCAAAAACAAATATGTAGCCCTATTTTTTGTCTTGTATTTTGTCATGAGTAATTAATTATTCTGTTATATTACAGGTGTTTCTGAAAATACTGTATCCAGAATTATCAAAGAAGGCAAAAATGCGGCGAGTACTTCCAGTAAAATCGTTACTCCGGGAAAGAGCCGATCACATCCAAAAAAAATTAACCTGGATGATTTTGATATTGGTGCTATCCGTCAAAAAATTCATCACTTTTATATTGTGAAGAAAGAATTACCGACGATTAAAAATTGCGCTTAGAATTAAAAAAAGACATCGATTTCCAAGGAAAAAATACCACTTTAAGAAGAATATTAAAAGAAATGGGATTTCGTTTCAAACGCTTCCAGTCAAAACGAAAAGTGTTAATGGAATGCCACAAACTTTTTAATGTGGATGAAAGAGAATTTTATACCAAACCTGCCTGAAAGAGCCATCATCGATTACTCCATTAGGATAATGCCCCATACCACTGCACTCAAATCAATAAAGCACCAACAATGGCCACCTTAAAATCAGAAATGCAGGAATGGTTGAAACAATAGGGCCTATTTTATGAAGAGAGTTGGACCAAACCCGTTTTGTATCAACTCATTAAAAGTAATAGAGGGCAACCAGTTTTCGCCATTGATAAGTTACTTGCCGAACATAATCACGAGGTTGTATAATTACCACCCTATCATTGCGTTCTAAATCCCATCGAATAAATATGGAGCCTAATGAAAAGGAAGAAAAAAACGTTGCCCAAGATGCGAAACAAATAGTCGAACTGACAGAAGCTTCTTTTGCAAGCATTACAGCTCAAGACTGGGGTAATCAATGCAAGCATGTGGAGCATCTAGAAGATGAGTATTTCAAAAATGACGGATTACTCGATGTAGAAATGGAAAGATTTATAATTTCGATGGAAAGCGACAGTGATACTGATTTTGATACATTTATCCATGATGACAATGACAGTGATAGTGATTGCAGTATGTCGGGTATTACATTAAACCATTTAGTGATCACAATTCGTGGGTTAAGAACCAGAGTAGCGTAAGGTCAAAAATTCAAAAAAATTTTTTTTTCACCATTCGCTTTTTTAATCCCCATATTTTTATGTACCAAAAAACTGGAGCGATGTAGGGTGTAGATTGCTTAGTACAAAAATAACATATCAAGAAAATAGATTTTCGTTTACTGCCAGAGTGAAGTATTTCTACTTACAATAATTCTGACATTATTTTTTCAAAAAAGTTACGAGCACAACGATCGAAACTCGATTGACAGTGCGAATAATACACCTAAGATGTCTTGAAAGTAAACGCTCAAATAACGTATCTTGTCATACGCTTTTAACGCAGAAAGTTTGATTATGTAGCCAAAGCTTGTTTCATGCCAAATAAGCGTAAAGGTACCGTTACTACTAAAGGGACCTTGTTTCCTGCGCTTTTGTGATTATTTTCCTTGCCAATAAAACGTAAGGGTGCGATATCTACGCTACTATGGCACGAAGCAATTAAAGTAATTAAATCAATTTTTACGTCAATAATAGTGTAAAAGCTATATACGGTCTTTTAGCACGTAATAAATCTCTATTGTTCTGATTCACTTTCGCGTCTAATACGGTCTGTACGTTAGTTTGACACTTTGACGGATTTTATCGCGGTTTATTAAGGTTTTTACTTTTTTATGTTGGTTGGATAGGCAAACTGGCAGATATGCCACCTGATGGTAAGTGATCGACGTCGCACATTAACATACATCATTTGTGTTGCCTACCTGAGACATAAAAAGGTTAAGTAAGAGGTAGTGCCATGCTGCTTTGCATCCAAATTGGGCCGGCACGACCGGGGTTGGTACCTCTCGCTCACACAATACCGGCGTAAAGTGACAGCTATGTTGCGTTTCGTGCGGTTTGTGAGTTTCCAGTGGCCCATTAGGGGGGATAAGAGGGCAACGCATCTGCATAACCTCTGGTTGTGCGGATGTGTATGGGCGTCGATAGTCACCAAAAGGCCTCGATTGCTCGTTTGCCTTCAATGCTATTTAAAAAACCTGTCAAAATAAACATTTTTTAGCTTATTGGCTTTCATAAGCCACAGAATGATATGTGCGATGAATATTTTGCGTATGCGTATGAATGATGAAGAGAAAGAAGTCAAAAAAGGTGAACATGAAGCTCATTTACAGAGAAAATTTGAAGCGAGAAGACAAAGTTAAAGCTGGTCACAGTCAGATGGAAGTTGATAACATTCACGCTACTATAATAATAGCTGGCCATGAAATCAATACCAATTTTTGATCCGTCCGTCCGTTACTTCACTACTATTAATTAGGACTGCGTCAAGAATAAATCCTTACAAAGTATAATAAATGGGACAGGAAAAATTTTTGATTTGAATAAACTGAAAACTGTTATGATTAAACAGACACTGATGAGGAGCTGTGCATTGATTGAAAATCAAAATTATGGTATTCAGAAGGGGCAGAAGAGCAACCTCGTCACCACCATGGTTCAAGCTTTGTCGTGGCGATGGGACTCAGACCTCTTATAAGAAGAGGGGACAAAAGAGCAGGGGAACAAGGGGCGATGATTGGAACCATACCCCATTGTACTGTCCCGACGTTGGTAGGGGTTGTTCTGTGGTGCGGGACAACCCCTCTGTGGAGGTGGAGTCGGTCCCTTGAGGAGCGGACTAGCCTTCGAGGTACCCTGTTTGCTCATTAGATCCGGAGCACCTCACCAAAGGCGGCATTGGCGGCACTCGCCGGGTTTTAGTGGGTAGAGCTGCGTCCACCTTACCACCTTTCAGGCGTAGCGAGTCCCACATACCCGCCTGGGGAGACCCACTCCCCCGTGGGATACGTCAAAGCATTTCCCGGCGTTAAAGAAAAAGAAAAAGAAAAAACCTCGTCAAGAGTTATTTTTCACAAAGCTTACAGTGGCACATAGCTATATCAGCAGATAAGTACCATGATTTGCAAAAGCTGTGTCGATCTGGAGTTATTTCTCCAACATATCATGATTTTTCAAAAATTTTTCAAGTCAACCACGAATAATTATTATTTTTAATTATTATTAATTTTAGAAGATTTTTGTTATTATTTTAAGGCCATTTTAACGGAAGTTCCGTTGCATTTCCTAAATCATTAAATTTATATAACAGCCAAAATAACGTATGTCAACCTTTTTTTGAAAAATAAACTTTATTAAAATAAAAACGTTTTTTAACCGCCCAAAAAGTAATACTATTCTGTAGCCGATAAATAAAGCTTTATTATTAGTAAAAATCAGATTTATAATTATTATAGATTTTGCCATACAAGAGCTATAAGATAACGCTAGGTAAATTTGAGTTGTTTTTCGGCTCTCCTGTAAAGTTGTCATTTTGCCCTTACGCTACTCTAGTTCTTAACCCGCGAATTATTGTAAAGTTATATTGTAATAAATAGTACATATAAATATAACAGCCAGCATTATTATTTGTCACCCGTTGTGGAGTTAAAAATTAAAGAACGTGTTTCAAACATTGTTAACAATATTTTTGGAAACAAGTTTCATTTCATCAAACAGCGCGACATTTTTATCAATTCTGTCAAACAGTTGAAAATCTATTATACTGTTTATTTAGAGAGTATTGTTTTAAGCCAAGTGGCGCTAATTGCGAACCCAAAATCCAGGGAGTGCCCTAATAATATATGATGTGTAGTTTAGAGGTAGATAAGTGAATGGTATTAAGCTGGCAACACTTTTTTAAGCACTGACAGCGCCGCATCTACGGGACTTCTTTCTTTGGTGGCGGGCACTCTAGACAAAATTTTGTCGTGCGCCTGTGCTGGCCCTACTGGTTTATATGATTTTCTATATTTATTGATAAAATATTTACCTGAATCCATACAAAATTTATTTTTAAATATTCTTAAACTTATTTTTTATGTCATCAGGGGGCAAACGAGCAGTCTGAGACAGCGCCGACGCCCATACACATCCGCACAACCAAGGCTACGCAGATGCGCCGCTTTTCACTTAAAAAAAATACAAATGTGAAAGGAATGGTGGGAAGCATCGGGGCGCACGGTTGTGTTATTTTTTTTATTTTTGGTTTCGCGTTAATTAATTGTTATTTTGTGTTTTGTCCATTCAGAGTGGTTTTCTATAGTGTTTGTTTTGGAAACTGGAAAAGGAGAATAGATAACTAAAAAAGCATTAGCCCTACCCAAATATTTATTGTAATTTTAGACAGCTGCATTTATCCGGATTATCGAAAATATGTAATGACTAATAACAACCCGCTAAAAACATAAATAAAATAAAAAACTAACATGAATAAAATAAAAAAACCGGATGCAAAGAAGTTCCTTTCGATTAATTAGTGAAGACCTATTAATAAAACACATTACCAACAATTTTTGCAAGTCAAATTAAGTCAACTGTAGGTACGTGGAATGTGTTATACTGAAAACTACTTACATACCTATTAAATTTTTAAACATGTTTAAATTGTATAATTCTTAAAGCATTTATGTAAATCTGTGATACATATGTATAATTATTTAAAGTTTACATAAAACTGCCAACAGATGGCGTGGTACATTTATATGGTAATTATTAAACGTTTCTGTGAATTTACCAATAGATGGCGTTGTTTAGTAATTGCATCGCCCTATTGGTGACATGATCGAATACGATAAGGTTTTAAACTTTTATAATAAACACACACACACGCACACACACACGTGTGTGTGTGCTTATACAGCATACACATACACTATAGCAAAAAGTGTCGTACCGTTGGGTGAAATGGTCCCGTTGATGAGGACTGATCGCCCGTCTGGCCTCGCTGGTGTCCCCACCCTTAAGTGTCGTACCAACTTTTCGTCTGAATTTTTCGGTCAAGCCCCCTTTCGCAACGCGCGATAAGGAAC
Source organism: Helleia helle (assembly GCA_963853865.1). Classification (NCBI taxonomy): domain Eukaryota; kingdom Metazoa; phylum Arthropoda; class Insecta; order Lepidoptera; family Lycaenidae; genus Helleia; species Helleia helle. The sequence goes on from OY971425.1 coordinate 773,526, forward strand.
TACGTTCCAATAAAAAAGAAGGCTATAAACGTCCTCTTAATATGTATGATCTATAGTACTTAGCCTTTGAGGATAGCAATAACCATTTTTTATTGTGTTTGTTTCGAAGATTCCAGTCACCCTTGTTATATAATACCACGTCTGTAAAGCTAGAAAGGTCAAGTCGGCAGAATCACTCGTTTTAAATATCAAAATTTAGTGCTCATTTAGTGCTGATAACAGATATTTGGTGCTTTGATAGGTGGAACAAAAATGAGAACACTGCTAACTTTTAATTAGGCTAGCATTGTACCATTCGTGACCGCGCTTTGATACAGTTGGGGCGAGAGGCACATGAGCTAATAATTTAGTGCTCAATTAGTGCTAATTCAGTGCATATAACAGATATTTGGTGCTGTGATAAGTGGACCAAAAATGAGAACACTGCTAACTTTTAATTAAGCTAGCAGTGTACCATTCGTGACCACGCTATGATACAGTTGAAGCGAGAGGCACATGAGCTAATAATTTAGTGCTCAATTAGTGCTGCCTGTATAAGCAAACAGATTTTTGAAAAATATATTTTTTCATTTTTTTTTTCAAAGCAACTACTGCTAGTATAACGACGCCAGCAGTCTCAAGAGCTAGAAGGAGACTCTAAAACGGAAACTAATGGAATTGAAAGACGTCACTATTAAGTGCTCAATTAGTGCTGCCAGTATAGGAAAGGATTTTTTTAAAATATACTTTTTAATTTTTTTTTCAAAGCAACTACTGCTAGTATAACGACGCCAGTAGTCTTAAGAGCTAGAAAGAGAATCTAAAACGGGAACTAATGGAATTGAAAGGCCATTTATCAATTAGTTCTGCCAGTATAGCAAAGGATTTTTGATTATTTTTTTTTTATTTTATTTCAAAGCAACTACTGCTAATATAATGACGTTCGAAGTTTATTCTTTTGGGTCAAGATAATTTTTTCATCTGTGTAGGTATAACATGCAGGGTCAACCGGTTTTCGGATTTTTTTCATTATAATTTAATTGATAGAAAAATCTTTAAAAAAATTATGCTGTCTGTTAAATGCAGTATAATCAATTTTTATCATAATTTAATTACATTTCGCAAAAATATTTTCAATTCGACTGTCATTATAAATTTGTTGACGCTAAGTCATGAAGAACATTATGGAAGTCACACAGATATTAGTGTGAAAAGTATTATTTATTACGTGCAAATAGTAGTCTTCTTCTCACTCTTGAGACTGCTGGTGTCGTTATATTACCAGTAGTTGCTTTGAAAAAAAATATAAAAAATATATTTTTCAAAAATGATTTTCTATACTGGCAGCACTAATTGAGCACTTAATGGTGACGTCTTCCAATTCCATTAGTTTCCGTTTAAGAGTCTGTTTCTCGCTCTTAAGACTGCTGGCGTCGTTATATTAGCAGTAGATGCTTTGAAAAAATATAAAAAATATATTTTTCAAAAATCATTTGCTATACTGGCAGCACTAATTGAGCACTTAATGGTGACGTCTTCCAATTCCATTAGTTCCCGTTCTAGAGTCTGTTTCTCGCTCTTAAGACTGCTGGCGTCGTTATATTAGCAGTAATTGCTTTGAAAAAAAATATAAAAAATATATTTTTCAAAAATCATTTGCTATACTGGCAGCACTAATTGAGCACTTAATGGTGACGTCTTTCAATTCCATTCGTTTCCATTTTAGAGTCTATTCTAGCTCTTGAGACTGCTGGCGTCGTTATACTAGCAGTAGTTGCTTTGAAAAAAAATTAAAAAATATATTTTTCAAAAATCTGTTTGCTTATACAGGCAGCACTAATTGAGCACTAAATTATTAGCTCATGTGCCTCTCGCTTCAACTGTATCATAGCGCGGTCACGAATGGTACACTGCTAGCTTAATTAAAAGTTAGCAGTGTTCTCATTTTTGTTCCACCTATCAAAGCACCAAATATCTGTTATCAGCACTAAATTAGCACTAAATGAGCACTAAATGTTGATATATAAAACGAGTCATTCTGCCGACTTGACCTTTCTAGCTTTACAGACGTTATAATACCACATTCTTGGGTAATCTGCCTATAACAAAACTGGTGTCACCATATTTTATAAACCGACCAAATTAAAAAGTTCGCGTGTAAGAATGTTTGTATGGCATTCAAATTTTGTCGATAATTTTTTGTTGGGCCCATTATTGTTGTGCCCAACAAACAAATAGTGTTATTCTGACAAAGACAAAAGAAATTGTCTCTGTCATACTTGGAGTTTTTCGTATGTTGTTATCTCGTTCCAATACGGTATTATTATTAGCTTGTCAAATATATTGGTACTTGATCTTAGGGTTTCTGTCTTTATCGGAACGCAGTACCTACAGTATACTGTGAACTGTTATCAACGTTTTTTGGGGTTGCAATACCAATATAATATATATATATATATATATATATATATATATATATATATATATATATATATATATATATATATATATATATGTATAGTTAAGTAAGTAAAGTATGTATACTTGTTAGTATTAAAGAAAAATATATTGTTTTTCAAGCAATTTAATGTATAATAACTAATAACTTAATAACCGAGTGATTAAAATAGGGATGTTGACAGTATTCATATAAAAATTTGTAAATTATTATTAAATTAATTGGTAGTTTCTATGATAGAATTCTGAAAAAAATACTATATATTCCCTTATTTTTATTTCATTAAATCAATATTTAATAAATAAAATGTAACAAAATTTAAAATAGGTCACGTGATCATAAACGGAAACGACGTCACCTGTTCCTATTTAGCGGAAGCGGAAGAATATTGACGTACTTTTATACACCATTTTCCGTACGCAGTACATATTGTAAGAACTAATTTTCAGTCGTTTTGACAGTGTACATACATATAGGCACCGTACAACAATTATAAAACTTAGAAGCCATTTTTTATTTACGACAACTAGAATCATTTTATCATTTTTACGATGTTTAACAACATATGACGTCACGCAACAAGTGTTAGCGTTTTGGAGCGAAATTTAAAATGCATTATAAAATGAAAGATCTTATTAGGCATTAGACGTATTTAAGCAAAAGTTAATAATATTTACGCCTCTATTAGATATTTATAAATGATCTATAAACATTTATGAAAAATGTCAACATCACTATTAGGTAAGGTCAAAGTGATAAACTTATTTAAAAAAATAAATAATAATAAAATATATTTATTATGTAACTGGAAAAGTATAGCTAATGGATATGCAATAATTGCAACTGCAATTGCTGGTGCAGTCCAAAATTTATTGGAATCTTCTGATAATGACTCTGATGACGATGATGAAGAGCTCATATCTTTGGAAATAGAGTGGGACAAAATATTATCCCTAGAACAGAAAATTATATAGAGACAACCGTTTTCCGAATGACTGATAGTGAGTTTTAAAAGTGACTTCCGGTTAGGAATGAATTGTTATCCGATAAAGTTATTCATACCTATTATAACTATGGAAATCGCAATATTTACCACGTTTTTAATTACGTTGCTAGGGAACGTTGGGACTCTCATGTCGTTGGAGAGAAATTCCCCTAAATAATTAATAAAGATTTAAAAAAGATATAAATATTCAATAGAAAAGAATAAGAAAATAAACATCAAACAAACATTTTATTGACCATCACCGACAAACGACGCACAAACGAAAGCAAAAAAAAAAACCAGTCATAACTCATAAGTATGTAGGTACAACCGATAAGAATTAAGAAGTAAAAACAAAATTATTTATTGCGGGCGTCTTAGAAAAGGTTTTCTTTGTGTCAATAGTTGTCACTGTAGCGTAATTAAATCGCGCTATCGGTTGTACTTCAACGTAATTTAAGGGTCTGATTATATTTTTTTATAAGGTTTTGGTTAATTGCAACTCGCAACATCAGTCGGCAGTGATGTTTCAATAACTGTGATGGTACGCAGCGACAGTAGCTCTCTCGCTTTATAAAAATGAATAACAATTAACAAATAATGTCAAATAGTAGCGACGAATAGTCAAAGGTTGTTCAAATAAAAATTGCAATTAAAGATACAAATTACAAATTTTAATAATAAAAAATGAACATCGAACAAATAAAATTTTTGATGTGACAACGCCTAATAAATCGATGAACGCCGGCTGCATGCACGAAAATGTTCCGTAATACTCACTGTCCCGTTGCGCTCATTGTACGCTTGAGTTTTGTTATGACGTTGTTATTTGACATAACTATCGTCATTCGTCCGTAAACCACTTTACAGACAACAATTTTTTTTTCTCGTCAATCACCGAAAGTCGGCAAACAAACAAATTAGCACAAATAAAACAAAAGTTGATTTGTCTCCGTCAGGCGCTAACTTCAGATAGCCAATTAGCCAATCACTGAGCGCACCGTACATGTACTGTACATCGAAACCACCAGTACTCACAGTAGAAAAATGGCGACGATGTATGACGTCATACTGCAACTGTATACTGTCAGTATAAAGGGAACGAATTTCTCCCAGTTAGAGCACTGTACAGTGCTCGCAGAGCAAAAATGGCGACGGTTCATGACGTCATATTATATTCCCTAGGGCCTAGACTCTAGAGCACTGCGACAGTATACTGTTTGTCGGAACGAATTTTTCCCAGTAAGAGCACTGTACAGTGATCCCAGTGTAAATCGGAACACAACCTAAATGAAAATAATAATACAAAAAATAACATACGTTAACGGTTAAACCATGAGGGGGAATGGCTTGAAGCATCGGGGCGCGCAGACTGTTCTGGCGGTCTTCTGTAGTGTTGGTTTTAAAAACTTGATCTGATAATATATTATAATGTGATTAGTTTGCGAATATTGTGGTGTATTGCTCTGGGTGGATGGAATGGGGAATGATAGTTGATAGATGGGGGCTAGAGGGGCGAAGCCGCGCTCCTTGGGGTTTCCCGCCATTTCTCCGTATTACCGACCGAATATTGTATTTTGTATGGCTAATATCCTAGTTGCTAATGCCTTTAAATGAAAATAATAAAATAATAAACCATGACAGATTGACATTTGAGGAGAATGGCGGGAAACATCGGGATGCGCGGTTGTGTTTTTTTGGGTCCCGTTAATTAATTGTTATTTTGTGTTTTATCCATTCGGAGTGGTTTTCTATAGTGTTTGTTTTAAAAACTTAATCTTTATATATTGTGATTGGTTGGCGAATATTGTGGTGGACTGCCTTGGGTGGATGGAATGGAGAATGATAGTTGATTGATGGGGGCTAGAGGGGCGAAGCCGCGCTCCTTGGGGTTTCCCGCCATTTCTCCGTATTACAGACCGAATATTGTATTTTGTATGGCTAATAGCGTAGTAGCTAATGCCTTTAAATGAAAATAATAATAAATAAAATTGACATTTGACAGCAGACAGATCACAATCGTGATATTTGTACGATATTTGTGATTTTATTACCGTTTTCTAAAAGAAAATCAAGAAAATGTAAAAGTTTTAACGACATTTCTAGTAAATTTCAGCTCCATAATTGAAATATTTTAATGTTTCTTTAACCAAGTTTTTCCGTGACGTGATCTATTATCATTAAAATGTCGTCTCCACCGCCCACTAAACCTCCGAGAGGAGTAAAACAGGGCAAGGAAACAGTGAGTGGCATTAATATTTACTACAAGTCTTTCTAGAAGTATGTGAAATAGGGTTGTGTAGTCTGTACTTGTATTCCTATCATATATAGCAGATGGTTCAGACTAGGTATTCAATAGAAAGTTTTTCTTATTTTAAGTAGATAGGCAAACTGGCAGACGTGCCACCTGATGGTAAATGGTCAGCATCGCTCGTGAACGTAAACAAGTTTACCAGGAACTAGCCCAGGCAACTCAATCCTGTTGCCTATCCTGAGACAAGATATTAAGTCTACTCTGTACTATCAAAGACAGATATTACATTGCTTGGCATGCCCGTTTCTCCAAAACTCAGTAAACTGTTTCACATGCGGCACTGCGCATTTCCCACTGGTAAAGTATGTAATCTTCTAGACAATTTTTATTCTTTATTAATTCTTTCTGTTTCTTTCTGTCATGTATTATAGTTTCACTTTATTGCCATATTTTTAACAATCATGTCACAACCATACTATGTAATAATAGACCTCTATAAGTAACAAAACTATTTGCTCCATATTTATTTGATGATGATGCTTTCCAAGCCGATTTTGGCTATGGTGACAAAACCTCTTACAAATAAATATAAAAGTCAAGTGTTGATGGCTTCTCACATGGCTAGCATAGCCTATCTTGGCTCGGAAGGTACAAGCAGCCAGTGCAAGTGAGAACACCATCAATGTAGTTGTATTGAATATTAGACGGTGGTTTGCATTTGATGTGTTCCCTCTTTGCATCCAGATCGCACCTTCGATTATCTTTAATGTCGTATACATTATTTTCGACCAACTGTCTCCATTCCGAACGTTCAACCACTATTGACTCCCAGGTGGAAGGTTCTAGTCCACACCCTGTCAAGTGCCTCTTTAGTACATCTTTATATCTTAGAAACTGACCACTGCGTTTCTGCTTACCATCCTTCCGTTTCGATGAAAATGTCTAAGATAGAGGGATATACAAGGGCGGCACTGAAAATTTTGGGAATCATGGAAGTGACCCAACATTACTATTTAAAAATGTATTTATTGCTTTTCGAAGAATTTTCATTGAACCAATCATTGAAGCAAACATTCCATTTGGAAGTTGGGGTCTCCAAAATGGCCGTTTTGTAGGCGTCCACAGCTTCTTCAGGCGATGAAAATCTCTGACCACGCAATTTATTCTTTATTTTAGGGAAAGTATAGAAATCATTAGGGCTTAGGTCGGGGCTGTATGGCGGATGGTCTAATAATTCTAAGTTTTCTTGCTCTAAAAACTCATATGTTCTGTGTGAGAAAGGCGCAGTGTGAGAACTCGCATTGTCGTGATGGAGGATGATGCGGCGGTTGCAGTTCTCTTTACGGAGTTCAGAAACGACCTGTGGCAAACAAATGCTAGCATACCATTCTGCATTAACCGTTCTTTGTCCCTCAAGAGGAATAGTCTCAACATGGCCGGTTTTGGAGACTAACGTGGCCACCATTTTTTTTGCAACACTCTGTGAACGAACAATTTTTGTTGGCTTTAACTCATTTTCGAACACCCAAACTCGTGGTTTTTTGTTTTGGGTTCGTTCGCGTATATCCAGGATTCGTCACCTCATACGATGTTGTATACAGCATTTGAGGATCCTGCGTGGAATCTTTCGAGAGTTCTGACGTACCAAGTAACGCGAGCCGCTTTTTGCTCTTCACAGAGCAAATGCGGTATCCATCGGGTAAACAACTTTTTTACACCTAATTTTTCATGCAAGATTATTTGTATTTGACTCAGGCCAATGTCTAAAGTTGCCTGAATTTCGCGGTATGTCACATGTCGATCTTCCTCAATCAGCTTACGCACAGCATCAACGTTTTCTTGGGTGACTGCAGTTTTTGGACGACCTTGACGGGGATCATCACTGAGCTTGACACGTCTATGTTGAAATTCAGCAAACCAGCGATAAATTGTGGTTTTGGATGGGGCTTCATCACCAAATGCAGAAATCATCCGGTCAACACACTGTTTTTGTGTTAAACCACTTCGAAAGTCATAATAAATCATCGCTCTACAATTTTCTCGAGTCAATTCCATTTTCTCAACGACTAAACAAGTTTGACAAGACCTTGTGACAAGACCGATAATCTTTTTTTAAATAAATAAATGGTATTCGATTTTTAAAACCACGGAGTTTTCAATTAAAAAGATTTTAATATGACAGGAACAGTGGAAATATTCCATTCCCGATACTTTTAGTGCAGCCTATGTATAGGAATATCTAAGATACATGCAGGGCCTGATCTCTACATTTAGGATTTTTTGGCTGCCCAATGTAAAAGGGATGATGGAAATACAGCAGCATGATGATGGTTCCCATTTAGAGGAGATGTGTGAAGTGGATCTTTCATACCTATAACAAGCCAAGCCTTGCACCAGTATCACCTTGAGATTTATTATATTAGTATATGATATAGATATGTTTCAGATATCAAATGTCTGTTGAAATATGTATTTTGACCATGAAATATTTGTTGTTAAAGAGTGGATTGCTCATGTCAGTGATAAGAACACTGTCAGCAAGTGAAACCAATGAACAGCGGGAAAAGGAGAGGGCTAAGTTGGAAAAGGAATATAAAAAGAGTGATGCAAGACTTGACGAGCTTGTTGCGGCCCATGCTGCTGAAATCACTGAAGTCATGCAGGTAAAATTTTCTTAATTTATTTTCCCTGATTAACAACATTCCTTTGTTGCGTGCACATATAAACCCTAAAATTGCCAATTAATAAATATGTATTCCATTTACACTTTTAGACATACTACATAATATGTACGTGGGTAACACTGAAAATGTAGTGCCCTTATATGTATTTAGTATATAAGTTAATGTTTATATTAAATAAAGAGAATCATCTCGGCACCCGAGCCTCTCACACGCCTCTATCCTTACATGGCGACCCTGCCAGTGCTGCCTCGCGGCAGCGCTGAGCCCAAGATATTAAAATTAAATTAAAAATATAATTTAAATATGTACATAAAATAGATATATAATTATGACGAGATAAATATAAACATATAAGAAAATAACTATGACAAATGACGAAAAATGAAGAATATTAAAATAAAATAAGGATGATCAGAAGAAGATCTTGAAATAAAAGTAATGTTTAAATAAAAAGGCCTCACTTGAAGAATAAAGAAGACATATTTTAAAGTTACATCAATTTAAATAAAGAAATAAACAGAAGAAAAAAAATGATGATATTTAGGAGAAATAAAAGTGGCGCCGGAAGTTGTTGGTGTCCAAGGGATCCAGTGGAAAGGTGCCGGGAGATGTTGGTGTCCTTGGAATGGTGGTGTTGGAGTTGAAGAGGTTCAGAATAAAAGTGGCGTGAGATATCGGAGAAGACGTAAGCTGCCTACCAGAAAAAGTTATTGAGTTAATCAAATAATAGGTATTTTTTTTATTATTATTTAGCTAATATTAAAAATTTATATGTCAGAAAAAGTTAAAATGTTTAAATGGTTTTAAAAACTAAATTTTTGTTGCAATTATAAGATAAATATGTAAAAATATTTCAGGCATATTCTGATTCTGATATGTTATTTTAAAATTATTTTTACCTACATTTTCTTATTTATTTTTGGAGTATGGTTAGAATAATTATTTGTCATTAATAAAAAAATGTTATTTTATATTCATATCATAATGTTCTAAAGATCCTGTATATTTTATCAGTAATATGAACTATAGTTATTAATGCAACGTAGTACATTCTTGTGTTCATGCACTTTGTTAGGCATTGATATAAAATAAAATAGATATTTAATATTTTTCTCGTATTTATAAGAATTTTCTTTAAAATTGTAGAAATTAATTAAATTAAAAATAATAGAATGTCAGTAGGTTACATTAATTGGTAAAAATAAATCATAAGCTAGGTACAGTTAGGTTCAGCTTAGCACTTATTACTTGATTGATAAAAATTGCGTATTTGACTACGTATTTCTACCGGATTGACACGATGAGAGAAAAGTAGGTGTGATTTAAACAGAGTCGGTTAGTTTTACGGATAATGTGGCAAATGAATTATATCGATAAATGAAGGTTACTATAGAAAGATTGACCAAAATACTTCCACTTCCATCGATGAACGGTCTGGTCACCCGTCCGTCGAGTGGAAATACTTAAAAACCAAATAATAATGACGTATAGTCCAAATGCTTGATCATGTTAAACGCGAGACGTTTTCGTGAAAGTTTTAGGATTATTTTAAAACTAGTGCTCGTACGGAGTATAAAAAATAAATAAAAAGGAAAAAAAATGATGTTGTAGAATAGCAGAAAGTTTAATACTCTGCAAATAATAATTGTGTGTTAAATCCTTCCATTCGATCATGGCGTGAACGAGTTTTCGGCACAACAAGGCTTAAATGAGAACCACAAATTATGTTAAAAATTGTAAATAGTATATGAGAATTATGTGAAAAGGGTATATGTGAAACCCAATGATGGAGAATAAATAAAGTAATGAGAATAATGATGATAATGATGAAATAAAGTACGAGTCTAAAAAAGAAACCAAAATATGAAGGAATGTACTGTATGTACTGTATGTACTGTATGCGTAAAAAATGATTATGAAAAAAAGTATTATGTAATTGATGATATGATGATGATGAATGTTATAAGTGACTAGTACTTAATACCAGTTAGTAACGAAGATCATAAATAGTTAAAAGTCATATTTGAAACTTTGTTATTACTATCGTTGGCCTGATATATTTGATATCGATACTTATATGTAGAATGGAATTATTAAACTAACTGTCATCTCATTACGACCTCCCAAGAAGTTGTCATACTATAAGTTATAATGTTTTAAAATGTTTATCAATCTATTTATATGTTTGTATTATTATTGAGTGTTAAAAAGTATTTGTCATTTGTCATTGTTACTCATTGTTATTAATTGTTATTATAAAAAATGTAATCTAATTATTATGTATTAAAAATGTAATATTATATCTTAATCAATATTGTTAAAAAAAAAACATAAAATATATTTAAGTTTTTTATAATTTTAGGAAGGGAAATGTAGTGCCCTTATATGTATTTAGTATATAAGTTAATGTTTATATTAAATAAAGAGAATCATCTCGGCACCCGAGCCTCTCACACGCCTCTATCCTTACAAACTGGCCAGTTAGAAACATTGAAAATGAAAACTTATTTTGAATTTCAATTTTAGAACTCTTTGGTAACCTAATGTAGTATACATATTGCATTCATTTGTCATTTGTTTTTGTAAATTGGCGGCAAATCTAAAACTCTTGTTACACGTGAAAATGAACATAACGCGAGAAAATTTTCGGTCAATGATTTATTATGACTTTCGTTGTGGGCTTACTCAACAACAAAGCTATGATAGGCTGCGATTAGCATTTTTTAATGAAGCCCCATCTCGTGTTACTATTTACAATTGGTTTAACGAGTTTAAGCGTGGACGTAGCAATCTCAGTGATGATCCGCGTGAGGGACGTCCTTTAACAGCGACTACTGAAGATAACATCAGTGCTGTGCGACGCATGATAGAGGAAGATAAGAGAGTGACCTATCAGCAGATACGGGCAAGCCTAGGCATTGGTATGAGTCAAGTTCAAAAAATATTACACGAACATTTAGGCGTCAAGAAGCTTTGTACCAGATGGATTCCCCATACTTTAACCGACGACCAGAAACGCCTCCGCATGGACTGGTGTCGCCAAATGTTAGATAAGTTCAACGGCGGTAACTCAAATGCTGTATTTGACATCATCACAGGTGATGAAAGCTGGATATATTGCTACGAACCCGAAACCAAAAGACAATCAGCTCAGTGGGTGTTTCCTTTCGAGGATCGGCCAACTAAGGTAAAGAAAGGAAGAAGTCAAGGAGAAAAGATGATTGCCTCATTCTTTGGTCGGAAAGGTCAGTTCGCGATAGATGGAAGGACAGTTACTGCAGACTGGTATGTCAATCGCTGTTTGTCTATTGTCTTGGAAAAAATTCGACAGCAGCGCCCTCGAAGCAGGATCGTCCTTCACCACGACAATGCTTTAGCGCACTCCGCAAAACGGACTGTTGAATATTTGACTATGGCAGGTGTCGAGATAATGAGTCATCCGCCTTACAGTCCTGACCTGGCTCCCTGCGACTTTCATTTATTCCCAAGAACTAAAGATAAAATTCGAGGTATTCGCTTTACGAGCCCTGAAGATGCGGTGAAAGCGTACGAAAATGCCATAGAAGAGAGAATCTCTAAGGAAGAATGGGCCCACTGATTTTCTCAGTGGTTCCATCGAATGCGACTATGTGTAGAAAGAAACGGAGATTACTTCGAAAAACAATAAAAGTATTGGCAACTTTCTACATTAAGCCGTTTTTCATTTTCTAAACATTTTCAGTGTTACCTAGGTAAATAGTTTGGTGTATTCTGTCCTGTGATCATTTTGTATTTGCAACGTATGACTGGAACAAACTCAGAGCACATCAGACTATCTGTCTCAAGTTTTTAAATTAATTTTAATGTTAATTTAATGTTTTTGGTTGCATGTGTAGAAGTTTAGTGCGGTGAGCAGCGCTCTGGGGTCATGGGGGCAGCACTGCGCGGCGGCGGAGGCGCGGCTGGGGGCGTGTCGCGCGCTGCTTCGCCTGCGCCGCGCCGACCTGCGCCGCCTGTGGGCGGACGCGCGAGCGCACCACCACGCGCTGCGCACGCTCAGCGACATCGAGGCAGTGGTGCTGGGCGAGCGCGAAGCTCGCGAGCTGGCCGCCGCTGGCCGCGTGCTGGGCGCCGCCGTTGCGCTGCGGGCCGCGCGCACCACGCAGCGCTCTCTGCTGCACGTGCACGCACTCTCCGCTATCACCGACCAGCTCGAGGTCTGCACTGCTACTGTTATATCTAGTCCAATATAATGATAATACAGTTTATATCTAAGTCAACCTAGTCCAGTTCGTAAAAAATTGTGTGGTGGGTAGTGGGTACTGAAACTTGAAAATCATAAATATGCACGACCAAGTGCAGACATCTACTATATTCATCATATGAAATATAGTCCAAACCGCCATACTAGCTAGCCGTAAAACAATTTTTTGATGAGTGTTTAGAAACTCGTGGATGTATTAAATATGTATGATTCCGTGTCAGGCTCGGCGCCGCTCGCTGATGTCGCAGGCGGTGCGGCGCATCAGCGCGGCCGTGTACTGCGGCGAGCCCGCCCCGCTCGCGCGCCGCTTGTCCGCGCGCCGCCGCACCGCGCTGCTGCTCGCCGGTACACGCACATGCACAAACACACATGTACTATAGAATAGAACACGTTTATTTCAAGCAAAAGAAATGCCCATACAATGGAGCTGCAGCGCCACGGAATCCCCAACAGCATTCTGAAAGCGTTGTTATACTGGATACGCAGAGTGTCATAGGATCGACGCTTATACCTCACCCACAGGCCACTCGAGTAAAATGGTTGGCAGAATGCTTTAAAAAGCGTAATGTTTATTTGTACCGTTCATAGTGAACCTACGGGGGAGCATATTGCTTCGCACCACCAACGCTCTGCGTTCTCTTTCCATGTCCTCGTCATCCCTGAGGTCATCAGTCACAATATGACCCAGATACTTAAAATGTTCAGCCTGCCTTAAGGGAACCCCATTCAGGTATACAGGAGGTACATTCTTGGGTCTTTATTTGCCTGCTTTAAAAACTAACAATTCGCTCTTTTTAGAGCTATACTTAGCCCGTGTGCCTCCGCATATGTCTCACAAATACTCAGGAGTTCCCTCAATCTACCTATATAGACACAGACAAGCCGAAATGTTTTCTGATGACAGGGCAAAGTCTTGGTCCCAATTGATACAACCATAGAAGGGCTACTGAATGTTTAATATTGCGCGGCTTTCGTCCGTAAGTGTTAGTAGGATGTAAAACTATTTTTGGAGTTTACTCCTTAAGAAACGATTTGAGTACGGTAGGCCCGGTACGGAAATTTTATGAGGAGTAAAATCAAGTGTTTCGTGCGTAATGACGACTAGTCTACAACTAGCAAATTCTTCCCCGATCAACGCATAAAGGCACTTTCTTTTTCTCGTATATAATTTAAAGCAATCTCCGTACAGAGTTAACGAAGAGCGAGGAAGTGACGGATGCGTACCTGCAGGACGTGACGCCCGAGTGGGAGGCGGCGCTGGCGGACGAGGACGCCACCTTCGACACCGCCGTCATGATCGCGCTGGAGGCCCTCGGCGCGCTCGACCTGCTCGAGGAAGCCACCGAGGTCTGACCCCGACCCCGCTCATTTTCGGCCTCCCCGACCCCTATCCTAAACTCCGCGAGGTTAAGATAGGGGTCGAGGACCTTTGACCTCGCCCAGACACAGTTTAGAAGTACCTAACGTATAAAACACGGCCTTGTTCGAAGCAACACTTCTTATACAATTTGTAACTTAAATTGAGACTTAAATTGTAATAGACTTTTTAAATACAAACTAATTATTCGTCATGAGACAGTAATATAATATTCAAATGGCTTATCAAACAATAATTTTGCTACTGCATAATAGGTAGATATATTTTATACTTACAAAATTCAGAAATAACAATATTTAAAACGTAATCTTTATTAAACCAAGTTCATGGGGTCAAAAAATAAGAAAAAAATAATTGGTAAAAATGATTTAGATTTTCAATCTGTCAAAATAATCGAAACCTTATCCATCATTTTCTTTCCAGACGTTCAAGGTCGAGATCCAGAACGAGCTACTGGTGGTGATCGAGGGAGTGTCCCGCCGCGTGCTCGACGAGGGGGACGACGGTGGTGAAGGGGTTGAGGGGGGTGGCGTGGTTCTCGAGGGGGAAGGGGCGGGCGACGGGGCTGAGGGGGAGGCGGATGACGATGAGCTGGTGGAAGGCGTGGAGGGTGGCAGGACCTTCGCCCGCCTCGTCGGCTGCCTCGCCGACGAGTTCCAGGCGTGCGGCACGAGGAACAAGAGGTGGGACGTCGGTTAGATACGTTATTTTAACTTTAGACTCATTCTATGCTGAAACTAGAAAATAGCTTAAGGCTATAGTCAAGTTAGAGATAATAGGACTTCCGTGCAATATTCCAATAGAGAGGCTAAGTGAAAACATGTCAAACTGACTAAGTACCTGACGTTCGAGATTTTTGCCGCACTGCGTAATCGCATTGCAATATCACGCAGCCTTTTGCAATATTCCAAACCAAAGTACACATGCACACAGGTCTTTATGGCTATTATCAAAAGGTTTACAATCTCTGAATATGGCGGTGGCGGTCACTGCATCGGTCTGAACGCAACGGTAATATATGTATTTATGCGCGAGCGAAGATAGAAGATGAAAAGTTGAACGAAATCGTTCGTGCTCTGCGTCCGTACTATATAGACTCTCCTTTGACCCTGTGGTACCTCCCATGTCCAGACTGCTGCAGCTGTGGCGCGCGGCGCTGCAGCGGCACGGCGCCAGCGACCGCGCACTGCACGCCCCGCACCACTACTGGAGCGCCGTGCAGCAGGTGGTCAGTATCACTTGTGTTTGAAGATGTTGTATATCTATAATAATGTTATTAAGTTGACGGGTTTGTTTGTGATTCGCTTTACATCTACAGGTTTATTCGTAAAACACCTGCAACCTCGCAGTACTAGATCGCACACATCACAAACAATGTTTGTTTCACGACTTTAGAGATAACTCAATACGCTAAAATATGATTGTTCAAGTTTTTATTTGTTACGAACCACTAGCTGCATCAGCCGGATGTGACGCCCTTTACCTATCTAAATTCATCAAAGTAATTTAAATTTTAGACTTCCGGTGGCGCCAAAAGGATGTGCCATTTCATGAAGATATTATGATGTGATTAATAATTCTAATAATTAATAATGTATTTGCAGTAATTATTTGTAATATTGTGGCAATATTCATAGTCATTAGATTTGGTATAAAAGGACGCCAATGGCAGTCTTGTGAGGCATTCTACTTTACCCGTATACTTTGTAAAGAGCGTTACTCTGCCGAATTTTGTGATCGAGAAGATTAAACTGTTTTAATAGGACATTCCTGCTGAGAGTCGTCTTATATTATGCTGTCCTCTCATTTGTATGTCTTCGCGTTAGTGCCGTGCCGCCCCCCCCCCCAGCCCGGCCCCGCCCCCAATTGCTAATCTTATCTTAGTGATGCACCTTGTCGAAAACATTCAGACGGGGTTTAATTTAATATTTACTTTTTTGTATGAAAATAAAATCTAACGAATTATCTAGTCGTAGAACAAACGTTGTTTATGCTAGCTAGCTATCTTATCTAACGAGGTTGCTGGTGTTTTACAAATAACCCTGTATGTACCTATCATCATCATCATCATCATCATCATCATCATCATCATCATCATCATCATCATCATCATCATCAACAACAACCTTTATCCGTCCACTGCTGAACATAGGCCTCCTACAATGAACGCCAAGACGAGCGATCACTTGCCTACATTGAGGAAAATTAAATATTTTAGCGGAATATTTTTTTGTTAAATTTATCGATGGATAAACCGCGGGAACAGCTAGTATATAGTAAAAAGACGCCTGTGACGTCAGCAAGTGTGACCGCGGCGGCTGTGGGCGTGTGCAGATGCAGCTGCTGCTGACGGAGTACCTGCAGATTGAGTCGGTGACGCTGGCGGCGCAGCGCGGAGCCCGGCCCGCCGCCCCGGACCTGCGCCTCGCAGACTACTTCGCCAAGAAGCGCCCGCCGCGCCGCAAGGAGAAACTCTTCAGACTCACCGGTCGGGACTCGTACTACGTTTATTCAAATCTAATAAAATTTCTGTTGCGGTGATATCATGCAACTTTCAACTGGTGGAGAGTAAAAAATCAACAATTTAGTTCCTACTTCCGGTGTTCATAGTACAAAAAGAAAAACAGTGGACCTGTCAGAATTTAATAGGGATGTTGACTAATTTTTTCAAGTTAATAATTTACCGGTGGGATGGATGCGCTGTGCCGCGCTTCCGGCCGGTACCACCATCTTGCTTGTTTCTCACGTTAAACAAGGGCAGGACAGGCAGTGTAATTACTGGCACCGAGACTTAATATGTCGGACTTAATGTCTGTCTGTCTGTATGTCTCAGGAGTGTACACATACATGAGTTGTCTGGGCTAATTCCAGATAAACTAGTATAGGTATGTTCATGGGCGACGTCGACCACTCACCATCAGTTGGCAAGTCTGCCAGTTTGCCTATCCAACTGACATAAAAATAATCTCCATGGTACATTGCAGCTGGGCTTCTCCAGGCTTCTGTCTTTTCTTGACTTTTGTTAGTCATTGCAATCTTGTACTGTCTCCCGTTTTAACTGGGGAGGGAAACTGGAAATATTTCCTACTCCTGAATCCTTCTGATTAAATTCGTTTTGGGCCCAAGGACCACATATCCCTCGGGCTTCCTGAGAACGTTTCAAAGGGTCATTTAGTGGTTACCGCTGTTGATTCTGGCTATACAGCAGTAGCAGTGGCGTGAACGAGTGGTGGGCCTATCCTGGTGGAGAAAAATTATTATCGGAATATGTGAACTGACTCATCCCTTTATTGCCATTTGATAAAGACCCATACCTTACCTTGGCTTTACATTATCAAATATTTTTTATTACTATAGACTCTCTTTTCTTTTGGGCATAATCAAACTATTATAATCGTGGTTCTCTATTCAAATATAGTGTTGACGTTGCAGTGGCGAGCGCACCGTCCCCCGAGGCGGGCCCGGCGGCGCGACGTCAGCGCTACCCGCTGGTGTGCCCGCCGCAGCCTGCGTTGTTGTACGCCGCGCTGCCTGCGCTGCATCGCCTGTGCGCGCTTATCGAGCGACCTGGGTGAGGGCCCTGACGACAAGACGCCGAGTCCAACATCCAAGGAGCTCGCACCTAAACATTTGCTTCGCTGTTGCAGCGGTGGGGAGTGCTCGCTGCGGGCGTTCATCGCGGACTACGTGCGCTGGGGCGAGAGCGAGCGGCTGGCGCGCGCCGCCCGGGACGCCGTGGACGCCGCAGCGCGCGCGCCCGCCGCCTGGCGCGAGCGGACCGTGCCCGCCGACGACGAGTGAGTGTCGGCCGATTATGGTAGTAGCGACCGCGGTGTGACGTCACACGAGCGGGTAGTGACCGTCGTCCGTGTCGGTGCAGGGAGGGGCGCGGCGTGGCGGCGTGTGCGGCGGCAGGCTGGGCGGCGGTGCGGCGCGTGGCGCGTGCGGCTCGGCGCTGCGGGACGTGTGGCGGTGCGGGTGCGGCGCGCGCGCTAGCGGCGGCGCTGGGCGCGCTGTGCACAGCAGCCCGGGCACAGCACGCCCGCGCCGCGCCTCCCGGCTCACCCGCGCGCGCCGCCCGCTGGCTGGCCGACGACGACATCGTGCGATTCTTGCAGGCGCTGCCCACGTACCTAAACGCGCCGACCCGAGCGCGCGCACACCCGCAGGTACGTCGTCGACGAGTGTCCGCGTCCACACTTACATGCTCTTAGGCGCCCCCTGACGTTCCGCCTAACCGCAGGAGCTGAAGCAGGCGTACGAGCGCGAGGCGGAGATACTGGGCTCGAGCCTGGGCGACGGCGAGATCGCATCGAGGGAGGTGGTCGCTGACATCGACGCGCTGGTCGACCTGGCGCTGCTCTGCGAGAGCATGGTGGGTCTACTTCTGGAAATTATTAATTAACAAACAAACATTTGTTAAGCTAATTATCGCTTGCGGTATCACGACAGATGTGGTTGAGCGCCAAGGTGCAGACGCTGCCGGCCGAACTCTCGAGTGGGTCGAGCGGCCCCGCGGGTGGGTCGAGCGTGTCGGGCGGCGGGCTGCGGGCGCCGGAGCAGCTGGTGCGCGACGTGAGCGCCGCCGCGGAGGTGTTCGATGAGATCGCGCACAAGTGCCTGCTGTTCCTGCATCTGGAGGTGGGTTACCTTTCTGATAAACAGTTGGCGGTCATAAAACTCACCAAAACGTATTTCGTCAAACTCTCTAAACGTCTTTATTGAGAGAATTCACTTGTAACATAATTATAAAGTGAGTGTAATGTTGTCTGCAGATGCGCATCGAGTGCTTCCACTACCTCGGGCAGGAGGAGACGGAGGAAGGTGGCGCGGGCGCGGCGGGTGGGGCGGGAGGCGGCGCGGGCGAGCAAGAGGGGGGTGGAGCCGCGCGCCTGGCGCACCGCCTGCTCGCTTTCCACGAGCGAGCCGCGCCTGCGCTCCGACCTGACGCTCTGGCGGTAAGTATTGTATATAATACATTGTAATACTTTAATTAGATACAATTTAGTTACAACTTTTTAGGATGTTCTCTTTCGCACTTGGGATGAGAGCAAAAACTATATTTATTGGTCCTTCGAGCCGGAGACATATATAGGTTTGTACCACACAGGACGCTGAAATAGTATTGGTCTACTGACTACTGAGTAAGGTATTGTGTGTGCAGTACATAATGAACGGGCTGGGCGAGATGATGTCGGCGGCGGTGGTGTGGCGCTGGCAGGGTGGCGCGGGCCCGGGAGCGGGGGCGGGCGCGCGGCTGGCGGCACTGCGCCACTGTCTGGCCGCGCTGGCGCTGCCACATGACGGCCTGCACGCCGCGCACGCCTACCTGCAGCTTCTCGCCTGCGACCCCGAGGTACGTCACACATATGCTCGTGTATTTACGCATTCACCCAGCGACGTTTAGGAGGACCTAGGAGGAAGGGCGCATATTATGAATTTGAAAGTGATGTGTACGATTAACGTTGATTCTTTCCTCCCTCTATAAGCTGAAGTGAAATTAAGAAAGTGGGATCGCATCAAGACTTGCTATTCTATCCTATCATATCAAATTTTTTATTTGTAAATTAATTATTTTTCTTACTTAAACTAGAGATGTACTTACGGCAGGTTTTGATACCAGGTCTTTACTTCGAAGTAGGGCGCCCTGGTACAAGCAACAGATAGTTACAAGTATGAAAGTACGCAGGCTATAAGCCGCAAGCGCGAAGAACTTACAATAGGCACCTACACATTAGAACATTTGCTTAGAAATACAAACCATCTCAGTAATTATTAAGTCACTATATCTACATATATTTTATATCATCCGGCTGACTTGTCCCAAGAGAGTGTATGGCAGATTGGGCTCGCTACCACCCCTCTCTCACAGCCCAAACCCCGCCCGATTGCTCTGTCTCCGTTGGCCGACTGTAGTTTCATAGACTGCTTTTAGTATAGGTAATATTATGTATTTTAAAACCTGGTTTTCTATCCTGATATTTTTACGTACTCGTACTTGGAAGCCCTCCGGTATTGAATATTGCTAGTATGGCTATCTTAAATGTTGTTTCCCAACTTTTTAGGAGATAATCCGGTCGGTGCGTGAGAAGGGTCCGCAGTTCTCGGAGCTAGAGTATCTGAACGCGTTCAAGGTGATCGCGGGGCGGCGCGGCGCCTCACCCGCCGACCTGCGCGCGCAGCTGCAGCGCCTGTCCGCCGCGCTCGGACACGTCGGCGTCACCGTGTGACCTGTCTCCGCCACCACCTCGACGGACACCGGCTCGATGGACCACTCGACGGACACCTGCTCGATGGACCACTCGACGGACACCGGCTCGATGGACCACTCGACGGACACCGGCTCGATGGACCACTCGACGGACACCTGCTCGACGGACCACTCGACGGACACCGGCTCGATGGACCACTCGACGGACACCGGCTCGATGGACCACTCGACGGACACCTGCTCGACGGACCACTCGACGGACACCGGCTCGACGGACACCTGCTCGATGGACCACTCGACGGACACCGGCTCGATGGACCACTCGACGGACACCTGCTCGACGGACCACTCGACGGAAACCGGCTCGACGGACACCTGCTCGATGGACCACTCGACGGACACCGGCTCGATGGACCACTCGACGGACACCTGCTCGACGGACCACTCGATGGACACCTGCTCGACGGACCACTCGACGGACCACTCGACGGACACCGGCTCGACGGACACCTGCTCGAAGTACACTTGCTCGACCGTCTCTTGCTTGACGGATACCTCTTCATCGGACAGATGGTCGACGAACACCGGATCAAGGAGCACCTGGATGTGTTCGTATAGGACTAACATCGCCATTGATGATTCAAAGGCTGGAGCGAGTTAGAGCCTTAACGGGATGGACGTCGTAAACGCTGTTTTGATTTTCAATAAGGGGCAATTTTATTGAATAACTTTCAACATATTTATAGTTTTATTTAATCATTATGCCTATATAGAACTTTAAGTTAAATTATGAAAACTTGCTTAGCATTAAGTTCACAATATAAAGGAGTTTAATTATTATAAGTACTTTGTTTTAAATCTCTGGCTCTTACATTTTTTTTCCTGAAAGGCAGGCGTTTACTTGTATTATTATTCCGTTAAATATTGTTATTAAATATAATTTCATAAGAAAAATAATATTATATATGCGCTAGTTGTTTAATGAAATTATGTTATATTTGAATAAATTATTTATCACAATATTATTAAGTTTTTATGAATGACTAAATAAATAAATTGTTTTTTTTTATTAACGTCATGTGAAATGTATTTTTGGCGAGTGATGTTGGGGGGTTGGCCTTTTTTTATGTTAGTTGGATAGGCAAACTGGCAAACGTACCACCTGATGGTAAGTGGTCGACGTCGCCCATGAACATAAATTAGTATACCTGGAACGACCCCAGGCAACTCATCTATGTGTTGCCTATCCTGAAACATAAGATGTTAAGTCTCGGTGCCAGTAATTACACTGCCTGTCTTGCCCTTCTCTCCGAAACACAGCAAAGCTCACCCTCCCACCGGTAAATGGCCTGCATTTTTTATTATATTATCACGAACTAGTCTCGAAAATACCAAAAAAATATCTTGAATATTAATATCGTTTGTTTCAAAGAAGTCAAGGTAATAAATATCAGTTTTAATTAAATACGTAATAGTGTACAAAGAAGTAATTATTTACAATTAAGTAATTACGTAAAACATACAACAATACATAACTACCATCGAAATGGTAATTACATGTTTTGTGTCATCACTAATATACACGTAATGAGGTCCAGGGCTGCCAAGGAAACTAAATAATATTTAATTTACGTTATATCGGCTTGTTATATGTATATTTGTGGGTGTAGATATGTGGAGTAGTCTCGGAAACGACTTAATCGTTTTTTCACCTGCAATATACACTGACAGACAGTAGAGCATGAAAATAATAAATAAAAAAATGCTTGCATATAAAGTACCTACACATATCAGAAGTGAAAATTATTTGGCTTTTTGGAAAACTTTTGCTACGTTCGCCCTTTCTCAAACGGTCTCAATCACTCTCCCTCTTCTTGGACAAAAAAGTTGCACATTTTCGTGACGATTCAGCCGTAAAAAAATTACCCTCATGCGCGCATATAAGTTTCACTTCAATAATCATCAGTCCTGATACGGCTGTAAATGTTAGATAGCGCGGGCGAAGCTTGTGGCTATAAAGACAACTACTTTACCTAGTAGGTTCTTTACCCGGTGGGAGAGATGCGCTGTGCCGCGCTCCCGGCTGCATGGATACCACCATCCTGCTTGTTTCTCCCGTCAAACAGCTTTGCTGTTTTTCGGAGGGAAGGGCAAGAGAGGCAGTGTCATTACTGGCACCGAGACTTAACATCTGGTGATCCATCTGCCCGTTTGCCTATCTAAGTAAATAAAAAAAAAACCTTTATGTAAAGAATGGATGAGGAAATTTAAATTTTTACTAAATGACCTATATATGGTTCATACAGAGGTCATAAGCTGATTTCGATCCAAGTGTAACTCATGAGCAACATAATTTACTATTTCGATCCAAGTGTAACTCATGAGCAACATAATTTACTATTTTATTTCCTCTGACAAGAGTCAGCCCTAATAGAAACATTACCATATAACCTATTTATGATTGGGTTAAGAGGAAGGGGTACTCAAACCTATAGCGAAGTTCAAAAGAAACTATCTATATTAAGTTTATGAAATTGACCTCGCGTAGACCAACTTATTAACTCTTCAAAAAAGTATTTTGGGAGTTCACTATCGCACTCTAATTTAATGAAAAAAGATTAAATCGTCAGTCAGGTCTGTTAGTGTTAAAGTAATATTCTCGAAGATGTCTTCACCACTAGATGAAGTGGAAGCGCCAAGTATCGTCCGTAAGAATGATTTATAATATTGATTTTTACTATAAACTTGATATGGAATCTTGTCGCCAAAACTACCGTATCTGTCTGCAGACATGTTTGGTTCAACGAAAGAAAGAGTCCCAGTCGTTATCAACCGCGTGGGACGTAGTATGAAGAGTTGAGAAATAGATAAGCAGGATAGATCCATATAGAGTACACTAAAATATTCTTTCGTATCAAATATACAAACTTCTGTTCTCTAGAAAACGGCTCTAACACACAACGGTCTGTGGTAAATGTGGCCTGTTTACATTAACAAGTCCATCTGGGGTTTGCCTTTTTTTTCTTTAACGCCGGGAAATGCTCCGAGGCTTCCCGCGGGGGAGGGGGTCTCCCCACGCGGGTATGTGGGACTCGCTACGCCCGAAAGGTGGTAAGTGGACGCAGCTCTATCCACTAAAACCCGGTGAGTGCCACCAATGCCGCCTTTGGTGAGGTGCCCCGGACAAGTCTAGTAAACAAACAGGGCACCTCGACGGCTAGTCAGTCCCTCAGGGGACCGACGCCACCTACACGGAGGGGTTGTCCCGCACCACAGAACAACCCCTCCCAACGTCGGGACAGTACAATGGGGTGAGGTTCCCGGCCTCGCCCCTTGCCCCTGTTCTTTTGTCCTCTCTTCTTATACTATTACTAATACTAGGGCTACTGAGCCCCACCGCCACGACAAGGCCTGAACCATGGTGGGGATCTGGGATTTGCCTTTCCTGTATTATATTATCATCCTGTAAGTCGCTTAATCAGCCTACCTTGGTACTAAAGAAGAAAAGAGCATACTTATATTTTAAAGGCCGGCAACGCACCTGCTAATCCTCTGGTGTAGCGGGTTTCTGTGGATGTCGTTTATCACTTACCATCAGGTGAACCGACTGTCCGTTTGCCCCCTCTTATAAAAAAAAAATAGGATCATCTATGTAACCCACGTATGGGACGTGGGTTACATAGATACACAATTTTCAGGAGAGAACAAGAGGTTCAAAAGCATGAGGGACACATACAAGATGAACATGCTGTTCCTTACCATCGGCATGATGCACCCCACGGCGCAGACGCACCGAGAACACGTCCGGTTCCTGATAATAGGTGGGCCAACTAACAATCATCGTTTTGAAGTTCAATACTTTGATAATAATAATATCTATGGACGCTTTCACACCACGTCAATCTGGTCCCGTGGTGAGTTCTCAAAGAACTTGTGTTACGGGTACCAGACAACGGAAATATAATACTATATACTATACATATATTTAAGATTTTTATTATTAATACACATCTATGACCCAGGAACACAGAAAACTTTTTGTTCCCTGGCGGCATTCGAACCCGCTACCTCCGGCTTGAGCCCCAACGCGCTAACCATTGAGCCACGAAGGTCGTCAATGTCATGTCTGATAGACGTTTGTCCACTTTTCAGGGCCGGACAGGTAGTTTTAGATTCTTATAGGTTTCTTTGGTTTCGTTCTAGAGAGAGCTCTGCGCAGAGTATTAGCTGCGCCCCTTACAATTATTTTTTATGTTAGTAGGATAGGCTAATTAGCAGGCTTTGTTGGTAAGTGGTCAGCGTCGCCTATCAATAGTTCATCTTGGGCTGGCCAGGCAACTCATTCATGTGTTGCTAATTATGAGACGTAAGAGGCTAAGTGTTTGTGCCAGTAATTACATTGCCTGTCCTGTCCTTCTCTCCAAAACATAAGTACCGTTTCACGGGAGTTACAATGCAAGCGGCAGTCCCTCCCACCATTTAAAACGAATACCATTATCCTGCTTGTTTCTCACATCAAGCTGTTTTACTATGCAACACGTAATAACCGGTGGGACGGAAGCGCTGTGCCGCGCTCCTGGCTGCATGGGTACCACCATCTTGCTTGTTTCTCCCGTGAAACAGCTTTGCTGTGTTTCGGAGAGAAGGGCAAGACAAGCAGTGTAATTACTGGCACCGAGACTTAACACCTTATGTCTCAGGATAGGCAACACATGAATGAGTTGCCTGGGGTCGTTCCATATATACTAGTTTATGTTCATGGGCGACGTCGACCACTTACCATCAGGTGGTACGTTTGCCAGTTTGCCTATCCAACTAACATAAAAATAAATAAAAATAATAATAATTGAGACTGAAACCTTCGATCAAGATATTGTTGATCGAAAACTGATCGTCATCATCTTACGTCTTACAGGCAACAGGGTTTAGTTGCCGAGTTCTGGCACAACGACAGAACATGATTACCAACAGATTTGTAATGTTGTTAGGAATATATCTAACGTTACAGGTGTCAATATAGTCTTTGTAATAATACCATGTTTCGTCATCATCGGCAATGACATGCGCATCCGCGTCATGACGGGGGACGCGGGCCACCTGGTCCGCCAGCTCATCATCATCGTTTGCCTCATCTTCGTGTTTATTAAGGTAAGTACTATGCGTTTTAAATGAGAATAGGACGGGTCTGGCAGAATGTTGCACAACGAAAGTTGCGACGCCGACATGACAAAAATATAGGCAGAAGAACAAGAAGACAGGACGGACTTAGCTCAATATTGTGACGTCATAGCTGTCATTATTTTTACTTACAGACATTAAGTGAAAAAAAATATCAATCAGAATCTAGCCCCTCAATTCCGCTCATCTCTGCATTTCTGTCCGAGTGCGCGTCGGATATGTGTTAACGTGTTTTTATTATCCCCGTAGTCAAATGAACTTACTTGGTCACTTTACTTACATTTTGCAGTGTTTGCAAAATGATTGCGTACATTTCACGAGTCAAACTTATATTTCCTTCAGGTCCTCACGACGGAGCACATTAACAACGGCAAGATGGCCACCGGCGGCCTTATCTTCTTTAATAATTTTGGCATGGCTTCAGGGCCTTTGTGGCAACGATGAAATAAAAAAATGTTATATGGTTTTAAAAACGAATTATGACAATTTTTTTGTAATTTACGACTATTTAACGTTTTAATTTAAATTCGATTTAAAACTAGTACTTAATTATGCAAATAAGTTTTTTGTAAACTGAAGTAAAGTACCTACAGTTTACAAAAAACTGTGGAATGTCAATAACCTCTATCTGTCAAGTGATGACAGATAGAGGTTATTGACATTCCTATTCTTATTTGAAATGCATAATATATGACCAAATATATGACTACTCCAATGCCAAACACTACAGAGCTAATGCCAGAGACTACTACAAGACTACAGGTTGGATAATGGATCAGACAACGGAGGAATCCATTGACTGATCCATTTTCTATATCTAGGAAATGACTATAGTAAAATATAACTTGACATAGTCATTTGAGGAACATCTGTTTGTTTTATGTTATTTAGCGGCAGACGAGGCACCTGCTATTTAATTATAAAATGTAGATAGAATAGGTACAGGACAAATAACGCGCACGACAAAACCAGTGTTTAGTTTGTCAATGAGCATTACTGCACGTGATGTCGAAGGCCCCGTGCCCAATCCAGGATTTAAATATAGATCTGACGTAATAGAAACCTATTACCTGAGGTTAAGCTGCTATACATATAAGGAATATGCCACTCCGAGAATGCGGTTTCTACGATATTACCTCATAACATTTAATGCAGACCTCAGACCTGCATTTTATTATTAATATTACCCAGTCCGCATGGATGAGATTATCGTGTTCATTTCTTCCAACAGTTTTCCTGTGAGCAGAATAAAGGCTTGTAGAATATTAAAAACACTGCTTATCCTGGCCTTCTTACTGCTGGCACTAGTACTCACAATTTTGCGTCTTAGGATATGAAACGCTAGGATTTGTTAACTGGGTCGATAAGAGCTCCCACTATGGTTCAAGCATTGTCGTGGCGGTGAGGCTCGGTAGCCCGTCGAGGTGCCCTGTTTGCTCAATAGATCTAGGGCACCTCACCAAAGGCGGCATTGGTGGCACTCGCTAGGTTTTAGTGGGTAGAGCTGAAACCAAAAAAAGGTCAATGAGAGCTAGGAAATTCATGATGACTCTTTTTAGCTCGTCTTTCTCAGCAAAAAGATAAATTATGAAAGTGTGATAAACCGTTAATTTCAAGAATGAAACAACTTTTTATGGATTTTATTGCCCTTATTACCTTATTTTTACCTTCCCGACATTTCGGTTACTTCACAGCATCGAGCATATAACCGGATAAAGTAGTAATGTCAGTCATAATATTCCGAAACTGGTTTGTGATTTGTCACATACGTAATAGCTATTCAGTGATCTGCATATATGTCCCATCGGCTCAATCATCCAACAATGGCCGTCAGTGGACCAATCAGAGCGCAGAACCGGCGCAGCGTCGCAGCACAAATTTGGGGGAATTTATTTTCATACAAAAAACATAACATTGCCGCTGTATTAGGGTTATAATATGCTTGATGCTTCACAGCAACCACCATGTCACGGGGGGACTGCTCATATTCTTTATGTATTATTCTCAGATGATATTGAGCATCGTCCGGGGTAAAGAGCTCAAAGAGATCATAGACACCATAAACAGAGACTATGAGAGTTTCAACAGCATGCCGTCGGACTACCAGGAGATCGCGGAAGACTCCATCAAGAAGACGAAGCTGTGGGAGAGGATCTGGACGGTGGTGATCGCCGTCACCACGGCCTCGTACCCGGTGCTGGCGCTGGTGTTCACGGTGTACTCGCAGGTGGACAGCCGGCGTGGTCGGCGACACATAAATAACTTACCTGACCTATTTCAATGAAACATTTACGGATTTTATACGTAACTTAATAAGCCGCGACAAAATCCGTAAAAGTTGTTTCATTATAATTAGTGGAAATCTTCTAAGCATCAGATTAACAGGGCTAGTTGCCGGTGATCTTGTTTATCTTATTGACGATGATCACTTTCCTCTGTTCTTCTGGCCGTTTGCATAATATCCAACTAATTCATACCAACATTATAAATGCGAAAGTAACTCTGTCTGTCTCTGCTTCACGCTTGTACAACTGAAATGATTAAGATGAAATTTGGTACAAAAAAAAATTTGGATAGTTGGTTTGAGATTTGAGAAAGGATATGGGATAGTTTTTATTCCGGAAATCCCACGGGAACAGGAACTATTGGGTAAAGCCGTCTTCGAGCTTTCAACGAAAACCCTGCCTAAACACTTTGAGATATAACAAAATATTGTTCGGTGGAATTATGTATCTTAAATAGGTCTACAGAAAAATCTGCGATTGCATAATATGTCTGTCTTAAAGATACTATATAGTATTAAAATGAATACAGTCATTTTAATACTAATTAAAAAAATGAGCAATTATAAAGCTGTAATTGGAAAGCTATCTACACAAATACGGTATTTATTGATCATTATCCTGTTAAACACGTTAGTTGGCTTGAGCATTTTATGAAGATTTATTTTTTAGGGTTCCGTACCCAAAGGGTACATAACCCTAAAAAAACCTTTTACTGAGACTTCGCTGTCCGTCCGTCCGTCTGTCACCAGGCTGTATCTCATAGACAGTTGAAATTTTCACAGGTAATGTATTTCTGTTGCCGCTATAACAACAAATACTAAAAACAGAGTAAAATCAATATTTAAGGGGGTCCCATACAATAAACCTGTTTTTTGCGCGATATGAATAATGGCAACGCTTGAAATATTCGCAGAATATTTAGTTAATAACTTTAGAAATAAACAATTAATTTAAAATATAATATATATTTAAATGGTATAAGTGACACCTATTGGTATAGCATTAAATCAGAGAAATTGTAACCGAGCTAACAATCATCGCATCTTAGATCTTTCATTTCGTCAAAATATATCAACAGCCGTATATTAATTACTCTACTTTACCAAAAAAAGTGATAGTTTTCACATTTGGCCGGTTTTTTTCCTTTATACCATCCTCTTAATACAACCTCGTACCGTGACGACCTCACAGTTGGCCAGTGACGCGCCGCGGCGGTACATGGTGCACGAGTGCTACATCATCTTCCTGTCGGACGAGCAGCGCTACGCCAGCCCCTACTTCGAGATCTTCGCCGCGTTCTGTACCTACACCGTGTGGATGATTTTCATCGGATTCACTGGTGACATTTTATTACTAGCTAAATAAAGCATAACCATGAGGTACTCATCTTCATCACCACCAATCATCATCACCATCATTTTTATAAGGCCCATTACGGTCCACCGCTGAGCATAGGTCTTTTTTCTTTCAATCTCCTCTGTTCCTTGCCTGTCTCATCCATGTTTTGCTCAACAACATACATCATGTCATTGGTCCACCTTGCTATAGGACAGAGATGACGAACCAGTGGCACGCGTGATCTCGATGGTACGCGATCTAATATTTTGAGCACGCCACTATGAAGGTAAATACTTATTAGATACGCTCTAAATCTTACCAGACATTGGGCGATAGTAAATATGAACATTTCGCAACACTCGTCAAAGATTTTTTTCTAGTTTGTCTAGAAAAAAATATTTGACGAGTGTTGCGATTGTTTTCTAATCATATGCACAAAGATTCGTCACCCCCGCCATAGGACGACTCTAACCCAGTCTAGCCCACCATTCGGTTACGGCCGTAGACCATCTGCCATCAGCAAATGAGGTATTGCTTAAAAAAGTACCTCCTTAGGTATGTAGTATCCTTGTACTCGCCGCGTCTGTTAGCTTAATCTAGACTTTTAGAAAGGTACAAGATAAGACTTGCTCCTGGGAGACACTTTACAGACCTTTAACGATACTTGAGTACTCGGAACCTTCACACAAAGTTATTGCAGGATTCGACGGGATGTTCACGGTGTCCATCGTCCACGTGACACTGAAGCTGCGGATCATCTCGCAGCACCTGACTCACCTCATGGACGACGTCGAAGACCGAGCCGGGATCAGAAGGAAGATTGGACACTTCGTTGTGGAACATTGCGAAATACAGAAGTACGTTTTCAGTGGCGGGAGGGATGCGTGTTGCACACACTTGTTTCTTTCTTAAAACAGCTCTGCTGTATTTCGAAAAAAAAGGGCAAGACTGTAAATGTACCTACAGAACAAGAAAACAGGTTGTTGGGATGGTCCCCACCATGGTTCAGGTCTTGTCGTGGCGGTGGGGCTCAGTAGCCTAGGGTGAGCCCAGCATCTAGGGTGAAGCAAATTGAGCCGAGAGGGCTCTTTGTAGGTCCTCTTATAAGAAGAAGAGCAGGGGGCAAGGGGCGAGGACGGGAACCTCACTGTACTGAACACCATTGTACTGTCCCAACGTTGGGAGGGGTTGTTCTGTAGTGCAACCACCCCTCTGTGGAGGTGGCGTCGGTCCCCTGAAGGACTTACTAGCCGTCGAGGTGCCCTGTTTGCTCATTAGATCCAGGGCCTCACCAAAGGCGGCATTGGTACTCGCCGGGTTTTAATGGGTAGAGCTACGTCCACTTACCAGCTTTCGGGCGCAGCGAGTCCCACATACCGCGGACATACATCGGGGGAGTGGGTCTCCCGCCTGGGGAGACCCACTCCCCCGCGGGATGCCTCAGAGCATTTCCCGAGAAAAAAAAAAGAAAAAAGGTAAGGTAAGCTAATAAGGTAAAAGGCAATAAGGTAGAGCCTAGAGAATAAACAACAACCATGACATGTTAGACCTCAACGCATTTAATACTCGTCACTAGTTGTACATTATACAAGTAAAAACTTTTGTTTAAGATTCATCGAAAAAATACAAAAGTGTTTCGAGGTATGGCTGGTCGGTGTATTCTTCAATGCGGTTCTGAACATCGGAATGGCGCTGACCCAGACGACCAGCAAAAGTGTAAGTTTGGCAGTCACTGATTGACTGTTTGACGTGACGTGAACATGACGTGTTTTTACATCCTACATACATACATTTCATTCTTTTTTAAGTGAAACTTCTTTGCGCGCATGAGGGTAAAATTTTTACGCATGAAACGTCACTCAACGTCAAACGTCAAATGTATAACGTTTTTGTCCAAGAAGAGGAAGAGAGAGATTGAGACAGATTGAGAGAGAGAGAGAGAGTGAGAAAGGGCGAACGTAGCATGAAGCACATGGCCATGGAGTGAGAGTAGGGAGCAAACGAGTGAGAAAGATCGAGAGAGAGAGTGAGATAGAGCGAACGTCACATCTCAAGTCTCAGAAATTCAAAGATTTAGATTAGTATAAATATAAACGAGATTTAAAAATTAGTTTGCGAAATAAGTTTCACTTCTGACTTGTGTGTCTAACTTTGTTTTATTCTGAGTTTATAGGAGTTTAGGTAAAAGCACAGAACTATATTAATATATTTCTGTGGGTAAAAGTTTTCAAAATTCGATCTTTTAAGACCACTGTGCGTATAATTTTACTTAGTTTGTAAGCGTGTTATGTCACGTTGAGCGGTGGACGCGGCGTAAACGCAAACCCCTCACCTTCCGTCTGACACAGGTGCTCACTCGGCATGGTTGCTTTGGTGAGTACCTGTGCCGGATGGCCCGCAGGGAGCCGTTGACAGTGTGTCACAATTGTGGCGCGGCGGTGGACTCGGCCCAGCACACCCTCGAGGTGTGCCCGAGATGGGCGGCGCTGCGTCATGATCTGACATCGGTCATCGGAGGGCACTTATCTCTGCCGAGCGTCATCACCGCGATGCTCGGTGACGACGAGTCCTGGACGGCGATGGTCTCCTTCTGCGAGGCAATAATGTCCCAGAAGGAGGCCGATGAGCGGGTGAGAGAGGAGGCCGCCGACGAGGCCTCCCCCCGTGGGCGACGAACGGGGGTGCGCAGGAGGCGCTACCTAATGCGCCTCCAGTAACGCCCCTGTGTTCGAGTCGGGTTCAGGATGGGAACCTGGGCCCAGTATGACATGACGTCGCGGGGACAGCCTAAGCAGCCGGGCAGTCCCCCCTTACGAGGTGTAGTCTGGCCTTCGTCGGGGTCAGCCTGTCGCTGAGGTGATCCTGTTGAATGCCTAGAGTCCGAGTCCCACATAGGGACAGGATCTACCCGAGATCCTGGCTACATGCGTAAAAAGCATTTCCCTGCGAAAAAACAAAATGTCACGTTGCTTGAATGGGGAATCATATCAAACTTCAGAAATTTTTATATTTTTAATAAATTATTTAGAATTAACAAGAGTAAATAATTATTTTCATTTAAAAACCAATCATCATGATCATGGTATCCTCTTCATGTTCTGCTGTTGCGTCGTATTCCAGGAGACGGACATCAACGTGATGTACTATCTGTTCGTGGGCGCCACGGCCGTGCACATCTACCTGCCCTGTTACCTGGCCGCGGAGGTCACACACTACGTATGTACACTCTTAGGCGGCTAACACACGGCACCGCGCACCGCCGCGGTAGGCGATGAAGCGGATCTCATGTCGCCATTGGCCTCTAATAAATCCGAAGATGCCTAACACACGTACACCACCCGACCGCGCGGTCGAGCGGTGCTCTCACCGCCACCGCCCCTCCACGCTGCCGTCCGCGCGGTGGAGCGGCGCCTCACACACGGGGCGCCGCTCCACCGCGCGGATCATCGTGGGTGCAGGATGCATTGCAATTGAAAAATAGAATTCGATGTCGAAAAGTTTATTTCGGAGATTGAAATTGATCTGCTTTCTGGGACATGAAAAGCACACAATATAGTGATAGACTGTTTAAAATGAAACAATGGGAAGAAATTGTTCAAACTGGTCAAAACCGCGTTAAATCCATCCGCGCGGAGAGGCGCGTAAACCGCCTTACCGCACGGAGCACCGCTACGAAATCCGCTTTACCGCCTCCGCCTACCGCGGCGGAGCGCGATACCGTGTGTTAATCGCCTTACTAGATTTTCAGTAAATTAGAATTCAATATGAAGCGAAACGCAGAGTAGAAGCAGTAGCTATTGAAGATTTTTTACGGGCCGGTCTGAAGTTATCTAAGAATAACGTTGCAACGTGAAGTTGTAATTCAAAGTTGATGACGCAATGCCCAAAACTTTGTAAAACTAACTTTAAATAGATCGGGTTCCTATATAATATAATATTGTCAATTATTTATGAGACCAGGCCTACGTAGAGCTACTTACTTGCATAATATTAATTAATGAGAAAGTCATTCGTAATATATGAAGGTTTAAAACAACTTATTGATTTAACTTTGAATTTACATGACTGATAATTATTAGCTGAGCTTAAAAGCAGGCTCCTTCTTTACCAAAAAAACAGTAATAATACATAAATGAATGAAATTGACGATAATTTCTAACTTATTTGTTAAATGAATTTCGGCATGGGATGATCGTCAATTTTAATTCAATCAAGTTTTTATGCAACACCATTATGAAGAAATAATGTTTGTGTAAAAAAGTGACGTAGGTCATAAAAATAATCATCCCGACCATTAGTTACATGTAAATGTAAGTAATGTCGACGAAGGTGGCGCGGATACATCTAGTACATGATCCTGACAGGCAGCGGAGATAGACAAGTTCGCGTACGGCTGCTCGTGGGAGGTGGCGGGGGACGCGGGGGTCCGCCGGGCGGTGGCCATGATCATCAGCAAGGCGCAGGTCCCCGTCAGGTTCAGGGCCCTCGGCATGCTCACGTACAACATGGACCTCTATTTTAAGGTATATCTTTAATGATACTGCGGACGAGAATTTATGACGAGGGTGTCTACATCTTTATGATAAGGACAAGAAAACTTTTTCATTTTAAGATAAAAAAGCCGAAAAGCCTTTTGATATTATGCACTAGATTTTAAAGTCTTTGCACAGTAGCAATGTGGTAGCAATTACAGCTAGCGATCATTTCTATAGAATGCGTCAATACCAGTTGACGAGAATCTGGTCAATATTTTTCTTTTTTTTATGTCATAAGGAGGCAAACGAGCAGTCGGAGCTTTATGGTGCCGACGCCCATACACATCCGCACAACCAAAAGTTATGCGGATGCGTTGCCCTCCTTTTCCCTATCCCCCCAATGGGCTGCCGGAAACTCACAAACCGCACGAAATGCGATAGCATAGCTGTCACTTGACGCCGGTGCTATGTGAGCGAGAGGTACCACCCCGGCCGGTCCAGGTCGGCTGCAACGGAACATGGGTATCACTTTTACCCATGTGGAGCGGCACTAGCGCATCCCACCTCCAACAATAGGAACAATATTTATAAAGAAGTATATTTATTTACAGATTTTGCAAACCAGCTACACAATGTTCACAATACTGCGGAAATAAACTTATTGTGAACTTCATTACCGCACAAGATATCCAAACATATGTTTGAATGAGACAAGCGAAGACTGAACCTTGGTTTATTGTGGGCTTTGATATTATTGTTTATGTATATTAATGTGGTAAATTCTACTTTCTTATTCTGTTTAACGCTGGTTGGTTTTAGATACATTTGGAAAGATATGATATGTTGTACCAAAGATGAACATAGAGTATTAAATTTGAAGGCACGAGCTAATTTGGTCTCCATCACTTCTTCAATTAATCAACGATTCTTCTGCACGTCTCATAAGGGAAGCGTTGAGAGCTATACTCTCAACACGGAAAAAGCACTTTTCTTGAAATTGTTTTTTTTTTATTTATTTAAGTCAAGTCAAATAATTTGTCCGGCACATAAAATACATTTCAATAACAATTATTTCGTTTAACTCATTAAATAATAACATTCAATAATCTTTAGTGGACGTCCGTGTTTCTGTCTGTAGGTATGTTACAGAGAAATAAGACGTGGCAGGTACCTACCGGAGTATATATTTTATCATCTAAACTCTAAAGTAAAGCGCAGACTTTATCATTTAATATAAGGGTTCAATTCACTGTTGTTCAAAAACTAAGATACGACCACAAACTATATAGAGAATAACGACTGTGTATTAAAAAAAATATCAGACTGTTTATTCGTTGCTAAGCAATTGACAGGCAAATACAAAATATAGGTAATAATATTTTTTATATAAATTAGTTTATATATTAATATGCCTATTTTATATAAACTAGCTTCTGCCCACAACTTCGATATTGTACAGGACTAGATTTGGACAATACACACAATATCTTTATAAATTATAATATATGTGTTATTCTGATGTACATAATATGAGGTATATTATTGTAAAGTTTCATTAAAATTCATGCAATTTAAGTATGAAAGAGTAACAGACATCCATACATACAAACTTTCACGGTTATAATTTGAATAGGTTCTTTACATCAAATAGTTTGTTTCAAAAATTTTGTATGCAATATAATATATATATAATATAAGCACAAATAAATGTTTTAAAAATTAAGGAAACTCTTATTATTATTGTTGACCGCCTGTGAGGTGCGAAAATCTCCTCTTATAAAAAGAGGATACAAAAGAGCAGGGTGCAAGGGGCGAGGACGGGAACCTCACCCCATTGTACTGTCCCGACGTTGGGAGGGGTAGTTCTGTGGTGCGGGACAGCCCCTCTGTTAAGGTGGAGTTGGTCCACTGAGGGACTGAATAGCTGTCGAGGTGCCCTGTTTGCTCATTAGATCCGGGGCACCTCAGCAAAGGCGGCATTGGTGGCACTCGCCGGGTTTTCGTTTTTTTTTTAATAGAAGAGGGGGCAAACGGATAATCGGTTCACCTGATGGTAAGTGAAAAGCGACATCCACAGACATCCGCTACACCAGTGGATCAGCAGGTGCGTTGCCGGCCTTTCAGATATGAGTATGCTCTTTTCTTGAAGGTCCCTAAGTCGTATCAGTTCGGAAACACCATAGGTGGCAGCTGATTCCATATATTAGTCGTGCGAGGCAGGAAATGCCGTAAGAATCGAGTTGTTGTGGATTTCCGGACATCGATCATCGGTGTGGGTGAAATTTGGAGTTTTTTCGCGATGTCTGGTGGTGGACCATAGAAACAAAGTTTGAAAAGATTGTGGATGTTTATGTCCATCTCATTGTGAGGTCGTCCTACTACCACGTATCGTGATAAGAGTGATTATAATTCAATTACGGGCAATCAAATTAAAATATAATGACTCGCACGGTGGGAGTCGCCATTTTTAGCAAGTGCTAGTCGGATCAATGAGGTGATTACAGATAAAAAGACAGCGGGACGACATTCTTATACATATTAATTGGTAATTATCACGTAATTATACTTGGATATATTAATTTAATTTTCTTGCAACACGTGAGTTCCGCAAGCTCATAAGAAACTGTTTTACATATGTGAAGAAAGCAAATAGAAAATAAAACGTGAACCTATTTTTATGCTTACAGTATTTAATATTTTGTATGCAGTAAAATTTTGACATGGAGCAAGGGCACCATAATCAATTATCGTGAGTTCTAAATTAGTTAGTCTCGGTGCAGTTGCAGTTAGTCCTCTTCTTATTTCCGAAATATAGCAAAGCTGTTTCACGGAAGAAATTGGCAGGATGTGGTCCATCACCCCACTGGTCAGTTGACTTCACTTGACTTGTAATAGTCATGATGTACACGACATCCGTAGGAATTGTTATCAAATAATGTTGGTAACAGGTTTGCTCGTACGCACTTGCAATGGCCAACGCTACTTCATTTTTGGCCTCACTTCGAACACAATCATCTTTATGTGGAATACTTTTAATGGAATGGCAATCCATTACAAAATACAAAAATAAATACAAAAATAACAAATACAAAAATAACATGCCAGAAGACATTTTGCATCGAATTCGTGTCAGTTCAAGAAATCCAGATCTTGAGGCGAATGAGGAGACGTATAATCAGGCTTTGCTCTTGATCGAATATGACTGTGTTACCTACCATAATTATATGCGACAGTTTTTTAGTTGGATTAGGAATGCCAGCGCCAGATCGCGGACTGAATGACGCAATAGAAAATTAGAACGTGAACGTGAATATGATCAATATGAATTAAACCAATCAGTTCCAACGAATGTACCATTTTTGAACCCTAAACCGAAGGAGGTCTATGATACATTAAATAATACAATTGATGAGGGAAATGGCGGGTTTTTCTTGGATGCTCCTGGCGGCAACCGGAGAGACATTCCTCATGTCATCGATTTTAACCACTGTTCGCGCGAGATTCGTAGTTGCGGAAGCAGTTGCTTCTTCTGGAATAGCGGCCAAGTTGTTAGAAGGATGCCGTGCGGCTCATTCAGCGTTAAAATTGCCATTGAATCTTCAAAATTTTCGTGGTGCAATGATTTTACTATCTGGCAATTTGTGCCAAACACTGCCACTCATTCCAAAATCAACTGCTGCCGATGAAATAAAAGCTTGCCTTAATTCATCAAATCTGTGGTTCATGTGAAGAAACTTCAACTGACTGCAAACATTATATTTGCACCGTCAATCGACACATCTTGCCGTGTTCCTATCGACAAATTGAGTGGATTTATTTCATTTCCTACGAAATTTTGCAATATCGTCTCAAGACGAGCTCATGAGCAAAGTATTCCCGAATATCATTACTAACCACAAAAATAATAAATAGTTAAGCGAGCGAGCAATTTTGGCGGCTGGGAATAAAGATCTGAATGACTTAAACTTTATAATTTAGAATCAAATCGTTGGTACTTTACATTCATTCAAATCTCTTGACTGTGTAACAAACGAAGATGAAGCCAATAACTATCCAACTGAATTTTTAAGCTCCTTGGATGTTCCTCGTTTAACACCACATAATTTACAACTGAAGGTGGGCTCGGTAGTCATCATGCTTCAAAATCTAAATCAACCAAAACTATGCAATGGAACACGCTTGGTGATCAGAAAACTGATGAGTAATGTGATTCACGCGACGATACTCAAAGGAAAGTTTTAAGATGAGTTCTCATTCCGAGGTTTCCAATGATCCCAACGGATATGTCCGTTGAGCTTAAACGAATTCAGTTCTCGATTTGTGGCCTTCTTTGGACACTTGCAAAGAGACTCCGTCTTTGAATCTCTACGGACAATCCTCGAGGGCAAGATACCAGGTAGTAAACCACCAGAAAGACCAAGGCGAAAGTTGTTTTCGACATCAAGAATTGGACTGGACTAAGTTACCACCACATGAACAGAATATCCCATGATCGGACAAGTACCGAAAGCTGACCTGCAAACTTTAATATTAAGATAAGAATCATCGTCATCATGGGATTCACGTAATTCAAGTACCGAAAGCTGACCTGCAAACTTTAATATGAAGATAAGAATCATAATCATCATGGGTACCCATGATGATGATGATTCGTATTGCGTTCGCCATAGCGATTGACAAATCGTAAGGCTAATTCTTGACTGTTTTTGTTCTCAACTTCAAATCCATCTCATGGTCAGTTGCACGTGGCATGTTCAAGTGTCGACAAATCATCCGCTATATTTATTTTTACGTCTGATAAAAAAAATGTCATATATCACAAGGTGCTTCAATGAAAAGAATTAAACCGAGTGCATCCCATGCTTCACAATATGTATGTACAGGTTAATTAAATCATGTCTTGCTGACACGCGATTGATATACTTAATTTTTGTACCTTTTTATTTCTTTTTGTCTTATTGTCTTAATAAAGTACTGAATTTCTTATTTATTTTGTAATCATTATATTATTACTTTCATAAAATCATAAATTACATTCAGCTAAGCTGTAACCTTATTGGCCTATCAGCCATCCGTTCTCCTGAGTGAGTGACCAGCCCACTTTATCAGGCAAAGGCACAAATTGGCAATCCACTTTAGCAACGAGCCAATTATTTGAATGATATCGGTAGCCTTAGTTCTTTGACGGAGCTTAGGTTATAAAGTTCAAGAGTGAAGGCCACGTTTAGGTCGACAAAGTGTTGGTCGGCCATTAACTAGGTGGAAAGACTATCCGTGCGGTGGCCGGTCCGTGTTGGATGCGAGTGGCAAAGGATTAGTCGTCTTGGCGTTCATTGAGGGAGGCAAATGTTCAGCAATGCACGGATAGAGACTGATTAAGATGATGACGATGATGATGATGAATCTAAAACAGTGTTTGAAAGCTGACGTTTCCAATTTGGTCCCATATTAATTTCATTAAAATCTAACAAGCCGTTTTTGAGTTATTCCCAAAAATGCCTATTCGGTTGATTTAGTTTACCTCGATGATGTGTTCATTTTATTACTTGTCGATGTAACAATATAAACTTAATTTTCATCTTTATTACGTTCCTTTCGGACTAAAATTGTTAAAAATGTAATATAATTTCTTGAAACAAATTGCAATTTATTACTTTGAAAGACGAGTGACACTAGTTTTTAACCGACTTCCAAAAAGGAGGAGGATATCAATTCGACGATGATTTTTATGTATGTTACCTCGAAACTTTCGACTGGGTGAACCGATTTTGATGATTCTTTTTTTATTTGAAAACTGATGCTTCCCGTGTGGTCTCACGATAAGAACACCAGGATCTGATGATGGCATCCCAGAGAAATCGAGGAGAAATTTTGAAAATCGTAGGGGGATCAGTGCCTTTGTAAGTTTTGTCGTGAATTAAATGAAGGTCTATCTGACGTCTAATGATGGAGCCGAAATATAGTCGAGGGAACTCATCATCGATTTACAACAGTTACCTTGTATTTGGGCTTGATTAATTGGTATTAATGAGAACTTTACACCTGTCTTAAGAGGTCTGATGATGAAGACGAAGAACAGTTAAGGGAACTCTTCAACGGCTTACAGTAGATACCTTGTGTTTGGACTTGATTTGTTTATATGAATGAGAACTTTGCACCTTCATGGGTTATAAGTGCCATAACAGGTCTTACGATGGAGATAATAGACAGTCGAGGGAACTCTTCAACGATTTACAAAAGTAACCTTGTGTTTGGGCTTAATTAATTTATATTGATGAGAACTTTACATATAGAGAGGTTGTGACTGTCATTAGGTGTCTGATTATGAAGACGAAGGGCAGTTAAGGCAAACTAACAATAGGCCTCCCTCAATGAACGCCAAGACTACCGATCCTTCGCCATTCGTATAACATAAAATTCCTTGTGGTTGCTACGAAAATTTAATAGAATAGAATATAAGAAAATTTATTTAGGTTGAATACACTGTTACACATTTTAAATAACAATTATTATCTAAGTACTTAAGTTTTACATTTTATTATTCTATTTAAATAAGACATATTTTGATCATTCACTGTAACTTTTCATAGTTATAATGAAACTAACTGCTTCCTACAGTTTTACCCGAAACAAAAAAACTAGCCTCCAACATAAAAACCCTTATTGGCCTGAGTCATTTGTATCAAATATGTTATTATAATATTATTATAGTTGTTCCGGAGAAGAAATTCGCGGTAAAACTAACTCTTCCGCTTTATTATGATATTGTAAAAAATCTGCACATTATTCTGCCACAGGTTTGTCACCAGCTCAGTTGGTATATGGTCGAAATTTAAGAAGTCCTCTTGGCTTAATTAATCCTAATTGATCGTTGTTATCATCTTCATTCACGTTTAATGCAAATAAAAAACTTTGCTTACAGAATAACAGCGAAGGTAAAAAAAAAGTTTTGACCGGGTGGCAAAATTTTATACAAAAAATATGTAAACCATAATAAATTTAAATGGGAAAGAGGCACTATATAAAAAAAAACTCGGTAAAGTTATTTATTTGATTTTTGACCATAGAACATCATCTCAACCATAAAAATCAAATAGTTTTATATTCAAAGGTCCATCTTGGACAATGTACTCGTCGTACATCGTCATCGTCGGCGGTGTTTCTCGCCTCCATCCGCGCTATCGCCAATCTATTTCTGCTCGAAGCAAATATTGAAGGTGGAACTACGAAATTATTGCATTTGGTATTGCTTTTGTTTCTAATCTGTTATAATATAAGTGTAAACTATGTTGATAGTGTACAAACATTTATTATTCATGCTGTGGTCATGTCGCTTACATCTGAAGAATTCACCAGAATTCTCACAATGCTGGAAACCAGCCGAAGTCAGCGCGATACAGCCAGGACTGTCGCTGTCGGCTTTGTCACTGTCAACAGTATAAAGAGTTCTCCGACGTTACGAGTAAACTGGCTCTAACCTACGCAGACCAGAAACAGGCAGAACCAGGTGTACCACAATACGAGAAGATCGATTTTGGTAAACACCATGCTTCGTAATTGACAATTTGGTATCGAACGGCTCTTTAGCTAGCGTAAGATTTTTTTTTTTCATTTACATATGAAAAAATGTATGTGGATTTTTTTTCATTAATATTACGTGGAAGAAATCCTTAATGAACACGTCAGTTCATTTATGGTCAATTTGGGTGAGGATTCTATTTTTATGCATGACAATGCCCGACCTCATACAGATTGGATTGTGAATTACTTCAAGAGAAGAACATTACTCGTATGCTCGTATTGGGGTATTTTTATAATGTCTATTAAACACAATTTAATTCATTAACCTAGTATTCTTGGTATCCGAGATTTATAGGTCTCTTTTAGTGACCCGGATTCATTGCTCTCGACTGTAAATATATATTATTAAATTGTTCTGAGATAAGACCGTGGACTCCATTCTCTACGTGGGTCTGGCGACTTGTTAATAAGCGCTGCAATTAATGATGCAAATGGTACTATAAATGCATCGATATTGGAGCAACTATCGATGAAGGTTCCAACTAGGTCTGTTATTCAAAAACTCTTTAACATTCCACAATCTCCCAACAATGTTTTAAGAAACAATCCATTATAATGTGTCGACTGTATGTGATATGTTCTGGTTTTGACCATTATGTTCAACTGTACCCACCAGACCTTCAAAAAAGCTCACTGGTCACGAGCTAGAACGTAGTGTTTATATACTCTTTGGACTTACGGAACTATAATAATCTCATACTATATTTCATGTTTTTTTTAAATTCAATAATTTAAAATCTTTATTTTTTATATCCCTACCACTTTAAATAGTAATATAATATTATCTAGTTATGTTTATAATTATATAATTACCTACTTATTTCATTTGATTTTGTATTTGCATATGTTTTTTTGACCTTGTAAGACACTAAGATGAGTCGAATTTGTAATGTTGTGTTTGCTAATAATATAACCCTGGAGTGTTGTAAAAAAATCTTTTATTTATATTTTATTGTGCATGCTTGTCAGCCTGTAACCTGTATCTATTAAAATTGAATAAAAATAAAATAAATACGATTCAAAAGAGCAAATACAAGAGTCATTAATTATGTATCTGGGGGAGTCCATGAACTGGCCAGTACGCAGGGTGACGTCGTTTTTAGTATGCAATAAAGTTATGATACAACAAAATATTAGGTCCTTACATAATATGAAGTTGGCGTTTTGTCGTACTGGCCACTTTGATCTTTCTTCTTTGGTTAGTAATTCCAGATTCTTTATACAGCTATTTACACATGCATTAGCGTTTCAAAAACCGTAATTGATTTGTTTTTTCCTCTTTTATTTCTTCGTCACTCAGTTTACAAAATGGAAAACTTGAAATATCATATTATTTACGAATTCGAGTTTTACCGTCG
Source organism: Helleia helle (assembly GCA_963853865.1). Taxonomy (NCBI): domain Eukaryota; kingdom Metazoa; phylum Arthropoda; class Insecta; order Lepidoptera; family Lycaenidae; genus Helleia; species Helleia helle. Next base: position 815,933 of record OY971425.1, read on the forward strand.
CACCAGTGCTGCAGAAACGCCTCAAAGGATTAATGATGTGTATGGTTGCGGTGTCGCAAAAGAAAACATTGTGCGTTTTTGGTTCCAATGTTTTCGTTCTAGAAATTTCGACCTGCAGAACAAGCCCCTTGTACGGCCGGAGACCAAAGTTGATAATGAAGGATTGAAGGCTATTGTGGAAGCTGATCCTTCACAAGCCACGTCCGAGTTAGCTGCAGGTGGCGGTGCTAATGATAAAACTGTATTAATCCACTTGAAGCAAATTGGGAAGGTAAAAAAGCTTGAAAGATGGGTACCTCACCAATTTAGTGAAGAAAACCGACAAACGCGCTTAGACTGTTGCGTTACTTTACTCAACCGGAACAATAATGAAGGAATTTTAAATCGAATCATTATATGTCATGTATTCATGTACAACGGAAACGCTCATCGTAGTGGCTGAACCCTGGCGAGCCAGCCAAATCCAGCCCCAAGCGAAAATTTACTCAAAAAAAGTTACTTGTGAGCGTTTGGACACGTTTGGTGGACTAGTGCCGGTGTCGTTCACTACAGCTTTCTTAAATCTGGCCAGACGATTACGGTAGATGTCTATTGTCAGCAACTGCAAACCATGATGGAAAAGCTAGCTGCTAAACAACCGAGGCTAGTCAATCGCTCTAGGCCACTGCTACTTCAGGACAACGTTAGACCACACATAGCACAATAGACGGCTACCAAATTAGAGGAACTTCAATGGAAGTCTACTCTAAGACATCCACCGTACTCCCCGGACCCTGCTCCAACATATTACCATTTTTTTCAAAATTTGTATAATTTATTACAAAGGAATAAATTCAACTCCGATGAATTCGACTCCGAACTCTATGAAATGGCAAAAGTACGTAGATAGCAATGGTACAAACTTATCTCAATATATATAAAAAATACTTGTCACGCTGTTTATCCGCGATGAACTCACCTACTGAACCACTACTGAACCGATTTTAACAAAATTTTGCACACAGTGTGGAGGTTGATCCAACTTGAGAGATAAGATAGTTTATATCTTAATTTGTAGTCACAATTGTTATTCATAAATAATAATTTTACTGTATACTAGCTGTTGCCCGCAGCTTCGCTCGCTTTAACTTAGGTTGGTTTACGGCCGTACGCGGACTGATGATGATTATTGTTATAGCCTAAGTTACACCTTAATAGATCAGCTATCTGTCAGTGAATGTCCCGTCAAAATCGGCTCAGCCGTTGCCGAGATTAGCCGGAACAAACAGACAGACAGACAAAAATTGTAAAAAGTGCTATTTTGGCATATGTACCGTGTATACATCAATAATATGCATTTAGTAAAAAGCGGTTATTTTAATATTACAAACAGACACTCGAATTTTATTTATCTGTATAGACTGAATAGTTTACTATCATATACACAGCAACGCGTGGCCGGGCCTGCTAGTATATTATATATAAAAAAATGGACTTTATGTTCCGACACTACAACGACAAAACGCCAATTTCATATATACATATAAAGACCTAATATATAATTTTATTGCATACTAAAAACAAATACGCAAAAACGTTTTATAGTTGATTCGTATCTACAAAATACAGCGATCATAAACGATATGTACGTACATATCGTAAAACGAAAAAAAATATTACGTGCATTACAATACATACATAGGTACAATAAACGTAAAAAATAAAAAATAAAAACCTAACCTAATCATAGCCCGGGCGGCCGATAGAAGTGAAAATCTGTGTGCGGTGCGCCAAAAGAAGTTTTCACTTCAATAATAATGTTACTGTCCCACTGCTGGGCAAAAGCCTCTGTTTTCCACGCGTCATCCCGCCATCTCCGTCGAGGTCTGCCTCGTCTCCGAAACCTGTTGAATGGGACCCAGTCTGTAGTTTTCTTGGCCCACAACTCGTTGGGCATCCGGCAGATGTGTCCAGCCCAGTTCCATTTAAGCTTAGCAGCTGTTAGTGCTACCTGGCTACTTTAGTTTTTGAGTGGAAGATGGAGTTTTTATTGCGGTCGGTTAATCTGACCCTTAAAATACTGCGCTACATCGCGCGTTGGCAAACCTTGAGCGAAAGCTTTTGAGCATTAGTCAAAGACCAAGACTGTGCGCCATAGGTCAGGATTGGAAAGATACACAATATGTCCATGAGCTTCCATTTTAATGAAAATGGAAGGTCACTTTTCATGTATTCCTTCATGGACCAATAGCTCTTCCAGGCATTTTCGGTACGTCTAGCGACCTCCTTGTCTTGTCGTGCCTGGAAGGAGACTATTTTTTTGCATAAATATTAAATTAATTATTTATTTATTCGTTTGAAAGGAGATAGATGGATAGAGAGTCTTTTACCGATGAGAAGGTTGCGCTGTGCTGCGCTCGTGTCTGCATGAGTACCACCATACTGCTTGTTTCTCCCGTGAGCAGCTTTGATGAGTTTCTGAAAGGCAGTGTATTTACTGGTACAGAGACAACATCTTATGCCTCAGAATTGAACACACAGGTGGCACGTCTGCCAGCTTGCCTACCAACCAACATGGAAAAAAAGTCTTCTTCAAGTCAAACCTGTGTTGAGGTTGTATGTAGGTACTCTTCTAAAACAGGTACAACCATTTATTTCAACATTAATATAACAAATATTATGTTATTATTGCTACACTCTTACCACTTTACCGGTGGTAGGGAAGCGCTGTGCCGCGCTCCCGGCTGCATGGGTACCACCATCTTGCTTGTTACTCCCATGAATCAGCTTTGCTGTGTTTCGGAGAGAAGGGCAGGACAGGCAGTGTAATTACTGGCACCGAGACTTAACATCTTATGTCTCAGGATAGGCAACACATTTAAATGAGTTGCCTGGGCTCGTTCCAGGTAGTTGATGTTCATGGGCAACGTCGACCACTTACCATCAGGTGGTACGTTTGCCAGTTTGCCTATCCAACTAATATAAAAAAACACTCCTAAACTTAAGGATCAAATAATTTCTTTAATTCATTTCTTTTGTATTTCTGAGACGTCCACCGTAGGTATGGGCTGGTGTGGGTACGTGATGTCAGTGTAATTTGAGTAGTGATTTGAAGCTATCCTGTATGGAACCGGAATAAAAAGTATGGATGGGCTGAAATGGTTTAAACCGTTCAAATGGCTGATCCTGAAACAAACAGATAAACCAACCGACTGTACTCGTTCGGATATCTGCCATTATTATGGATTTGATTACGGGATTTAGAAGTAATACTAGATAAAAAGTTATCTTTCACTAGTCACATTGATGGTATAGTTCATTGATGGTATAGTTGATTGATGGTATAGTTCATTGATGGTAGAGTCTCCGGATCTTAGGGTTTATATGGATTAACTGTAAGGTCTACAAAATATATCTGCTCTAAAATGTACAGTATAATGCTTTGGAACCCACACTACCATTGTCATGAAGCGAACTGAGCCGAGGGGGCTCTTTTTAAGAAGAGGGGACAAAAGAGCAGGACAAGGGGCGAGGACGTGAACCTCAACCCATTGTACTGTCCCGACTGTTGGAAGGGGTTATTCTGGGGTGCGGGACAACCCCTCTGTGGAGGTGGCGTCGGTCCCTTGAGGGACTGACTAGCCGTTGGGGTGCCCTGTTTGCGAAACAGATCCGGGGCACCTCACCAAAAGCAGCATTGGTGTCACTCGCCGTGTTGGTGGAGCTGCGTCCACTTACCAGCTTGATGTCCGGAAATCCACAGCATCTCGATTTTTAGGGCATTTCCTGCCTCGCACCACAAATATATGCAATCAGCTGCCACCTATGGTACTTCCGAACCGATACGACTTAGGGACTTTCAAGAAAAGAGCATACTCATATCTAAAAGGCCGGCAACGCACCTGCTGATCCTCTGGTATAGCGGGTGTCTGTGGATATCCGACCCGTCCGAAACCGACTGTCCGTTTGCCCCCTCATCTATATAAAAAAAGTCCCACATACCCGTCTGGGGAGACCCGCGGGATGCCTCAGAGCATTTCCCAACGTAAAAGAAAAGAAGGCCTATTGGACTGTCCACGACTGTTGACTCGGATTGGTTTTGTTGTTCTAAGACGTAACTCTAGAATTTTGAACTGGAAGCCCTTTTGTATGTCGAAGGGTATAGAACCAACTTGGGCTTCAATAGCTTGTTGCTGAGAATTTGTCGGGATCATTACTTTTTTTATCAAAAAACAAAGACAGACTTATTTCACAGTAGTTTTGACAGATATAGAAAATTAATCATACATTTTAAAGCTCGTCTGTCTGTTGTTTATGTAAGTATCGAATGAAATATAATTCACGGTGCGCTGTATACTCTTCACACTAAATTATAGAGCTTGCTTAGTCAATGGTTATTTTTTGCGGTCGAATTTTTTGTGTTTTTAATAATTATTTTTTTTACTTCATAATATTGATCGTCTATTATTTTATTTTCAATGCCTCCTTGTGACATAAAAAAAAATAGAATAAAAGTGTTAACAAAAGTAAAAAACCCACCTTACTTACAGTTTACTGACTTTAGGACGTGATGTCATAAGCAGACCCCATGACATACGCAAGCGTTTTGGCGCGTATTTAAATTAAAAAAATTAAAAGTTTGATTTTCTTGTGAAATTTATTACTTAGGGGAATCTGAATCTGCATAAAATTATGATTATCGTATTGCTATTTTTCAAAAATAGGAAATAGTCCTATTGTATGTAAACAGGTTTGAACCCGCGAATTCTGAAGTTGTAGCGAGCTATCGATACCTTAACCCTTTTTCTATTTCTAGAATTATGTGACACATAATATGCACTTAAATCATCATGTTTTTATAGTAATTAAAATGTGTGCGTGGTAAAACGCGGCCCGGCCTTCGTAGTCACATAATATATTTAACAGCAATAGCAAGTCCATATTATTTTATAAAGATAATCATCGACGCTCGACGTAGCGTGATCTTCGCCTGATGATCAACGGTGGTGCGTTAATCAAAATCATCATCGATCAAAACGCTTCGAAAATGTATTTCTTTTTAGTATCACTGTTTATACTTAGTGTAGGGTATATCTTGAAAGTTAGAAGTAGTCGGTTGTGCAAGATTGTGTTGGAATTACCGGCGATTTCCAGAGAACTGCCTATTGTTGGTTCTGGTCTCGAGTTCCTCGGGACTTCTGAAGGTAACCTCATTCATTATACTTTAAGTTATACCGGGAATGTTTAACCTACTCCTCCTGAATCCATTAAATTCGTTGCGGGTCCCAAGGCTGTTTTAGGGTGTCCATCGGGCACCTTGAGATAGTATCGTAGCGATCGTTGGGACGAGCGGTGAGCCTGGGGCCGGGAAAGCCTATACAGTCCGCCAGTCAATAAAATAATAATTTTGAATGAACCAGTAATCTATACAGATAAATAAAATTGTAGTGTCTGTTTGTAATATTAAAATAACCGCTTTTTATTAAATGCATATTATGAATGTAGACTATTTTTGTCTATCTGTCTGTTTGTTCCAGTTAATCTCTGAAACGGCCGATTTTGACGGGACCTTTACTGACAGATAGTTGATGTTATAATGAGTAACTTAGGCTATAAAAATAATCATCATCAATCCGGAAATCAATTAAAAAAAATAATCATATGGTATTTCTGGAACACACGCTGTTTTTGTATAATTTTATTTATTTATTTATTCTTTATGTACATAAAAAAAAAACAAATATTCCAACTTATATAACAGATACTTAAGATACATGGGTGTGCTTATCTCTACAAGAGATCTCTACCAGCAAACCATAAAGAGTTCGTGAAGAGAGTCGAATGCGGGCACAGTACAAAAGTACACAGTACGGAAAAAAAACCAAACCAAAAACAACTAAAATTAAAACATATATGTAGGTATAATATACTTACATATTATACCTACATATAATCAATCTATAAGGATGATAAGTAATGGCTCTTTAGTCTCGATTTGAATGTGGACACTGCGATGGACTTTGCTGTACTAGTATATATTATCGGGAAAGGCATTCCACAGCTGAGCCGCACGAACAGAAAACGAGTTCGCATAGAAAGTAGTGTTGTGGTAAGGGACTACTAGAGCTTTTTTAACGGTGCAAGATCTTACAGGCCTGTCGCTCGGGGTAGTATAATTAAAGCGTTCGAAGAGATAAGGCGGAGAATGAGTAGAAATAATTTTGAACAGAAGCGTCAAAATGTGAAGATTCCGACGAAGACGGATAGGGTGCCATTGTAATTTAATACGAAATTCTGTTATGTGATCAAATTTGCGCAGACCATATATGAAACGTATGCACAAATTCTGGAGGCGTTCGAGTTTATTTAGAAGCTCCTCAGTAATATCCAAGTAACAGGCATCGGCATAATCTAAAAGAGGAAGTAGAAGAGATTGTGCTAGACGTACGTATTTTGGTAGTAATAGGGAGAAAATTCTCAACCTCTTTAGTGCGTGCAAAGAGTGGTGCACACGCTTACAGACATTGTTAATATGCACAGACCAAGATAAATCTGAGTCCATAAATAAACCCAATTTTTTAGCACTAGAACTAAAATGTATTACATTACCACCATATAAAATTCTGTTTAAAGTACCTACATCTATTTTGCTACGTAGTTGCCTATTGCCAATTAACATTGCCTGCGACTTTTTTGGATTTACAAGTACACCAAATGTGTTAGCCCATTCTTGGATCCTCATAAGGTCAAAATTTAGCTCCTTAATTTTAAGGTCATCTGCATAAAGATGATAGCTAGACGAGATTGTCTTAGTAAGCTCATTAATGAATACAGCGAAAAGTAAAGGCGACAATACTCCCCCCTGAGGTACACCAGTGTCAAGTTTACACCAGTTGGAACTGTACTCAGAAGTATAAATACGCTGTTTTTGGCCTCTGAGGTACGACTCAAACCAAGACATAGCTGAATGAGACATATCAATCGATCTAAAAATGGCAAGTAAGACATCATAGTCTACTGAGTTGAATGCGCTGCTGAAATCTAACAAGATAACAATTTAAAGCTTTTTGTTGTCCATCACCAGTCGTATATCATCTGTTACTTTGAGTAGTGCAGTGGTAGTACTGTGAAAAAGAGGAATTACATGAGACTGCTTCCACTCCGAAGGAAAAGTATTAGTAGAAATAGAGAAATTTAAAATATGGTATATTATAGGAGACAGTATATCAGCAATTGGTAATAACATGTCCTTGCTTATACCATCACAACCAAATGCTTTGGTGGATATAGATAACAGTCCAGTGTATACTTGATGCTCTGAGATGCCATTCAAAACAAAGGGTTCGTAAGAGGGAGGGCTTGATTGGGAAAGTAAGTCAAAGCATGTAGATTTATTATTATCAGACAATACGACTGGCGAAGTAGCAAAATGTTCATTGAGAGAGTCTATGTCTTTAAAATGAGCACAAGTGGTAGACGATTTGCCAATGCCAAATGAACTAAGAAATTTCCACGTCTGGGCAGTAGACATATTTTCTATAGAAGCGAAAATATACCGGCGCTTGGCATCCCTACACTGCCTGTTGCAGAGATTACGTAACTTCTTGTACGCTCTGATGCTATCTTCTGATTATGGTGATCGCTTACATTTGTTCTTGGCTTTATCTCGTTTAGTCATTAAATTCTTAATCTCGGAAGTAAGCCAAGGAGCAGGCAAACGTTTCATACGAATTGGTTTGATTGGTGCATGTTTATCATATATATTATTTACTGCAGAAGAAAAAAAATCAACTTTGGCATCAATAGACTTTGCATCATACAGCGGCTCCCAATTCATTGCAATAAAGTCCTTACGCAACTGCTGTTTATCTATCTTGGTAAGACTACGTTGCATGATAGTCCTTCCCCTTGATTTAGGTGTACGAAGATTATAGGAAATGTACAAAAGGTCATGGTAGGAAAAAGGGGCTGTGACCTGAACGTAAGAGATCACTTTTTCGGGTTATCTTAAAAATTAGATTAGATAATTTTATAATATTTTTTATGCTAAATGTTTTATTCGGTCTTTTCTTTCTTTCTTTCTGATATAAAGTATAGACTATAGGCCATAATGTGTTTATAAGTGTGTAAATAAGGCTGCAAAAGACGGTAAAAATTGTAATTATTATAATTGAAGTATATTTATTAACCGACTTCAAAAAGGAGGAGGTTATCAATTCGTTGGAATCTTTTTTTTTTTTTTTTTTTTATGTATGTTACCTGATTACTCGAAGATGGCTAGACCGATTTGAAAAATTCTTTTTTTGTTCTAAAGGGTATACTTCCCAAATGGTCTCATGATAAGGAAACCAAGATCTGATGATGGCATCCCAGAGAAAACGAGGGGAACTTTCGAAAATCGTAGGGGCGACTAGTGCGTTTGATATTTTTTTTATAAAGTGTTTTGAAGGACTACAATTTAATGAAGGTCTGGAGTCGATCTGATGCTGGAGCCGAAAGACAATCGAGGGAACTCCTCAACGATTTACATCAGTAACCTTGTGTTTGGGCTTGATTAATTTGTAATGATGAGAACTTTACACCTAGATGGGTTGTGACTGTCATTAGGGGTCTGATGATGAAGACAAAGGACAGTTAAGGGAACTCCTCAACAGTTTACAGTAGCTACCTTGTGTTTGGACTTAATTAATTTAAATTGATGAGAACTTTGTACCCATATGGGTTATAAGCGCCATTACAGGTGTCATGATGGAGACTATACACAGTCGAGGGGAATCCTCGACGATTTACAGCTTTAATTGGGCTTACTTCATACGGTAAATAATATTATGCCAAAATCATGTAATTTTATTACTTGTCGTTGTTAAATGAACAAAAAACAACTGTGGCTTGGAAGCGCATCATAGTTTTGCAAGGTCATCATAATATCCATTCTATATCTATATATTGGTGATGTTCTATACCTATATATAATGGAATTATTTAACAAATAGCAACGCGTTTAATAGTTCTACCCATATTTCAGACAAATAAAATCAGTTATCAAATTTTGAAATCACTAAAAATTAAGAAATAAAAAATTTTTAAACAAAAATTAAAACCGACTTCAAATTAAAAAAATAAAACTAAAAAGTAATAAAATAATTTCCTTAATTTTTGTGCCTACAATTTATAATCAACTTGTTCTTCTACTAATCAGGAGACACGTTAGTGTCTAGCGCCAAGAACACATCCAAGTAGTTTGGCGTGAGGCACTGTGTATATATTCTCGAGACATATGTAAACATAACCTCCAAAACAAAAAAAAAATTTTGGGGCTTTATTTTGTTATTATTGTCAAAACTACGTAAAGACTTCGCACTATTTTTAATAAGTTTCTTTTTACGAATTTTACACATATTACAAAAAATTATTGGGTCTCAGCAATTATTTAATACATTTCAAACATGAAAATTATTGCTTGCGCCGTTTTGCGATTAAAGAGGTTTAGAGAAAATATTTTATATGACGTTACAGTGAGAATTTTGAGTTTTGACATCGAAGTTGGTTAATTGTTTTTTAGTTTTATCCTATCGGAACAGGCAAATGCTAGAGGCCATGCTGCCTATCGTTATCAATATACGGTGTTGTATTAAAATTAAGTATTTCGTTTTTTTTTTCTTGTATTCTCTATAGCTTATTTTTATTTATTTTTTCTGTCATATTTTATATTTGATAAACGTCTTTCGTATAATATATTTTTTCTGTCGTATTTTTTATTTGATAAACGTCTTTTGTTTCATATATTCGTTTCTGTTAAGAGCTCAATCTTCTTCGTTTCTTCCCAGTTTCCCGTTAATTAATTGTTATTTTGTGTTTTGTTCATTCTGAGTGATTTACTAGTGTTTGTTTTAAAAACTGTATATATTGTGATTGGTTGGCGAATATTGTGGAGAACTGTTCTGGAGTGGTTTTCTATTGTAGGACTGTTCTGATGGTTTTCTGTAGTGTTTGTTTTTAAAACTTAATCTGTGTAATATATAATGTGATTCGTTGGCGAATATTATGGTGAACTGTTCTGGGTGAATAGAATGGGAAGTGATAGTTGATTGATGGGTGCTAGAGGGGCAGAGCCGCGCTTTTTGGCATTTTCCGCCGTTTCTCCAAAGCACAGACAAGATATTTTTGTTAACACAACAGATATGGCAGCATGGCCTCAGGTCTTAGCCGGTTCCAACAGAAAATGCCAATTGTAAAGAAAATTGATAATACAGTCTAATTATTTTTCGAGAAATAACAAAATTATTTAACAAAGTGAGATGTACTATCTCTATCTATGTAATTGTGGTGCTTTAATGTATTTTTTTATTTAGTTTCAACCGATTTTATTCGGTCAAAACTCTAAAAATTAGACATAACCGCATAATAAATGCCGCTGGAGTTTGTTTCTTGACTTCATCTCCTACCAATGAAATTGGTATTAAATTTTTGCTATACAATTAGTCAACTTATCAAGAATGGAAACAATGTGGAGTTAAAGGAGAAATGCTGTTATGTTTACAATAGAAAAAACAGTTTGGTGGCTGTAGCAAACCAAGAAGATGGTGTTTATAAGTTAGTTACGATTGTTGCAGAAAAAAAGGCAATTTACTTAATACTTTTTATTAATTAAGATATTACAATTTAAATTATATTAATTAAAATTATACAAACTAAAAAGAGTGATTCCCTACTGAAGTTAAGTAAAAGAATGGTTTCCACGGTCGAGGCCAGAGCTGAGGTGGTCGAATTCTGCTAACTCCAATATTTCACCCGAAATGATGTCGAAATCTTGCACCGTGTACGATACAGCGAAATAAGGCTGTGGGCACACCTGGGTTTCTAATATTAAAATATTATAGGGACTTAATTATCGGTGTATAAAGTAAAGTTGAGGGCACACCGGTGACGTGGGCTAGGCTAGTGTAACAAGTTGGTCATGGAACATAAACAATGTGTTTTTACTCCTACTTCAACAGTAATTAGTGAAGAGTGTCATAGGAGATTGGCCATTTGAATATAAATGACCAGAATAAAATGAAAGATGGAGCAGTTACGGGAATATCATACACAGTTTTCATATTCAATTTTCACAGTTTTTAATGAGTGTTTCTTTTAATCCGAGAGGTTTTGTGTACTTGGTTTTTTTATTTCATATTTTTTGTAAAGATTATTTTATTTTTTTATTTTTGCTATACGTGTATATAGTTAGACGTGTACTTGGCGCGACATTTTACAGTGAAACTGTTTTTTGTGGGATATACAATCTTTGCGTTTACTACGTCATTATTGTTACTTTTGAAGCCGGTGTCCTATTTGTTGATGTACCTACCTCCTAACCTACCTTGGCTGACACCGACTCCAAAAGATCCTGACCATAAGAGATCACTTTTTCGGGTTTGGATACAAAAATTAGATTAGATAATTTTATAATATTTTTTATGGCTAAGTATTTTATTCGGTCTTTTCTTTCTTTCTTTCTTTCTGATATAAAGTATAGACTATAGGCTATAATGTGTTTATAAGTGTGTAAATATGGCTGCAAAAGACGGTAAAAATTGTAATTATTATAATTGAAGTATATTTACAGACACCATGAGGACCATAATGCGGATGTCATACAACACCCTGAGACTCGGCGGCGCTACCAGAGGATTTACATTCAATATCTTTTACATTTGTACGTATACCCTTTAACGTAATTTTTATCTAAGTAAAGGCACGTAGGTACCGACAGACGTGCTCATTAGTAGCACGTGCGTCACACCATTGATAGTAACGAGCGTGCTTAAAGATCATCCGACATTTGATTTTTAAGCATGTTACCTGAGGCAGGAGCATGCCTCTACCCGCAGAAGGGGCATGCTCCGAGCGCGTCTGGAGGTTTCCTTAAGAGCATGCTATAATATGCTACATCAGTTTGTCGGTGAGCTAGCCGGATTACCTATTGATATTTATATGAGGAAAAAAAAACTATTAATATATATATTAATATAAATATAGAAATCTAGGTACACATACAATTAAGTAAAGGAAAGAGAAATTATACTAACATAGATTAAACTACATGAACTAACACGAAAATAAATTGTAAGAAGTGTAAACTTTAAATACTGGAAATAAAAGGCTTTTTATTTATTTTTATTTATTATTTATATGAGGAGGGTTACCTGCCAATGGATTACGTGGATTCTTCGACCGACGACCACACGGCCTCCTGTAGGGCTAGCATGCGCGTACGACAAAATTTTGTTTATCCCTTTTCTCGTATTATTTCATATAGGTAATACGTGAAAAGGGGTAACAAAATTTTGTCGTGCGCGTATGCTAGCCCTAGATGACGTCGGGTTTTTTTTTTTTTTTTTTGTCCGGGCGCTAAATTGGCCCGGCCCGCGAATTCCCCTGACTGGATCAGAGACTTTGTTTCTCTTATTTGGTAATTATTTACATTTTTTATTATTAATTAATTTATTACACATTACATTTATAGGCTTGCGAATAATTTACATTTCTTATTTAAAACATTCTAAAGTTGAGTTGATGGAAATTTTTCTGTTCGATTTTGATAATTTCTATTTTTAAAACTAAAATTCAGCAACCAAGTCTCATCGGAGACGTCCTCCACGACTCGACGCGCCGCATACGAAGTGGTCTAGAAGCTCGTCACTGTAGCGCGCCGAAACACAAGGGAGCCTCCGACAAAACCTGGTTCCCGGTTTAGTGTACCAATTTTTTGTTTATTATACTTTTTACTTTCTTAATTATTTTTCTTTATACAAATGATTAAAAACACACTTTATTATAATTATTTATTACATTTTATATGCATTCTCCAGATGTTACAGGATTACATTTATCGTGGGCGAACTCTATAATTTGTCAGCGTTATGTAACAGCACAATTATGTTTACATAAATTAAAAATTTACAGATATAATATGGATGTAGCCATGTCAATTTTAATAACCAAAAAAGACAGTGGGTATCATCAATTATATTAAATCTAAAAAGGGTGAGCGCAAGTTTGCACATACGCTCTATTTAAATTCTATGCAAATGTTAAAGTTGGTATTTCAAAAAAATATCTACCTAACATTGCCTTTTCGTGCAAATTTGCGCTCAACTCTCTTGCAACACTGACATCAGCAATAAAGATACTATAGACTGAAACCATTTTTGGGGTGAACTGCCAGCATGATATAAAGGTTATCATGGATATCGCCGAGGGGAGGAGGACTAATTTTGCTGTACCATTATGCAAATAATATCTGGCTAGAGTGTCTCTCAGAGAGACTCCAGCCAGATGTAGCAGCCAATTCATGTACCCAGCTATTATCAGCCCCCTATCTCGCAAGTATATGCAATATACTGCATTCGTGCCCTCAGCAATACGCCGTGGTGCTTCTGGCCAGTGCATCCCATTTACACCTAACCGGGCACTCTATGTCAAAGGCGTTGTGGTCTGTCCGTTCCAGCTTGGCCTGCGTGCAATTACAGCAAACTGGTACCTTGCCGGCAGACCAAGCCGGGCAGTCAGCCTTTTTGTGCTGTCCTGCGCAGTGACTACACCTTTCTGTAGTCTCTCTGTAGAAAACTATAAAATTATATAATACTTGGTCAAAAATCCAAGTATTGTCTATTATATGTCAAAAGTATAAAATAATTGGTCAATAAACCCAGTAAATGTCGTTAATAAAAATTTTTTGATGGCGTTGGGTTGGTGGCGGGTGTGTCTGTACCGCGTCACCGTCGGGTGGACTTCAGGCGGGCTAACCCTACCGGGTGGACTCATTGAGGTGAGGACCTGGCAGATGGTCCCACTCCGCCGGCGGGAGCAGTGGCAGCCGCCACGTGAGGTCTTTATTGTTGCTGATGTTGAGAGGCGGGGCCCCCCTCCACGCGCCGCGATGGGCATGCCCTATGGATGCGTTTTGACTAATCGGAACCGTTACGGTCGACGGGCTAGGCGCGGAAACCATTTTTTAGCATGTCTGCCCGTACCTTAATATTATTTGGACCTTAACGATCTAAACGTCAGGGAGTGACGCAACAGATTAATGTACAGTTACACGTCAGAGCGCGCTAACTTCATGTTGACTCACGGTCACATCAGAGCACGCTGCGACAGTTTTATCTATCATTCTATCTAAAAAAAAATCATCGCCAAAATGTATGTATTTACATAACTTCAGACCCCCTCTCTCCCCAGGCGGTGGGACTCGCTGCGCCCGAAAAGTGGTAAGTGGACGTAGCTCTACCCACTAAAACCCGGCGTGTGACACCAATGCCGCCTTTGATGAGGTGCCCCGGATCTAATGAGCAAACAGGGCACTTCGACGGCTAGTCAGTGCCCTAAGAAACCGACACTACCTCCGCAGAAGAGTTATCCCGCACCACAGAACATCCCAACGTCGGAACAGTGCAATGGGGTGAAGTTCCCATCCTCGCACCTTGTCCCCGTGCTCTTTTGTCTCCTCTATTTATCAGAGGGGTACAAAGAGCAGCTCCCTCGGTTCGATTTGCTCCGCCAATGTGCTGGGTTCACTGACTGGCTACTGAGCCCCACCGCCACGTCAAGGCTTGAACCCTGGTGGGGTAATAAAGCGTTCTTGGTTTATGATTCTGCAGTAAAAAATTGGATTTCAAAGACGAATACTGCGTCTGGTCTACATGTATTAATATTTCGCCACCACTTATTTTCCAGGCTTTACTAACGCGTCCGACGCGGCCGAAGTTCTGAAGACGTATCTAGACAAGGACTACTTGTATTCATTTCTACAATCCGTCACCGGCAATGGAAGTGCTTTTGGACCAGGTAAGATCAATTAATATATATAAATAAAATGAATCCCCGGAATATTTTTTTTTGTGTTGGTTATCGTTAAGACAAGGTAGGTTTGTTAATAGAATCAGGCGTTACTTTGCGGAAATCCATTATATAAGATATTAAATTATATTATATTAATTAGCAATTATCCCGCGAAACACGCAGTCTTTACAGCTAAACAATCTACGCACGTTTCGCCCCGACACCGAGGCATCCTCAGGATGTAGACTCTATGATTAGTAATCGTTAAGTGACGTTAAGTTAACGATTACTAATCGTAGAGTCGGTGTCGGTGTCGGGGCGAAACGTGCGTAGATTGTTTGGTGGTGGTCTTTTACTGTGGTTGTGGTGCATGTTGGGGTGGTGGTGCATGCGAGTGTACGCATATGCAGTGTGGGAAAGGAGGGCGGTGCTATATGCATGCATATGCGTGCACTCACACATTTGCTGTAAAGACTGCGTGTTTCGCGGGATAATTGCTAATTAATATAATATAATTTAATATCTTATATAAGGTAGGTTTGCACGGGTGGGAGGGAAGCGCTGTGCCGCGCTCCCGGCTGCATGGGTACCACCATCTTGCTTGTTTCTCCCGTGAAACAGCTTTGCTGTGTTTCGGAGAGAAGGGCAAGACAGGCAGTGTAATTACTGGCACCGAGACTTAACATCTTATGTCTCAGGATAGGCAACACATAAATGAGTTGCCTGGGTTCGTTCCAGGTATACTAGTTTATGTTCATGGGCGACGTCGACCACTTACCATCAGGTGGTACGTTTGCCAGTTTGCCTATCCAACTAACATAAAAAAAGGTAGCTAATTGAGTCGAGGGGACTCTTTTTAACCCTCTTGTAAGAAGAGGGGACAAAAAAGCAAGCAAGGGGCGAGGACGGGAACCTCACCTCATTGTACTGTCCCGTCGTTGGGAGAAGTTGTACTGTGATGCGGGAATGGGTATTGCTCAGTTTTGGACATAAGGACAGAACAGCGGGCTTACTCTTGACACTCGATCTTATTGAAATTTAGTATTGGGATCGAGAACTTGTCAATCGGTACTCTTGTACGCTACACTAGCGCACGATTTGACTCGATTACTGTGGAATTTTATGTAACTAATTGAAATTGGTATTTCTCAATCTCGTAGTTCGTACATTTTTCGCACTCTTGACAATATTTTGACGTTGAACTGTGTAAATTCGTCATTCGATCCCAAACTCGACTTCGAAGTCGATACGTCAGTCAGTCACTAGCTATCGTACGTTCCAATGTTGTAGTAGGGGAGCCGAACAGGGGATTTGGGGATTTACTCGAGCTCGGCAGATTAATATATGGGGGGCTACCTTGCACCTAGTTGAGCCCAATACAAGGTTGATAAAAGCGAGAGGCATTAAATTAAACCACGTATACTATGTACCATTTTCAGTCTACACACCAAAACTTAGACCAATAGAATCAATAGGTCACAGGATATTTTTAAAGTTTTAAAGCCGCTCCGCTTTGTTCGACCCGGTGAGACGCAACCTGTGTCGCACCGACGCAACGTGCTGTGCGACGTTGCCTTTTAGATTCGAGGGACATTTTACAAAGGATGTTTACGTTCTACTTTGACTGTTCACGTATTGAAGTTCTTTGAAAAACTTTGTTTTTATTGCTCTCAAACTATTTTTTTATAGTTTAGGATTAACCGTAAGCATGTGTAGTATATGTGGTTTAATTTAATGCCTCTCGCTTTTATCAACCTTGTATATAAGGCCGCCCGTCAAGGATAAAGGATCAGATTAGTAAAAAAAAACTGATCATCAGAAATTCTCGAGCGCGTCAGATTAAGGTGGGGTGAGTTAGTAACATGCTAAAAAGTGTACATTCCACTAATCTGACAATTTGAGATTGACGTAAAAAAGGGGAGGGCTAAAAAGTTGTAAAAAAACGTCATCTCGATATTCTCGAGCGTAGCTATTTTTTTTTTTATTTTGAAGGAAATAATTCAAGGATAGCGAAAAATATATAATCTGACGATTTCCGCCAGTTGAAATAACAAAAATTCGCCGATAAAGTTTAATGCGTGCAGTGCGTGATGCTTATATTTCCCTCCACGTTTCTATTCCTCTTTCTCTATCAATTACTCTCTCATTCCGTCCCCACTCTGGTTTTTGTTGCCATATGACGCCATCACAGGTGATCACAGAGACTCGTTCGTTGCATATTATTTACAACGTGTTTCCCGTGGGAAATTATTCTATGGCCAAAACTTAGAATATTTTTTTTACTATAGGCACTAAGACCGCGCGCCCATTTTGAAGCACGTTTATTGAAGCCATAAATGGATCCAAATACCTGGACGCTCCGTAGTGTTCAATGTCAAAGACCGCCGAACGTGTCTCACGAAAGAAAATTATTTTTTCCCGATAAACGGCATTTTGAATTCTGTATTATTTAGAAACTAAGCCGATTTAAGTTATGAAAAAAATATATGTCATTTAACACTCCTTCATCATAATATTTCGGTCGTTCGATACACGATTTCTTATATTTTTCTGCATTAAAAAAATGCAAAGATAGTTCAAAATTGAGATGAAAAACCAATTTTATTTGAGTAATATCAGGTTCTGTACAATAAAACTTGTACCATAATAAACCTTGTAGAAAATGTGATTTAAAACGGTCGTCATAAATTATTTTTTTATAAATCCCTCCCTTCAATTAAATAAATATGTGTTTTCACTCGCTGCCAAAGCACTCGACGCGGTTTCGAGCTCCATACTAAATTCAGTTCTCGGACAGCCCCGCCTTAATTATGATGGTTTGTGCAGTTAAATTGTATCACAATACATCTTAAAGACAAAAGATTATGATTAATTAATCAATTTATTATAAAAAAATATATATTTTTTTAGCATTTTGTTCTTAAATTATTTTCTTATATATACAAACTTATTCTACTTAAATAAACATTCACTTTTTTATTTACATGCTATTTCCTGAGCTTTTCAATTAATTTAGTTCAATGATTAAAAAAATAAAACTGTTTTTTTGTCAGATTAGTCTAGGACATAAAGATGAACTATATATCTGACGCGCTTGATTATTTCAAAATGGCAATTTTTTTGCATATTATAATAATGACCGCGAGTTTGCGTCACATCGAAATCGTCAGATTATTGAATGAGAGCATTTTTTAAGTTCACTTAACACCCCCTTAGAAAATCTGACACGCTCCATATTTTTTTTTCATTTTCAACCCTTACGTACGACCTACCGCATCATGCAAACGATCAGATTAACATATGTACATTATTAAAAATACGTAGGACATCGATGCTATCAACATCTGACGCGCTCGAGTATGTCCATGCAACAGTATTTTTTTACATATTTAAGAATCTATAGCCGCTTCCCCCACCGATGAATTGGTATATATTATATAACACTTTTTTCTTCTTTTCATGCAAGCTTTGCAACCCAATAGGTCTCTATGACGTTAGAGGAAATCCCCATTTAGCATCATGGCCTCCCCTACTATAGGCAGTACACGGCTACCTTGACTTGGCACAGTAAAGATTAGTCCGGAGTGAACTCATGTAGGTACTATAATATAATATTATATAACTTGTTCATAGGCATCGCTCACCGCTTGCCTTCAGGTTCTGCCATCTGTCTATATAAATTATGTAATATTGTAATATATTTCCAGCTTCCATCGCGAAGACCCATCGCCAGGTGATGCTGCCAGCGTTTAGTGCGAGGACCCTAAACAACTTCGTGGACGTGTTCTGGAGGAAGAGCATCAGGCTGGTAGACCAGCTGGAGCCGCTCGCCGGGACCGGGCCCGTTCCCCTGGAGAAGTACCTCAACGCGTACGCCTTCGAAACCATCATAAGTGCGTGAATAATATTTAAATATTGTTTGGGGTGCTTACCGCGTTTATAGTTTTATTGAAGTCCCGATATTTCGGCAATGTTTCAATCGCCATGATCACGGGGAGACTAGCGTACGGTGCTGGTAGATGGCGACAGATCAGAAAAAATCTATCTACCGTCTTTCTTCTTCGTTTCGGACGACTAGTTTCGGCACACGGACGCACTTGTTCACCACGACACACTATACTGCTCAAGACACAGGGCCTGTAGACAAAGTTACATCGCTTTGTAGCCGAAATTCGTTATCGTCTTTGAGATAACGATAATATTTTTCTAGCCAATGATCAATCAAAGATCGTGGTAGTGTAACGACAACAACTGTCAAGTGTCAACAAAGTTCGACAAGAAGTGTCAAATCGGACCAAAAAATTAAAATTAATATCTATGTAAATAGACCTCATACACACTATAACTCATAAAAATTGTGAAAATGTTGCCCTCCATGGCCCACGCCCACGGATTACGAATCAATATCAATAATAAAATAACATAAGTTTGACATAAGTATTCGATAACCAATTGACAGTTTATGATTTTGTTACGAATTTTAACATTGCCTACCAACTTGCGATAACGATAACGAGTGACATAATTGACGACGGCTTATATCAATCCCATACATTTTATTCTTTTCGAACTTCGTTATCGTTTTTCTATGTTACTTTGTCTAAGGCCTCTGGTCTTTTTTGGACTTTGAGCATCGATATCGTGACGTACCATATCATACAGAACATATCTATAGAAAACATGTATTTAAATACATATTGTGACCCATAGGTATGGATACACATCTGTATGTGTATCCATACCTATGGATAGACATACATATTATATCCAAAAATTACATAAATCCTCATTCATAAATACAGATAAATCAAATTAAATAAATTAAATCCTGAACGAAATCCATTAGTTTCAGCAGGTTATGGGTTTAAGTTTCGCTAACAAAGAAAAAAAATACTTCTTATTTATAACAGAAACAGCAATGGGCGTGAACGAAGGGTTCTGTACGAAAGACTTTCTGAACTCTTTCAATGAGACTCTGAAACTGGTCTACGACAGGATGAGAAGCCTGTGGTACCATCCCGACTTCATGTACAAGTGGTCGCCGCAGTATGCTGATGTACAGCGATGCGTCAAGACTTTGTACTACAACGCAGACCAGGTAACAATAGCACTGATATTAACTAGCTAAACGTAAAAATCTTCGATGTTCAATCAATTAGTTTTACTAGGGATGTTATGGAGGTTCAACTCCGATTCCGAAAGCTCGGAATTTCCCATTGATGTTAGACCTCCAACTTCGAATTCGGTTCCGATACTTTGAAATCGGAGGCAGCGCGTTTGAACAATCTAATATGAGGCTGCATTATTTGTAAAAATTAATTCTCGTCTCTATCCTCGATTATCAGATAAAACATTAAGATACAGACGTCATGGTGATAAACTGTGCGGACATACCTGTAGAAAAGAGTTAATGGCAAAGAGTTTTTTATGTATGGGTCCTAAAATGTATAACAAAATACCAAAAAATATTAGAGACCTCAATATTAATCTTTTTAAAATGAAATTTAAAAAAATGTTGCTTACTAAATGTTATTACTCGATAAATGACTTTTTATGTGATGACAATTAATTTTTTATTGCTTGTAATGTAATTTGAATTTAAATTAATTTATTTTGACCAATTTACAATGTTGACAATTTTATATTTATTTTATTATAATACTAGCTGACCCGGCGAACTCTGTTCCGCCTGAATGATACATCATTAAGTAATGCAACTCTCATGTTTGTTGTCAGCTGCAGTTTCTTCACATAGCGCCATAGATTCGACGATTTGAGGCAAGCATTTATTTCGTCGGCAGCCGTAGATCTTGGAATTACTGGCAGTGTTTGGCGGAAATCGCCAGATAGTAAAAACATCTCGAGTCATTGCGTAAATCTTTTAATGTTCGGTTAAGTGCGTCTAATGCACGTTTATGCGCCATTGTGCATTCGTCCCAGAAGATGATTTTCGATTCCGATAAAACTTTGGCCATTGCTGAGTGTTTTGCAATATTACACGTTGGTTCTTTAATCGTTTGAAGATTTAACGGTAATTTTAATGCTGAATGAGCCGTACGGCATCCTTCTAAGAATGTGGCTGCTATTCCAGAAGAAGCAACTGCAACCGCTATGTTGGATCTCGCACGAACAGTGGCTAAAACTACTGACATGAGGAATGTCTTACCAGTTCCACCAGGGGCATCTAGGAAATATAAACCACCATTTTCATCATCGATTGCCTTCATTAAAGTATTGTAAACTTCCTTTTGTTGGGAATTCAACAGGGGTACATTCGTTTGAACTACCAAATCTAATTCCTGGTGATCATATTCACGTTCCCGTTCCAATTCTCGATTAAATGAGTCATTCATTTCACGATTTGGCGCTGGCATTCCTAACCTGATTAATAAACTACCGCACATGAGGTAACACATATCTTCAATCAAGAGTAAAGCACGATTATGTATCTCCTCATTCATCTCAATATCGTGATTTCTGAAACTGACACGAATTTGATGTAAAATATCTTCTGACATATTATCCTTGTATTTGTGCCACAGGTTACATGGGTTTGATGGAAAGCATGTCGAAATTATGATAGCAAATAATGTGCGTATCTGACTTGGAGATGCAGAGATAATGGCTTCAGCGATTGTCGTATCCCAATGGGTATCGTTTTCTAATAAGTTCAGTTCTTCGCATGCAGCACGATATGTTGGGAATATTACACCATTCACAGTCCGTAGTGTCTCAAATGACGTTGGCCCACGCACATTTACCAGCAACAACCGCATATATAAACATTCATCATTCTTTGGATGAACTGTATACATACGACTAAGAGCATCAGTAGAACGCATATCCAGATCCCCAGGAACCACATCGCCTTGCTTCCGTCTTTGAAAATTCTTCGATGAAGCATTCCAAGTATAATAACGTGGCATCTCCGAGTAATGCAAAGTTCGTGCAAACGGATCGCTTTGGCAGATCGCAAAGAAACTGGTCAATGTAGTTGCTGGAGGTGTTTCAGCACGTTGCATAGCATTCGAAGCCTGAAATATACTCGTTGACCATTCTCCAGATGCATCGTCAAATGCACAACAGTGGGATGACGTTCGTGAATAGGCAATGCGATTATACACCAAATCATTTCATTACAGTTCACATAACGACCAACTTGATAGCCTGAAATTTCATCGTTAGTATTTGAGGATTGCAATCCAAAAACCGCCACATCGCTGCCTTTCGTGACATATTTGCAAATATATTTTATGGACTTTACTGAATTGCAGTACTCAACGTTGCAATGTGTCTTGAAAGTTTTAGAAATAAGTGGCGAATATGGAACAATCCAACTGTTGTCGACAACGAAATCCATTCTTTTCACTTTTGTTGTGACAGTTCGACCGTTGTCATCTGGTGATCAACGCCGAAACAGCGGATAACCATCGTTGCCAGTGACGGCCTCCGTCGTAAATTTCCGTGGATATCGTTTAGAGCACTTTCCAGCGACAATGCAAGGTGATTGGGGATTGATGGCGCCACACGGTCCATGAATCATATTTGTAATAACAAAATCATGTAGGTCTGGATCGGCTTCGTGATCAGGAATCTTGGCACACATGATATCATCTATTTGGTCAGGCTGAATTCTTTCCGCTAAGCAAATAAGAATGTGTGCGTGCGGCAGGCCTCGCTTTTGCCATTCGATTGAATACATCCAGCATCGAGTATCTCCAAAGACGCATTGTTTAACAATGAAGTTCATCAGGGACCAAATTTTTTGCCTGAATATACGTGCTGTGATGTCGTGTCTATCACTTGAAGTTTGTCCGGGAAGCAGCAATTGAATAATTTCTATCTATTTTAGATTACTAGTAAAAGTAATAAAGAGATGCAAGTCTTGGAGAATTGCTCGCTTCATTCCTGCATTGTTGTGGTGTAAATAGTTTTAATATTGATTTCTTACAAAAATCAAATTGTCATCCATACGTCCATTACATAGCTGTCATTTGCATTTTGTTATTCCAAGTCTGCTTCTTTTTTGTTATACCACGTTTTATAGTGACTGACGTTTTATGTCAAGTCACACAGAAACGCTGTCGAACGAGATAAAAAGTATCCTATGTCCGTCTCCTGGCTCTAAGCTACCTACCCACCAATTTTTTGCCATATCGGTACAGCCGTTCTTGAGTTATAAATAGTGTAACTAACACGACTTTCTTTTATATATATAGACTTGTACAATAGGATTAAGTTTGACTCGATTTATATTTTATAATATTTTGCCATAATGTGCCTCATAAATAATGAATTTCTAATTTCTTACTCTTAAAAAATTTGCACACCATGAAAATGGTAAATTGTGAGGTATGTTTTTTTTTTATATGTAACATCTCTGTAACCACAATTTGATCAAATAAATAAATTATTATTATTATTAATGCTTGTCACGTGAGAATTACTAACCTGTCCAGTTCTCGTGTTAATTATTCAAATTGTTCACTGTTTACAAAAAAAAAAAATAGGTCCCCCCTTTTTGACCACAAATTTAATAATATTAGACTTACTCTTTCGCGCAGGCGAGTTCATGCTTATTATAACTTATTAAGCCGCTATCCCACTGGCATTTTCCAAACGTTTTTCGATGCTAACGTTGCGACGTCGCACGTCGTGGCGTGAAAGCTCGCCACTTGAAAAACGCCCGTGAGTAGCGGCCTTAAAATTAATGTTAGGTGAATCTGGGACGAATGCACAATGGCGCATTTAAACGTGCATTAGACGCACTTAACCGAACATTGAAAGATTTACGCAATGACTCGAGATGTTTTTACTGTCTGGCGATTTCCGCCAAACACTGCCAGTAATTCCAAGATCTATGGCTGCTGACGAAATAAATGCTTGCCTCAAATCGTCGAATCTATGGCGCTATGTAAAGAAACTGCCGCTGACAACAAACATGAGAGTTGCATTACTTAATGATGTATCATTCAGGCGGAACAGAGTTCGCCGGGTCAGATAGTTAAAAATATATTCAATAGAGAAAGGAACCTACTAAAATACTCTTATCTTACATCATGATGTATCTGATACGCACCACGAATTAATCTATCATGTAAATTAATTGTGCATCTCTTTTTAGGTCATAACAATGAGAAGGAACGAGTTAAAGAAATATAAAGAATTAAGGGAAGGCACAGGTAACCACCGAGATATTAAAACTATACATAACTTGCAATTTCACGTGGCTTAAATATTATAATTTTTTTTTTTAATAAAGA